>CM057828.1:56209688-56672188 GCA_030068075.1 Paguma larvata
CTAGCTTTGGAGCCTCCTGGGGGTAGAGAAGGGCAGTTACCGCCTCCAAGACACAAGCACTAACGTGCACCCCTCAAGCACACTGATCCCCTTCAGAAGCCGCACCTGCCTCCCACTCCCAGAAAAGCCACACTCCCCTTTGACCAGGTCTCTCACCTTGCCTCCTTCTCCAAGCCGCAGGTGCCACTCCAGGATCCGGCGGAACTGCCCACGGGTCCCAAAGTAGAGTGGTGTTGGGTATCTCAGGATGCAGAGCCCCGGGACCTTGAGGAGCTAAGAGATCAGAGGGTCAGGAAAACATCTGGGTCCGATCTTCCCTTCCCTCTATGTCTGTAGCCCACCCACCTTGTGACTCTCTCTGAGTGGCCTGTAGAGCTCCGTCCCCTCAGCAAGTCCGAGTGCCAGGCACTGCACCCTGGGCGGGAAGCTGGGGTCAGATTCCCAGCCTGACTGGGCTGGAGAGTCACCCCAAGCATCTGTTCTCTCCCCACCCCTCTTCCCGACTCCTCTCATCTCTACTCCCACCTCTGGGTGCGGCAGACCACAGTCATCATGGAGAAGACCACGCCTACGGCCAGGCCCAGGTCCACACTCAGGATCACCACAGCCACCCATGTGACCATCCATACAGCCTGCAGGACGTGGGAGGGAGTGAAAGGCCCCGAAGAAGAGCCAGGCCATGGCTGCTAGGGAAAGAGGTCCAGGGGCAGTGACCGCCAGGACAAGTGAGAAGGAGGGATGGCCCAGAAGAGGTAGAAAGAATGACAGAAGGAACAGGATGGACCCAACACCGAATGTAATCGCCCCAGACCTTGCAGCAGCTGGGGAGTTACATACATTCTGGTCTGAAGGGGTTCAACCCGCCCTCCACCTCATCCCTGAGTAATGGGATTAGGAGGGCTGCATGTCGGGGTGGGGGTGGGGAAGCAGTTGTAGAATTCAGGACCCAGACTAGGACTGTTAGCTTGGGTGCAGGGCAGAGGCCGGGGATGCTGGACAGTAGGAGGAGGCGGTCTGGGGGTAACGCTGCCCCTTCTCACAAAGTCCACGCGGCTGATGCGCCAGAGCCGTGGAAGTTCCTGCATCTGGAAGAACATCTGGCGCATGCTGGAGATGTTGATGCAGGCCAGGACAGCCTTGGGGGCAGAGGAGGCCAGCTGACTGCCCCCGCGTCCTGGAATACAGCCACGCCTCCCCGTCGCCCCCGTACCTCCTCTGTTCCTCACCTTGGGCAGATAGTAGAAGAAGGGCCCCAGCCACAGCAGCACCGCCAGGACAACTGTGCAGGAGAAGAGGCCTGCTAGCTAGAAAGAAGGAGGGATGGGTGCAGAGAAGGAAGGGAACCTCACTCCCCGCTGTGTGACAGCTGCTCTCCCTGCCCCTCTCTGCCTCGCCTTCCTTGGAAGTCTCCCTCCTCCCAAACCCCCTTCCATGAAGATATTCCCCAGTCTTCAACTCCCTTCTTGGTATTCTGCCTCTCTCACCTACCTGTCCCCTCTCTCAATTACATGCCTACCATTCACCAGTCTCTACCTAGACCTAGTAGTTCAACTTCCCTATTTTTGTAGCCCCTGTCCTCCCTCAAAGCCACTGTTGGATTACCCTAAAAGCAGGGTAACACTCTTAGGGCACCAGCAAAGTAGGAAGGCAGAAATATTAGGGAGAGACTTTCATATGTGATACTGCTTTTTAAAAGAAAATGTCCTCATGCGGGGGGTCAGAATTTTGTCTTTCAAATTTATTTTACAGTTTAGTATTGTTTTTATTGTGAACTACATATGGGGCACCACAAGGTTTTTCAGTGCTCAGAGTCTACCAAGGTCTTAATGGAGCCTTGTCGTCTTCTCTCTCTCCTGCCTAAAAACCCCACCCCCTCATTCACTCTCCCTCACAAGTTCCCATTGTCCTCTATACAGCTACCCCCCCCCCAGGTATCTATCTACCAGGCTTCCACCTGTGTCTCCACCACCACCCCAACCCAATACGCACCCCCTTTCTCACCCGAGGACATGCTCTTACCTGTGTATTCCCACCAGCATCCGCTAGTAGGCTGGTGGTGGCCAACGTGGCAGAGTTGGGAAAGCAGGAGAAGAGGGAGGAGATGAGGTTGGAGATACCATGTGCCAAGAGCTCCTGGAGGGATGCAGTCAGAGGAAGAGGAGAGAGAGACAAAGTCATGGGGGGGGGGGGGAGTGCAGGAGACATCAGGTTAGGGAGTTGTCTCCTGAATGCAGTTGGAGTCCTCAGTCAGAGTCCCACCTGGTTGGAGTCAATAGTGTAGCTATATTTGTCTGCATAGATGGAGGCCAGGGAGGCGGACACAGCAAAAGTAACCAGGGCGATGGGCAGGGAGTCAGCCAGAATCCTGGGCAGCTCAGCCAGGTTGGGAAGATGCGGCTGGGGAAATCTGGAGAGAGAGGGATCCATGGCCAGGGTGGGTTGTGTATAAGAAGGATACAGGGAAGGAAGAGAAAATAGGGTGGGAGAGACTACGAGGAGGCGTTGGGTGGGAGACGTCTGAGAATAGCAGGCCGGTGTCTTGATTCTCTCTCACCCCCCAGGCAGCAGCCCCACAATCTGGACGTTGTATCTTGTGTCCAGGGAAGAGGTGAAGCAGAGTACAGAGGCCAGAAGCACCTAGGAGAGAGCAAATTAAAGCACAGCAGGAGATGAGCTTCCTGGAAGAGGCTAGAAACAGCTTCACACGAGAGAGGATTAAAAGGCAGCTTTAGGGGTTTGCAGGGGCCCAGCAACTGCGGGAGTTGGGATGTGTTGGGAAGGGGTGCCTGACAGCGGATTTAGAGCGAAGGAGAGCGGGGATGGGAAAGGAATGAGGTATACCTGAGACTATGGTAAGAGATGGACGGGGAAAGTAAGAGCGGCTCTGCTCCCATGAGGGATGGTGGATCTCAAGAAGTACATCCAGCCATCCTAAGTAGGACAGCTGGGATATATCTAGGGATCTACGGCGCATGGGTGGAGACGTGGAACACTTATTTAGTCAGGGAGAGAGAGAAATGTAGGAGGGCGTGGGAAGGGAGAGAAACAGTGAATTACAGTGAAGGACCGGTGCGGGAAGAGTGGAGTGCTGTGGCGAGCGACACCGCAAGGGAGCGCTGTAAGCAGGGAGAAGGCATTCTAGAGATGGAGAAGAAAGGCTCCGCCGGACAAGTGGGACCGGGTGGGTGGGGGATTCTGGAGGGTCCAAGTGTTCAGGGAAGAGGCCTGGAAAAGTACGTGTGCACGGGACCTCTTTCTGTAAGCTCGCCGCATTCCACGAGGGGGCGGCAGCGGCCAGCTTCTACCCGACCCGCGAGGTCTGGGTGGTTCAGGGGACCCCGACCCGGGAGCCATCCTCACCATGACGATTTCCCCTGGGATCGGGGTGGGCAGCTTGTCTCGGAATCTCACGTTCAATTCTTTGACCGGCACGAGCAGCGCCAGGCTGAGTGCCGAGATGGTCAGTTCGGCCGGACTGCTCCGGGGCAGCGCGGTCAGCACAGCGGCCAGCGTCTGCGGGCAGGGGCGGTGATCGAGAGCCCGGGGCGGCCGGGGTCGACTGCCCTCGGAGCGGACCCACCCGGCCAAGGCACGGCCTCCCGGCTCCCAGCAGGGCTTCCGTGTCCGCAGCGCTCCTCACTCAGCCACGTGGTTCTAATCTCCTTTCCTCCGCCCCCGTCACCCTCAGATCCCTCTCCTCGCCGTCCTTCCTTTCCCGGTTTCCCTCTTCCCAGGACCCCTTAGAAGCCGCTTCTCGGCTGTTCTCCACCCCCACCTTGAAGAGAGAGAAGCAGCCAATCTGGCGCGGGAGGGGCAACCCCAGAAGGCTCGGCAGCTGGGACACGAGCACGTGCAGCGCGGCCCCGCTGGTCAGCGCTTTGACCACCGGCTCCGACAGAAAGGTGGACAGGACGCCGAGCTGCAGCGCGAACATGCCCAGCTGCAGGGGAGAGGACGCGCGATCACTACAGGAGGAGGAGCGGACTCGCCAGAGCGCAGTGCGCCAGCTTCTCCGCGCACCTCTCCCGCCTAGACCCGCGCATGACACTTGTCCCTCCCTCTCTTCTGACCCAGTTCCCCCGGGGCCCCACGGGATCCCCCACGGTCCTCCCTCACCATCAGCGCCCCGCTACCGAAGGCCAAGGCCGCAGCCGCCCCAACCCGCTGAGCTTCCAACTGTTCCCTCTCGATTCCGCTCAGGTTACCCCCGAGGGGGTCGGGCACCAACCGTTCCACCGCCGAGCCTGTCATGAGGCTGAGTACCGCGAAAGTTCCTAGGGCCGGGGGACAAACGCAGAGATCACCAGATGCGCCGCCTGGGGCGCGGCGACCGGCCAGGCTTCGCGCCCTCGGGGCCGGGATGCTGCGTGCAGACTCTGCTCTCCTGAAGACCGTGGGGCCGAGAGCCGGTGCAACGGCCCGCGAAGGAGGGCGCACCCGCGGGCAAAAACTGCCCTCTAACTCCATCACCGCCCGCTCCCGCAGACGGCCCAGCCAACTGCGCGCTCCCTTGGGCGGCTGCGCATCTCTTTCCCCCTCTTCCAAGCTCCGGAGATGTTCATTGAAACCAAATTTCATGGGGGAAGAAAAGTTCCGAGGAAACTCCCTTCTCTCTGCACGCACTCAGCACCCCCAGCAAGCTTTGCCTCGGTCGGGTCCGAGGCTCCTGGCAGGGTAGCGACAGAGGCGGAAGGGAAGGAGGGGAGGGGGAGAGGGGACAAAGAGCTAAGGAGCCTGCAAGAACCGGTCTCAAACCCCCGTCCATTTTCACCCTACGGAGAAGGCGAGGAGTCACTGGGTCACTCACCCGTGGACAGGTGTCTCCCAGTACCCAACAAGGTGTAAATGAGGACGGGGAAGAAAGAAGTGTAGAGTCCGAACACGGGAGGCACTGAGGTCAGGAGGGCAAAAGCCATGCCTGTTGGGGAAATGGTAGGGATGATCCACAGGGTCTGTGTGTGCGGATGGGGGAAGGTGACCGGCGTCCAGGACGCGGCCCTCCTCCCGCACTCTTAGAGGCTGGCGCGGGGACGCTAAATCATGCTACATGAGGGAACCTAGGGGTTAACGGGCCTCGGCGGGAGGTCGTGGGGCGGACAAGGTCACAGATCCGTGTCGGCCCAGTCCGCGGGGGAGTAGGGGCAGGCGTTGTGCCTCTCTCCAGTTCCCTGACCCGGAACGTGTCCAAGACTTCTGGAAGGATTGCGCAAATGAAGGGGGCTGGGGTGGGGGGCGGAATCTGATGCAGCTCGGTCGTCCTTACCCAGAACTTGGTCTCAGGTCTTCGAACCCGAACCCTCGGCCACACTAACCGAGCCCTCGCTCCCCACGGGCCCAGCGCCTGCACCGCTCCGTGCCCTCCAGAGCATGGTCCCCTGACAGGCTAGCGTTAGGGCCGCTCACCCTGGGGCACGTGCACGATGCCCACGGTCACCCCGGCCACGGCATCCCCGAGCAGCCAGGCCCGCCAGCGGTAGTGGGGCAGCCAACGCAGCGGGGGCAGCCGAGCCTGCAGCAGGCGCCACGCCCCCGGTCCGGAGCAAGCGCCGGCCCACCGCCTCCACCGTCTGCACAGTCGCGACGAGCGGGGCTCCGCGTGTAGCTCCGACGCCTGATCTGCGTCCCCGAAGAGTCGCTGGAACCGAGCCTCGGTGAGAGGTTCCCTGAACTTGGCGCCCAGAGGGAACTTAAGGTCGGAGGCCTCTCCCAGGCCTGGGCAGGTACTGGCGCCCGGTAGCCCACTCATTTTGTCCTTGGCCACCTCCAACCCCGCCTAGTCTTAAATACCCCTCCACCCGCTAGCCCTGAGTCCCGCCTCCACGAAGCAGGGTCCAATCCGGCCCTGGAGGGCGCCCTCTCTTGGGGGCCTTCAACCGCCGAGAGAGAGCAAAGGCTTCGGGAGAGGGCGTCTCTATGTTAGGCGTTTCCTCAGAAGTCCTTGGCTGGGTCGCTGGCTCGAGAGCCTTCCCGGGGCGGGGCGGGGGGAGGGAGTGTGGAAAGGTGTGGGGACCAGAGACCGAGGCCAAAAGACAAGCGCATTCTCAACACCCAACACCCACTTTTTACCACTCCTAAGCCTTTGATTCCTGTCTCCTCACTCCAGGCTGCTTTCCCATCGGCCCTTTAGGAGGAGACAGCTGGCTGGGCTGCTGGGGCCCCTCATTCCCAGAACCTCTGCATTCCCCCCAAAAAGGTTCAGCATTCCCGCTCCCCCCCCACACACACACAACACATACCTCTCCCCCAGACCCAAATCCTTACAGGGCACAGCTTGCCCCAAGAAAGTATCAGGGGTTCTGTTGGCAGAGAAGCATCACAAACTGCTGAGCTGGGCGGCAGCTGCATGTATTGGATAGGGATGAGAGAACCACCACTGGCGTCTCCACTGGGAGCTGGGCCTAAAGTCCCAACTCAGGGCCTCACGGGAAATACTGAACTGATCGGAAATTTTGATTTCACCTCTCAGAAGCCAAAAAAATTTGAAGTGCCATTTATTACATTCAAGTGCTATTTACAAAGTAGGTACTCAAAAACATATTTGAGGTTAAATTAAGTTCAAAACGGGCATGCACCCACCTCATGTACCCCTGTGGCCCCTCAAGAGATGCAAAGGTTCTGAGCTCTAGAATCCTGCTGTTTGCTCCATCCCCTCCTCCATTTACAAGAATGCTTGGCACCCCTCCCCATCACCCTCTGGTCCCCAGTCCCTGACCCCAAAGGCCTGGGGGTGGGGTACAATGAGGGTGGGTCTCCCCTCTTCAATTCCTCCTATTGTTCCCCAGAAGTCTTATCTGGGTTGTACGTCCTGTCCCCCCCCTTAGAGTTCCCTCCCCCCATTGTCGGCCAGAGGGACCTCAGGCCCACAGGGAGGCTCCTGCTCCTCCTCACCCTCCCACTCCAGCAGCCTATTGTCTGCTGAGGAAGCCCAAGTACACGTGACCAAGCCCAGGGGACAAATGGACACAGTGGACACACCGATGCCCCTGGACCCAGGACAGGGCATCTGGACATGAATCTCTGCATGTTTGGCTTTCTCTGTCCCAGGGGTTATCCCAGAAGTAGGGAAGGGTGAAGACCCCTGTGGGCTGTGCACTCTTGGGTCTGTGGCTTGAAGAAGAATCCCTTCCTGCTCACTACGGATATGCCTTGTGACCTCGCAGACCGCAAAACGGAGGAGACCCAAAGCTGAGAAGGGCCACAGCTCCCAGCATCCTCTCCACCTTCCCATCCTCCCTCAGCAGAACATGGAGGCCTCAGAAGGAAAGGTACTGGGGCATTTAGTGCTTTGGAATCTGGGTGTTGGGAGAACCGTAGGAAGCTAGACCACACTGGGCTTTCCAATGGGGTCTAGAATGGAGCTCAGATGGGAGGCTGGGGAAGAGCAGGATATACATCAAGGAACTAGGGTTTTCCAGTGGCCCCGAGTTCCAGGTCTGGACTGTGAGGTGCTGCAGCTGTAGGTGAGGGACAAAGACAGCGACACTGTTCTCCTCTCACCGGACTGTCCACAGGCCAGCTGGTTTCCCCGTTTCGCTTCACGTCCCAACCCCTCCTACTGCCTCCCCTTCCGTCTGCCGAGACAGCAGCCTTAGTGATATCACAAAACCTTTATTCTCAGAAAACTGAAACAAAATCAAAACCCAAACCAACCATTTTTATCTGGCCCTGCCCCAGCCCTCCCACCCACCCACACGTCCTCTTTCTGGGGGGCACCTGTGATGCATGCATAAGGGGTGGGAGCTGAAGGAACCCGTGTTCCTTAAACAGAAAGAAGTCCTTTTGAGTCTAAGTATCCTCGTCCGAGTCAACACCACTCCCAGCCTTGTCCGCTCTCCGGACACATCAGGAAGGAATTCCGAGGCGGTGCCAGGTTTGCCCTGAAGTTCCTCAGGAAATAGGGTGGCTGGGTCAGCCACCCCAGGCCTTCACCAGTTACAGCTCATCTTCATCCAGCTTGGCAAGTCTGGCTTGGCAGGGAGGGGTGTTTGGGGTTGGTGGAGCTGGAGGACAGTCACCAGGAGCTTGGGGGATGTCACCGAGGACCTGAGGAAAGACTCGAGTCAGAGGATGAAAAAAGTTCAGGAATCCACCCCGGCTCCTGCCTTTTCGGTGTATGCCCCTAGGCAAGCCACCTCCTCTTGCCAGGCATCTTAGATGATTCGAGACCACTGGCCTCTCCCAGGGTTGAACTGGAGGAGGGACGGGTAAGAGTCGGGCAGTGGGAACAGGCAGACAAAAGGCAGGTGGTGGTTGTAAGGAAATATGGGGGGAAGGGAATTTAGGGATCCCAGAACAAGAGGGGCCCTCCCCATTCTGTAACAGGGCAGCTCCATTCCTCGTACCTGTGTGTCCAGGGGCAGGGGGGCTCTGGCCACCTCCCCTCTGGGCAACAGCAGCAGGGAGGGGAGAGAGCCATTGATGGGTGCCTGTGTGCTGACCTGGGCCCGGTCTCCAGGCCGGATTCTCCCGGGACTGCCCACCCTAAACCCTCCTGGCCGCCCCAGGCTGTTGGTCTGGCTCTCCCGTCTCTGATATTCAATGGGTGACTGCAATGCTGGGGTAAAGAGAGGAACAGAAGGAGAGTTACAACAGAGACAGGCCTTTTCCCTAGGGGCTCTGCCCAGACCATCCTCCCACTCCGCCCTCCTCCCATGAACCGCCCTCCTCCCATGAACCGTCATCCAGGATAAATTGCGGGGGAGATGAAGGGAAGCTGGGGTCAGAGGGCCGGGATTGGAGATTGGGCAGTGAGGGAGGGATTCAGGAGGTCAGAGGGCGGAAGGAGCATGTGGGGGAGGGAGGGGGAGAGCTTCACCATTGAGAAAGTCTCGCTGGCTTTCCAGGATCTGAGCCACTTGCTTGATCCAGGCCTGACTGACCGCAGGATCTGCAGTCTGTAGGACATAGCGCTGAATCCCACCCTCTGGCCCTCTGGAGGTCAGCGCAAAGCGGCAAGGGTCACCTTGGAGGTTCCCCTCCAGTCCCAGGCAGCTCACCTGGATTGGCAAATAGGAGACAGCCCCCAAATTCTTTAGGCCCTCTCTGGTTCCTGCCCCTTCCAACAAATCCAAGAGGCCAAACAGCCTCTCAGAGGCCTCACCCCACCCCACCCCGGGCGGACCCCTCCTGTGTGGCCTCCTCCCCACCTTGATGCTGCTCTTGTACACATATCCGGCCTGGGTTCCACCTCGGACTCCTCCTCCCAGGGCCTCGCTGAAGATGACGATTTGCTCAAAGAGGAAGACCCGTCTCTCTCGACCCCGGGGGGAGAGCAGACCACCAGCCTCAGGCTCTGTGACCCAGAATGTGTCCTGGCCCAGGAGCTTCCCCTGAGCAGTCAGTTTGCCCTAGAACCAAAGGATGGTGGCTTTGAGGAAAAAGCAAGAAGAGAAAAGGGACACTCTCTGTTCCTCCCTCCTTCCCCTGACGCTCCCAGCCAACCATGGTGTCCGTCCCAGGGGAGGACAGTTCCCCATAAGGACCTCCCAAGTGCTCAGACTGGGGCACAAGACCATGGGGCCTCGAGTTTCCTGTTCCATCCCCATACCTCAAACCCCCGAAGTCTCCCCAGGGTCATCATGTCATTGCAGCGCTTGGGTACAAAGCACATGACCTCCACGGCTCGCTGGGTCGCCGGTGAAGAGAGGAGCATCGTAGCATCATCATTGTCAAGAAAGAGGCCTCTTCAGACCACGTTTCAACTCTCGACCAGCCTCCCCCTAAAAACCAGGCAGCTCAAACCACCCAAGGAGCTGGGAGAACCCAGGAGACTAAACAAGTGAGAGATGTGTGGTGCGTCCTGGAAGATCTGGGAGTCCTCACCTCCAGCTCTTCAGTGTCCATCCCGGCTCTACTGTAATACTTGAGAAAGTCCTAAGATGTGGAAAAGAAATGCTCACGGAGGTCTCAAGGACACCCTCCCCTTGAAGACACAGGCGAGGATGCCCAGGAAGTAGGGGTGGGGCGGGGGAGCCTTAGGAACCCTGAAGAGATGAATGAGAAAAGGGCAGTTCCAACCAGAGCTACCCCCAGGTTACAGGTGGTCTGACCTTGAGCAGCAGCTGGTATTTCATGATCCTCTGCACTGGTTTGATGAGGAGGTCGTTGAGCTGCAGGCGGTGCCCTAGCTGCTGCCGGAGCTCCTGGGGACAGGGACTTGGTGGTGATGGAGCCCGGAAAGCCCGATGATTCTGTTCCCCATCCCCCAAGGCACCTCGGCCACTGACCTCAAAGTAGCTGTCCCCGAACTCTGACACCACGTGCTCCGACTTGGGCTTATTCTGACAGTACACCACGTACATATGCAGCCTGCGCTCCTAACAGGGGTAAAGTTTGAGGAGAGCAGGATGGGCCAGGAGAGAAAGCATGCCTCCAGAGAGTCGTGACCCACTCCCAAGCCCCTCCCCTCCAGGGTCCCACCCTCTTAAGCCTCACGTGTTTGATGAATAGCTGAGCCAGCCAATCAGGATCCTTCAAACACCGCTGCAGCTCCTGCAGGAAATAGCTGGAAGGGTTGGCAGGGAAAAGGCTGGTCAAATACCCCCACCCCACTCAACTTAGAGCCGGCCAACCCAGCTGTGCCATTAGGCCACTCCAAACGTTCCTCGGGCAACAGTGGGCCCATGGGTAGGATATAGAGACTACCAAACATCTATGCCCTTCCCCCTCATTCTCAGGGATCCACCACTCACTCTCGATGCCACTCATAGATTTGCTGGATGTTCCCAAACACAATCCTGTCACGGCCTCGAAGACTCTCTGGGACCCCCTGAGCGGCCATGGTGGCCATGTAACCCTGCAGGAAGGTTGGGGTGAGAGCGTGAGCGTGGGGGGCCAGCCCTGGTGGGAAAAGCCCCTCCCCCAAGAAGTCCAGGATGTAGGAGGTACTGGGAAGGTGGGACAGGGGGCATCAAGGCATCTCCTAAAATTAGCCTTGGGCAGAGGGCAAGCGCTGGGTTAGAGCTGAGTGAGAAAACGGATCTACCTCCACAATCTGCCCCAAGTCGTTCACATACATTTTCTCCGTCTCTACCAGTTCACTCAAGACATACCTGGGAAGAGAGCAGGAGTGCACACTGCTGATTTAGCCACTTCCTCCCTCCTGGACTAGAAGCCCCTTCACTACCACAGCCAACCTCCGAGGAAATTCCAAGTGTCAAATCTAAAAATGTGAGGGACGGTTCTCTGGAGGTTGCACAGTTGGGGGGAGCAAAAGGGAGGGAGAGTGTGGGGACACTTACATACTCCTTTCCAGAGCCTTCTTTTTTTGTTCCTCCTCACTCTCAGGGGCCTGGGATAGGGTCTCCTCCTCAGGCGGCTGGAAGGAAAGCACATCCTAGAGTAAGCAAATGCATGCCTTTTGGGAAGCCTTTTGCAGATCCGTTTCTTCATACCTGTGTCACGTCTCCAGGGCCCTCCAACAGCGTGGTCAGCAGGGTCAGTTCTGGCAGCTCCTCTCCTGTGGCTAGAGCTGGTTTCAGCATCCAGTTCTGGGAGCCAGAGATCAAGTGTCGGAGGTCACGGACAGTACCTATGTCTCCCCAGTGACCAGTGGCCCTCAACCTGCCCCCTCTCCCAGTGTCCTTCATGGATGTCCTACATGCTTCTGTGGTGCTCCCTGCTCACCTCATATGGTCCAGCCTGGCTGCCGTCTGCCTCAGTTTCCACACTGAGACAATGTTTGGAATGATCCAACCATCTTCTCAGGCCACTGACTGGCCCTGGGGGGCCCGGGGAACAGGGGCCAGAGCTGAGGCCAGAGCTGGGGCCAGAGAGGGCAGCCAGACCCGAAGCAGCTGAAGCTGAGATACTCCCCTCACTGCCAGCAATGGAATAGGATTCTAATGGGGAGTGGGGGGAGAAAAGGGGCCATAGATATCACTCTAGCTCCAGATGTAGGGTCCCTAGGGAGCTCCCAGAGGCTCCTCTTCATGACGCTGAGCCCCTCTCCCCCAGGGCCCACTCTCTTGTCATCCTCATTTGAGTTGGCAGGGATAGAAGATTTCACCTAGGCACCCTTGGGAGGAAGGACAATAAACACCTGGGCTCCCAAGGCCTGGAAACCTCAGTTATATGTGGAGGTTCCCCCATATTCTGAGCATGGCACAGATACGGTGGGGCAGCCATGTGGGCAGACACTGAAAGCTGGGGGTGGCCATCTGCTCTCCTCCAATCTGCCCCCTTCCAATGGGCACAGACCATTCCCTGAGAAGGGGGGGGGGTGAGCTAAAAGCCCATCCGCCACCCCCAGACTCCTCCTCCACCAGTTGCAGTAATCACTATAAAAAGAAAAGACTTCTTTCTGCAACCCATCTCCCCAACACATGCACAAACCCAATAGAGGGGGCAAGTGAGGAGAGCTCGGCAGGGTTATCTGCCCCGGGCTCAGGAACAGAGGAGCCGTGACTTGTCCTAAAGCCCCGGCTAGACCCCCATCCTCATTCCTCCATCCCTCTGTCCCTTTTCAGACCGGAAGTAGATTCTCAGCAAAAGGATTTAAGGAAGATGCAGTTCTAGGCCCAAGGGGATTGTGGACGGGTTTTTCTCATACCCAGTTGACTACAAAACAGAGAGAAGAGTCTCCTGCCCCTTCCCCAATTTCCTTAACTTGAACTGATAAAAATTTGGAGGTAGACGGAATCTTGGAGATCATCTATTAAGTCGCTTTCTGGAAAACACAGGTACAGGTCTCCAGCCTCTAAATCCCTAGGGCCAGGGCAATCCGTAGTCCTGAACCCTAGGCCCGCCTCCCCCACTGGACACTGGGCCCTTGCGACCTCGAACTCACCACGTCCCCCCCGGGCGAAGCAGCAGCCGCATTTTGCCAGCACTTTTCGGATCACATGGGGACAGGCACAGCGACCCCCCTTGTGCCCCCCCCGCATGGCGCCCGGGCCCCCCCGCACCCCCCACCCGGGCCGGCCATGCAGGGGGAATCACGGGGGGCGGGGCGGGGCCGGCGCAGGGCGCGCACCCCCCCTCCCTCCTACCCCGCTCCAGGCTGGGGGAGGGGGGGAGGGAGGGAACAGGGAGGGGGAGTCCAGGGGTAGGCGGAAGTCTGGTCTGGAGGAGGGCTGGGGGCTCTGCAGAGCGGGCGGCGCGAGGCCGGGCCGCAGAGCTGGGCGGGGAGTGTTTCCGGAACCCAGTCGGTGCGTGGCCCAGGGTCCAGATGTCCAGCGGGGAGGGGAGGGATGGTAGGGGAAGCTGGGCCGGGATGCGGCAGCCGCTCCAGCTCTGTCTCCGGCCTCTCGGGTTTGGGATGGTTCTAGGCCCAGGCAGGGAGGAGGCGGGGGCCGACTCCCCGAGTCACTGGCGCTGCGCGGGTCCGGGCCGAACGGCGAGCCGAATAACAGGCCCGGCCGCGGTGCCGCTGCGGGGAGGGGCCTCTGCGGCCCAGCTCCGCCCTCTCCCTCCCATTCCCCCCTCCAACCCCAGCCTGTGCCGCGCTCCAGCCCCAATCCCCCTCCCCCAGGCACCACCTCGTTCCCACTCCACGTCCCCACAGCCTCCGCCTCTCCTCTCCAGCCTCCGCTCCCCCCCTGCTTCGGGTTCCCCTCCCTCCCGCCTCTCGGGCTCCCGACTGCGGTGCGCTGGGTGGGGGTTAAGCCGGGCGGCGGGGTCTGCCCAGGTCGCCCCTCAGCCTCTGCGGTGGAGAAGGGAGCAGATGGATGGGCCTGGGTCTGTGCGAAGACGTCCTTGGGTGTTGGGACTGTCCCTAGCCGCGGAGGGGGAGACGAGCCCCCGCCCCCCGCCGCCTTCGGGGATGAGTGAATGGGGAGCTCTGTGGGGAACACAGCCCAGGTGCCGCCCTCCCGCCAGACCCTTCTTTCCTCCAGGCCCCAGGACTCCAGCTGAGGCTAATCACCAATTAAGGCGAAGTCCCGGAGCCTGGGCTGGCGAGGAGCCAGGGGTGGGGCGCGGGGACACACTGCCTGCGGGGGCTCGGGACCGGCTGCTGTGGGGGACACACAGCGGACTAGAGGGGGAGAAGCGTGGAGGTCTTGGCGATTAAATGGGTCTCATGCAGATTAGATGCGAACCTTTATGCCAATAAGCGCAGCATTATTTGAATTCGCCACTTTGCGCAGGACGGCAAACTGTGCCCCACCCCACCCGCAGTTTCTTACCGGGCAGCGGAGCCCAGGCGGGAACCTCGCGTTCGCGCTCCCCTTTCTGATCCCCCTCGGTACAGGCAGACTGTGTCTCGGTCCCTCCTGGCCCGAGGGGGCTTCTCTTTGGGGGCTGTGTGGACAGATTGGGAGTAAGGAAACCGCCCTCCACGCCCAGCCTTGACCTCCGGCTTTCCCTTCTTGCTCCTGTCAAATCCACATTGTGGTAAAAGGGTCGCCTAGGCTGGGTTGGCGGGAGCCGCGCTATGGCCCTCCTTTGGAACTCGTAGATGCCTGCGACTGCCCTGCAGAATTCCTGTCTGCGGGTAAATTGAGTTGTGGGGTGCAGACCTCCTGAAGCCGCCTAAAGATACCCAACCCCACCTTGGTCCCCCTTTCTTACCCCCGCCTGCTCGGGTAGGGCGCATGCGCGCAGCATGCCCCCCATGACCCCCAGCATCCGGTCAGTGCGGCCAGGGGCGGGACGGTCCGGGGGCTTCATGCTGGACCCCTACCCTTCTCCAAGTTTCAGGGCCGAGGGGGCACGGAAGCTGGGGTCTCCAGGCCTGCGTGCGTCCGGGGAGTTGCTGCCGCCGAATCCGCCCCCCTGCCCGGCTCCGCCCCTACTCCCACCCCAGCCAAACTTCTCAAAGGGGTAGGGTTGTTTCTTTCTCTACAACCAAAAGTCAACAACAAACAAACCCCTCTTAATCCCGATTCGGACGTGGAAGCGGCAGGAGCCCAGTAAACACTTGCTTTTTCCCCAGGCGCTCTGGAGGCAGAGAGACTGGGGAGATACACCGGGATTTCCCCGATCACCACCCCCTTCCCCTTCTCAGCAGGTTCTGCTCCCCACCCCGCCCCCACCCCGGTCCACAGAACTGAACGGGTGTGGCATGGAGAGTTGCATATTTTTACTTTATTTTTATTAAATTAAAAGCTACAGTCTGGCGGCGATTCCAGAACAGGGTAAGGAGGCTCCTTATAGGGGGCAGAGAAGAGCGGGAGACAGACTGACAGAGACGGAGACACAGGAGAGAAAAGACAAGGTTAAGGTAGAAGGGGGATTGCTTCTGAGGAACACACAAGGCCGGCTCCTTGGGGGCTCACACCAGCCCCATTCCCCCTCCCCCACACCTAAGTTCAGCAGTGGGGAAGTCTGTGGGGGCAGGGGGCTCAAGAGACCCTCCCTCCCCACCCAGGTCCTTTCTCAGCTTAGTCACTGGAGCACAGCACATACCAGAAAAAGCCAAGGGCAATGGAGGGGGTAGGGAGATCGGGAGTATGTACACAGGGAGGAGGGGAGCAGAGCCTTCTGCCAGAAGGGAGTGGCTCGCACTGCACTGAAGCACTTGGCCTGTGGGGGACAGGGGAAGGGATTGCCCCTCCCTCTCTGAACTCCTTCCCCAGTCAGACTGGTCCCCTATTTGTGCGGCATGGGGGGCAGAGGGAGAGAGAACAGAGGCTTCCGCTGGGTCCTATGGAGAAAGGCAAGGGCCTGGCAAAGGGGATGTCCTTCAGTCATCTGTGATACCCTTGGCTCTCAGCTCTTCTTGCACCCGGGTCAGGTACGTAGGGTCCGGGTACCCAAACCTGGGAGCAAAGAGAAATGAAGGTCAGGATTCGCTGTTCCAGCTTACTCCGTATTAGCCTCGCGCTCACCTTCATTCTGGGTGCCCCATTCCAGCCCCTCCCCAGCTCCCCGATGGGTATCCAAATCTGAGACAGCTGAGCCCAATTCTGCTAATTTTCGTAGGTTACGCTGGGCACACTGGAGACCAGGTGTAATGCAGAGAAACTGGCATGGAAGAGATGGCTGAATAGTTTGGGGACGGTCCTCTCCAGTTAGGAAGCTCCCAGTGGGGGGGGGGGGTCGATGTGGTTCCCTCACTGGAAATGGAGAGAAGGGGAGGAGCCAAGAGAAAGAAAATGAAGGAGGGTCGCACAGCTGGGGTCCCCCTGTGCAGCTGGTCTTGTGGTGGATGTCGTTCCAGGTGATGACATTCGGTCTCCCTGTGGTCATGGACGTGCCAATAGTGAAGGTGAGACGCTGGTCAAATGCCTTGCGGAACAGGGTCAGCACCTTGTTGCCCTCAGGGCAGTCCGGGAGGTAGGCCACCCGTGTGGTGCCAGGATACCGAACTCCTGGGTTTGGGTGTTCGGCCTGGGAGCAAGGGAGAGCAAAGTGGACAGTGAGCAGCTGGGCATCTGAAGGCCCGTGATGCCAAGAGAGGGTCATCCTGGCCAGCCGTCTGTCTGGGGCCACCCCCAGCTAATGCTGACAGGGCAACCTCAGGCTGACAGCCTTTCAAGGAACCAGAGACTTCCTTGACAGGTGTGAGTGGGCAGCAGGAGCCTGTCTTTGGACAAAATCCTTACTGGTAAGGAGGTTCTTTCTGCTGCCTCAATCCGTCCAGTCTCAATTCGGCAATGAATGGATTCTCAAAAGTGACGGAAAGTAGCTGGTCCTTACTCACCAGATAGCTCAGCAGAAATGAGAAGACTGACCAGAATCTATCTTTCCGCCTTCCCTTCTCCACCTGAAAACACTCCCAATGCTTCTTTGCCTGCCTACCCCGTTCCAATTTCCCATTACTCTTCTTCAGAGCTTCCTCATCCCTCTGCAAACCAGGACTGGCAATCACTCTTGGTCAAGCAGGAAAACACCCAGAGGCTCTTGACCACTCCTGTTTTAACCTTCCACTGTCATCAAGGTTTTCCTCGCTTGTCAATCTAGACAAGAGCTCTTGCTCTGTGAGGAGGGTCAGATCCCTTCCTGCCGTGCCTGCCTACAGGAGAAACTATTCTGCCAAGAATAGTTGTCGACATGCAAGTTCATCAAGGAAATGGTATTCAATTCCTTTCTCCCGAACCTGACTTTCAGTGTGCCTTGGAGTCGCGGAATGGAAAAGCTGGGCCTCAAGGGGACCGCCTAGCTCCAGGGCACTGAGTGGGAAGGGCGTACTGGGGGACAGCAAGGCTGCATCGCATCTAACGAACACGCTCCCCTCACCCGGTTTTCCTAGGCCAGAGAACACGCTTGGGGAACGAACACCAAAGGAGCTCGGGGAAAACCAAAGGGCAAAGGCAGGCCATAGGTCTTCTTACCCCCTGGACACCGGGCGGGAAGACATATTGGATGACGATGGTGCCGTACTTCTCGTAGCTTGGCAGCAGGAGCGTGGCGTCCTTAGAGACCAGCATCCGCCCGTTCTGGGGCTGGTTGCCCACCAGCTGCCCATAGAAGCGGCCACACATGGGACAGGCCTTTTTCACCTGCAGGGCTCGGGTGATGCAGCCCTCACAGAATGAGTGCCGGCACTTCTCCAATGTCTTGGCATTCTGGATCTCCCCCAGACAGATGGGGCAGGTGCTCTCCTGCTCTTCGGTCTCCTCCCGCAGGCGGGGAGGAAGAGGAGGGGGCAGGGGAGGAGGAGGGGGGGGAAGCCCCCGAGCCCCTGGGGGCAGGAGCGGGGCTGCTCGCAGAGGGGGAGGGGGAGGCCCTGGGCGGTGCAGCTCAGGGTGTTCCCCGCCACCCCCCAAAGCCAGGCAGCCCATAAGCTCTCCCTGCCTCTGAGCTTTCTTCAGCTCTTTCTCGGCCTCTTTCAGCAGCCCCTTGAGAGCCTTCCGGGCCAGGTAGAGCCCATTGGGAGGAGCGGGGGGAGGGCCCTGTGGGGAAAGCTGGAGGACATAGATGTCCGAAGTCTCGCCGTCTATGAGGATGGACACACGGTGCTCCTCCCGAAGCCGGGCCAGCCGGGCTGGGGTCTCCTTGCTCAGGAAGTCCCACACAGGCTTAGAGACAGTCACCTTGTTCTTGCAGGTGCCTCCACAGGCTGCCATTCTGGACAGGACGAACGACACTGCCCCCAGGGTGAAAGGGACTCAGGGTGGGGGGTCCCCATGTGCCGAAGTCAGTGCCTCCTACTTCAGGTTCCTTGCCAACCCTCCATTACCTCTACTGTCTCAAAGGCCAACCCCAACTCCTCCCCCAAGTTCATTTTCGGTCTCCTCCTATCTTTCAAACCCCGGCACCCACTGAAGAGCGAACAAGTTTCAATAACTTTATTATTATCATCATCTGAGCCAAGCATCAGTCTTGGTTCTCTTTACACTCCTCCCAGGATCACGGAAACCATCTAGCCCTCCTCCCTCTGGGTGAAAACTGGGTTTTTGTCAAGGGGAGGGAGACTTTTTGACCCTCCTTTTTGCTCACTTTGATCCTGAAGAGCTTAGAATTGGCATGCAGGCTCTCTCTCTGTGTCCCTGCTCCCTACTTGTAGGCTGTGTGACCTGGGAGGTGGAAAGGAAAAGGAGGGAAAGTGAGAAGCCCCCTACCCGCTTCCCACATGCCCCAACCCAGCAGCCCATGTAACAGAAGACTGGGCACCTGGGTGTAAGTTACTGGGAATGGGATTACTTGGCACATGGAATGGAGGAAACCAATTCACAGGTGAAAGCTGAGGTTCCCTAGGGAGGCAGATACCTGGAAAGCCCATGGACCATGGAAGCACGGAAATCCCTCTTTTTCCACACTCAGCTGACCAGGTCTAGGGGGAAGGGGGAGAGTAAAGGGTTATGATGACAAATGTCACTCCACCAGCAGCCCAGAAACAAAACAAAAACTCCTCTCCCATTTCTCCTCCTTCTTTCCTGCAGAATTCCATCCCCGGCCTCTCCCCAAGTTGCTAAAGACGGAACTTCAACAATGCTAACTTTCCTCTTTTCTCACTCCAGCTCTGAGGCTCTCGAGAAAGCCTAAGGCACAGATCAGAGAAGTCAGGAAGGGTAAAGCCCACACAGGTGGAGGACTTTCTTGCCACCTCCCTCAGATCACATGGATAAAATTTCCTATGCTCTCCAACTCCTTACCCTGCCCCATAGTCCCAAATAATTCAGCCCCTATCGCTAGGGAGACTTCTTGGAGGAGAAGTCTGTTTGGAATGGAAACAAAGTGGCCACGGCCCCTGCGACAACAAAGTTCTTACTGTCACCTTTTAAACCCAGCACTAGAGCACAAGCCTCTCAGCAACCCTTCTGCATTTAGGGAGGGGTGGGGCTCAGCCGGGGCTCAGCAGGGGCTCGGCGGGACGAGCCTGATGTTTCCCCTGAGTCTTAACCGTGTTCAGCTACAGACGTGTACCTGCAACACCTCCAAATGTAGCTCAAATAGAAAGAGGGGCCATTAGTGTGACCTCAATTCCTTGACTGATTCCAAAGGGGAGCGGCACCGTTTGTGCCTCCATCATAGTCCCCTCAAAGCCATTTGCACCTCCAGATTCAGAAAGTGAAACTGAAATCCTAGAACCTCAGCTCATTCGGTCTGTCCAAGGTGGAACACCCCCCTCTCCATCAGAAGGAACCCAGGACCTAGATGTCCTTAGCTCCCAAGTCCTGCTGGCACAGAAAAGGGAGGCGGGGCCACAGCTTATGCTGGGTCTCCGATCCCTCTGGGGCAACCCAGGCCGGACACGGGGCCAGTCCCTCCCTCCAGACAGAGGCCAGATAGGGGCAGCCGGGAGGGGCGAGGGTCTCTGGGGGCATCAACTGAGGCAGCCCCACCCCTCCCCCCATGACCTCCTGCAAGACCCAGAGCCACCCCCCACGTCCCCCTCTCGCCGGAGCCCCCAGAGCCCCAGCCCTGGGTGGGGGTGCATGTCGGCCCGATCGCGGTCCCCAGAACCCCCAAATGGAGGCCAAGGCTGGAGGGTGAAAGAAGAGGATCGGCCAGGCGTGGAGGGGGCCCCTGGCGCCGCGCGCGGGTAAGGAGGCGGAGGAGGGGGCGCAAGGGGGGCAGGGAGGGCGCGCGGGGGGCGCGAGCGGGGTCCGGGGGGCGCGCGGTGGGTGTGGGGGGCGCCGGGCTCACCTACCTCTCGTCAGCGCCGCCATTGCCGGTCACATGACTGAGGCTGTTGCTGGGATGACGGTCTGGGCCCTAGCAACAAGGGGGGGGAGACCCTGAGAAGGTGGGAGGGGAGTTTGCAGAGGGGGTGCAGACCGAGAGGAAGGGTAGGAGGGTAGGAGGACCACTTCCCCCGTACAGGTGATAATCACCGTTTCCTTTGACCCCTTTCCATGCAAGAGCCCCTGCCCTTCCGCCCCAAAACAAAAATGGAGGCGCCGTCCCAGTCTTTGGAGGGAGGGGGTGGCGTGTGGAACCGAGGGTAGGAGGTTAAATCTCTTAGAGACGCCACCCTTCTTGCTTTCCCCTCCGGGAGGGGCCCTCTCCCTTTGCTGTTCCAGCCAGCTGCGTGGCAGCTTTGGCAAGCTGGGATGGGTGGGCGATGAGTGTCGGTTAGGTAGGTGGGGAAGGGGGCAATTTTTCTGTGATCCTTATGCTAGAAGGGCCTTTGAGGAATAATTTGAGATGGGAAGAAGAGTCGTAGTAAGAAAAAAGCACTGGTTCTGAAAAATAAACAAACCCCAGGACTAAACTATTTCAATTCCTTCCCTCATCACTTGCCTTTTCCTAGATTGTTACCTTCTGTGACCCCCACAACCTGCTTCCAGATGGGTGTTGGTAAGTGCCTCTGAGTTTTGCTTCCACAAACAGGGATACTGAGGCCAGTGCGGAATGGGGAGTGAATACGTTTTTTACCAAATGCCCTGTGGGTGGGGGGATGTCAAGTCTATGGTTCAAATAGAGTTAAAAACTCTCAAAGAAAAAAACAGCTCTGCTCTGTTCTGCTTCCCACATCAGAGCAATCTCCGCCCCCAGTCCAACTCACTTCCCTGGGGCCACATCAAGCCAGGTTTTTCCACCAGCCAAAAGACCTCCTCAGCCAAACAGTACTGGATCTCCCAGACTGGCAACAACCTCTATTTATCCACCCCTTTCTTCACTCCCGCTCTGGGCTGGAGGGTTGGTCACTTTCTTCTTTCCCAGGACCCTGCTGTCCTCTTCTTGCTCTCCAGACAGAGGACATCTTTCCCAGGAAGCCTGGGGGAACATCCAGTTCCTTCTTTTAGCTCCGGCTCTGAGATTCACTCACCTTTACAGGAATGGGTGTGTGACTGAGCCCAGAACCCTGGGGGAAGGGGGGGCAGTCACATCATCTGTTCTCCCTGTCCCCTCCCCCCCCACCTCCATAGCTGAACTCCCACAAAGCTGGAGAGTAAGTTTTCCATTCCCGTGCACACCCTTCACAACCTTTTAAGTTCACAGCTCTCTATCTAGAAACCCACATTCTTAGTTAGGGGCCCGACACCTCAAAGATCAGAATTCTTCATCTGGTCTCCACACCCCTAAGCACACGGTTCTGCAGGAAAGTAGGGGAGGGGAGGCATGTCTGTGAAGGAATATGGTTTCAATAATTTACTTCCTATATAATGACAGCAATGGGAATAAATACACAAGATCTTTTTTATTAATAAAACAAAAAGATGAAAAACAGAAGCAACAAATGAAGACCATACTGCTCATGATACATCAGCCACATGGTCAGAAAACCAATTTCTAAAGAGCAACAACGGCTGCTGGTGTCATGGAGTTTTATTGCATTCAACACGGGAAAGGTAGACGGTTGGAATGAGAAAGACCATCAGGCCCCTGTGGGAAGAGATCACAGGGGCTCTCATCCTTAGCTCTGGACCCATCTTGTTACTTCCTTTGGAGCAGAAGATGGAGGAGAGAGAGGAATTTTCTTTTATGACTGCATGACTTCTTGTGAGATCAGTCCAACTAGATACAAAGAATCTTTGCATCCCCACAGGCCAGTCACTGGTGCCCATCTTTATGTAAAAAAAAAAAAAAAATGTGTAGAAGCCATTAGGGGGCTGGAGGGTAGCAAGAAGGGCTGCCTTAGCCCCAGACGCATCAGGGGGAGGGGAGGACACTATGACTCATCAGGGTCCTCTACATTCTGAGACTATCACATGTCATTTCAACTCTTTGGAGGAGGCCGGGTGATTGAGTTATGGCTCTGACTCCTCTCTGGGGGTGGAGAGTGAAGATGACAAAGAAGGCCATCTGTCCCCTGGGAGACACAGTAGCAGTATGGGACGAGACAGAAAAGAACAGAATAACAAATACAACTAGAAAATGGGTTTGAGAAGGGTTTGGGAAGGAAGGTATGCTAGGCGCACACCTCCAAGGACTCAAACTCTCCAGGGCCCAGGGGCCAATGAGAATGGAGGTTCCCACACTTGAGACCTTCATCCCTTGAAATGACCAAGGTTGTCCCAGGTACGGACATTCCCCCTCTGCTGGAAACAAAACCTCAGGGATGGCTAGACATGAAGAAAGGAAATCTAGCACTGGGAATGAACCTTATACCCTGGCCCATCATCCCAGCCGCCAGAACTGCCCGCACCCCCACTGAAGGGTTCCAGCCCCGGGAGGGGTGGGGGGTCCTGGTGAAGAGCAGCAACAAACGTCCTCACCCAGACTTGAACACCTGGTCATCTCTGAGCTCTTGTGCCCAGAAGTCCAGGCATGGGGGTTGGAAGTGGGGAGAGGGAAGAGACTGGAGAGCAGTCAATTCTTGACGGAGACCTTCTCCAATTCCCCACATAATTGCCAGTCCTCCTGGATCCCACCTCTGGGAGGTGCCGCCGCCTCACCGCTCTCCACCCCATGTGTGTGTGAGATGGGCCACATCCCGTCACGTATGTGCATGCCAGCACCCACAACTGTAGTGTCTGGAAAGGCCTCCATCCCAGGGCCTCCTGGGAAGGAGGCCTGCCACAGTGAGTTCTATAAAGTTATCAGCAAAATTCAGACGCTCGTAGTTCATCCCACGCAGCAAAGTGCATCCAGAGTAGTTGCTTGAGCCAAGTCCATCTGTCCAGTCAGGTCCCGAAGATGGCAAATACCCCCCTTCCCCATCTCCTCCTATGTTGTAGAAACAACAGGACATGTACAAAGATCAAGGCACTTGGGAGTGAGTCAACAGTAACACTCTAATGAAGCAAGCAGACTTGTTGGAGGGGAGAGAGAGAAGAAGAAAACTAGACAAGGGGAGATAGGACAATGTATTTCTGAGGGCCAGGAAGAGCCTACTCAACAAGATGGAGTTATCTGAATGGAAGGAGCCTGTAGCTGGAATTTAACAAAGGAGGAAGAGAAGAAACAGTGGTCAGCATTCCACAATTCCCCCAAGCCTCTCAGAACCCTGCCACCTCGAACATAAAGCAGCAGTCAGCATGGAGTCAGGCAATTTCTTAGGCAAAGATGTTGGTAATAAAATCCAGGAACCGCTTGGCATACTGCTCGGGATGGACAGTGGAGATCTCTGCCCCGGCCTGTGACAGGAGATAGGGAACGCGATGTCAGGCCACCCCGCCGCCCTTCCCCACGCCCCAGCCTCCATCCCACTCCACACCACTTCCATCCCCAACTCTTTGTCCTTTTACCACCCCACTGCTCTGGCACAAAAAGGCTCCCTGTTCCCAAAGAGTCAAGACAGGAAAGGCTTTGGGGAACCCTCACTCCATGCTTGACGGTTTTGGCTGCATGAGCTGCTTTCTTCTTGGCATCATACTGTGTCAGGATGTCAATGAGGCCCATGAAATACACCTCCTTCTGGGGGGCCCCTGGGGAAAGACGCCGGCAATGAAGAGCACGTGTTGTCCCAATTCCCTCTCCCCAGAACCAGTCAGATCTGTCCTGAAAAGCTAAGCAGCCTTTCCACCCGCCACCCTGGTCTCTGTTCCCCAAGCCAACCCCCCACCCCACCCCCCACCCCTGCCCCGCATCCTTAATACTCCCAGGACCTCTCTCACCCTCAGCACTCCGGATGGCGTAGACATCAATGAAGGACTCAAACTCTCCAGGGCCCAGGGGCCGATGAGAATGGATGTAGCCGCCGATACCCTCAGGGGAGGTGCCATAGGAGCCCACCAGAGCAGGTGGTCCCGTCAGGCCACAGTCCCCATCCCCCTCTGACTCCTCCTCCCGCACAGGCCCCTCCTCCTCTGGGTCGGAGCCCCGAATGATGTCGTGGATGCCCAGCAGAAGGCTGTAGTCCATGATCTTCAGCTGCACGAGGAACTGAGACCCCACTGACAAATCAGATACCTCAGACCTCCTTCCCCACTCCCAGGTACCACCCTTCTACCTCCGCTCCTGAGTCCCTGAGGCCCTCTTGGAGGAAGGGAGGATGAAAACTGAGGGAGTATACCATTGCCCTTTAGTACATGAATGTCCTGAGGTCATCCTTTTGGCTGATTCTAGCCACCCCATCCATGGGCCACCTCTAGGAGTTTTTCGGGTCTCAAACCCAACTCCCCTACATGCAGGGAACCCAAAGAATAAAAGGAAGGGGAGCAGTTCCCTCAGACTGTGAATGAGAGAGATAGCCGCCCTGTGGGGAACTAAAGGAAGCAGCTACTTCCCAAAGCACCCCAATCATCACCTCCACGTCTCTCTTTAGCTTCTCTAGAAATACTTTCTTCTCCTCTTCGCCAATATAAACCTTCTGGTTCTTGTTGAGAAAATCCATATCCTTAAGGGTGGGCAATTCTTTAACCTGAAAGTAAGTAAAGGAACATTTTGGGAATATACCCCTCCCCCCAAGGTCTCAGAGAACCATGCTCTACCTGGGGCTCTACGTCTAACTCAGTGGCTTCGAGGGGAGAGAGAGCTTAGAGCCCCTCTCTGACTCCACACTGCAGTGCTGCCCCAGAGGCTGTTCTCAGCTCTAGAGGCTTCTCCAGACTCAGTCACTGAAGCAGTACCCCAGATCACATCCCATTACCTTCTGCTTATGGCTTTCAGTCAAGACCCCTCATGCTGACTTTTCTTTCATCTGAAGCAAAAATAGCTGCTCGATACAAAGTACCCGGAGTGGGGGTAGAGGGTAAGCATTTTAAAGTCTGCCATCTTCATCCATCCCCAAACCCTCCACAGGGAATAACCTATGCCCGTGAGAAAGTAGCTTTTCCACTGTGTATTCCAAACACTCAATCCCTGGATCAGCACAGGCTTACAGCTCTCTTCTTTTTGGTGGTTTAAGATAAGAATAAACAGCTGGTGCTCCCTACCTCTATCCTAAAGAGATCTCTTTATCCGCCCTCCCTCATCCCTCACCCTATCACCTAATATTAGTCTCACCTTTTCCTTATCGCTGGCTTCTCGGGACACCAGGGAGCCCTGTGGAGAGACCCAAAGATCGAGTCAGCAGAAGTGGCTAAAAGAATAGTTAGGACCCAGCTCCTAAGATGAGTACTCAAACCCACAGTCTTCTTTCCTTTGGAATGAACCACCTAAGTGCCCTCCCAGGCCCCTCCCCATTCTCAGGCCATCAGGAGCCTCTCCCTCAGCCCTGGCCATCCTCTTCTTACCTTGAGGTCATACTTCCTGTGCACGGGCAGACGGTGGCTGAACATGTTGCGCATCACAAGCATGTAGCTGTCTTCGTTGTCCACGCTGACCCGGTACATCCCCAGGAACTGGGGCAGCAGTGTGTTGCCGTGGCACTTCACAATGTACTGGGGTAGACGGGAGGAAGGAATGGGGAGAAGCTGAGCAGTAAATGCATAAACATCCCAGGGATGGGAATTCAAATACCACCATTCCAGGGTAGGGCAGAGAACTTCAAGTAGAGAGGTAACGAGGTCAAAAGCGGTGGGGACTCGTTACAGAGGCCCGCGGTTATCCACGCCATTTCTGGCTCCTCATCTCCTCTGACGTATTCCGTCTGTATAATGTCTCCTCATTTGACGGTGCCTTCTCTCATTTAATCTTCATCATTCATTGAGATGAGGAAGGTAAGAATTATCCTTATTTTAGACCCTCTTTAAGTGCCAGTGGTCACAGAACCAGGATTAGAAATAACATCTGTTTACCAATGAAGTAATTTTACCTAGATTGATGTTTCCTGGTGGGCTAGATTCCTGTAGTAAAAATGTTTGCATGGTGGCCTCTTTCAGCGCTAACCATCTCTCAGTATTGCTGCCTACTTCTCTTCAGAGCTGGCCTCCTCAGAAAAGTAGTCCGCGATCAATCCACTTCCTCTCGTTCACACCTCAAACCAGTGAAATCGGATTCATACCCTCATGTTTCCTCCGAAATCTCTCTACTCCTCCCTTCCTCAAATCCCTCAGCTGCCAAATCCAACGAGTATTCTAGTCATTGTTGTATTTTGGCTAGGAGGCCCTGGATCCCCCTGACCAGTCTCTGGCCAGAACTCTCTTCGCCCTGAGCGCCCGCTCCACCGCTCTTCCAATTCTCCCGTCTCTCCTCAAATCCCGTCCAGCACGAAGCAGGGCGCCCAGCGACTCAGAGTCTCCTTCATGGGCTCTTCTCTCTCCTTGCTCCTCAAGGTTCTATCCTCAGCCGCCTTTTCATTTCTTCTCCACACAGTTCCCGTCAATAACCTAGTCCATATTTATGGCTTTCATTACCATCTACTCACCGGTAACTCTCAAATCTACACTTCTCCTTTCCTGAATTCCACTCCCCAACCACTTACGGGACATCTGTATCTGGATGAACTGTAGAAACCCTGCATTCAACATGTCAAAATCAGAGCTGTCTTCTCCCCGAAACCGGTTTCTTTTTCTGCTTCCCAACTGTTAATGAGTGGACACCGAGTCGCCCCTAACCGGGAACCTGGAGGCGCCTCTGCCGTGTTCCCACGAGTCTCCCACAGGTCTTCCTCTGCGTGCGCCTGCCATCGCTCCTCCGGCCTTTGTCATTCCTCACCTAGACCATTACTGTTGCCTCCTACTTGGCATCTTCACTCGAGGTATTCCTTTCTCTGACCCGTTCTTGAAAACGTACTCGCGGGGCTATTTCTAAATAACACACCTGTCTCCTAGCTCTGTGCCTTTACGAGTTCTCCTTTGCCTCGAATGCCTTCTTCCGCCTTGTCCCATGAGTCCATACTAGTCTTCCGAGACTCGACTCCGATGATACCCCCTCTAAAAATCTCTCCTGGAACCTCCCAGTGCACCTCTTTCCCCAGGTTAAGTTGGGGTTCTCTTCCTCTGCACTCCCCCATCATTCTCTACACACCCCTACTCCGGCACACAGCTTGCTGGGTGCTAATGCTCGTTTCCTGCTCCCTGCCATTACACCAAGGGATCCTCCAGGGTCTCTTCCTCATTCCCTTCTTTCTCTACTGCCTAATGGAGGGCCTAGTGAGAACAGACATTCAGCGTTTGTTGAATAAACCGAACATTTTTCCAGTCTTCCCCTTATTCCTTGCTCATTGACTTTGGGGAGATGTTTCTTCAGTAGAAAGATATTCAGTCGGTGTCTTTATCACCAAAATACTCCAGAAACTCCACATTCCGAGGTAATCTGATCAGACAGACTAGCCTCCCTAATCCCACTTAGGACTGGACATGATCGTGGCTTCTCTCCTCCAGTTTATCCCCAATTGTGTGCTTAGCCCGATTTTCTCCTCAAAACCGCATTTGCTCCTGACAGTATATTTGGTGTTAACACTTCACCTAATTCTGGCTTAGTCTATAGTTTATACTTTGCTATACATGTGCCCTTTATGTATCAATCCACGGTGCCTTTAGATTGTAAATACCAAGCGAGAAGGAACACATCTAACGTCTCCTATTTAGAAAAGAACACAAAGAGGTATGCAGAGGCTTTTTCTGAAATTCCTAGTTTTCGAATACATGATGCCAAGTGCTTCTTGGGGAGCAAAATAGGTTGCAGGGAGGAGAAGGGATAGGAAGGCTCCCAATGTGCTCTAGCAGCTGAGCTATAAATAGAGAGGGGAGGGAAAGAACGAAGCTGGAGAAAGGCCTGACCTGGTGGTAGTTGGAGAGGTTGCTATGCATGTCAGCAATGTCCTCACTGGATACTTCTTTGATGACCAGAGTTCGATCATAGGAGATAAGGAAGCGCCCATCACTGCCTTCGCTTTCACTTGGGGGACTTCGGGTAAGGGATACCTGTGATACAAATAGGCCAGAGGCTGTTTTCCTCTCTGTATGGAGATGCAAGTCCTAGGATAATGGCCAAGTGAATGTGCCTGGAAGTGGATAAAACATTCGCATAAAAGGTTGAGATGGGGATCTTAATCTGATGAGCACAGTATGGACGGAATGAGAGTGAAAGCAAAATTTTTAATGTGGCTACATTTTCCCCCAGGGACAGGGCTGATGGCTTTCATCAGATTTTTGAGATGCCTGTGACCACAAATAGGTAAAGAATCAGACTTGTCAAGGCTCTCATATCTCCAAACATGACTGGCCCAAGGAGTTCCCCATTTGTTAGGGAGAAATGACTCCCCTCACCCGAAAACTTGAGTAATCTCACCAAGTAATCTTGGTCATCGATGCCAAATCGATCACGGAGGTTCCTGAAGACCTGGGGGCAATACTCCTTGAACTTGAAATGACTAGGCAGATTTTCCCTGAAATACGGGTTTTCAAGGTAAGAAAACAAAGTTAACAATATTGTACTTATGTAGGCTTGACAGTTTATAGAGCACCTTCGCACCTTCTTTGATTCTCATGAAACTTTTGTGAAGTCCTTCGAAGATATATTATCCCCATGTTATAGAAGGGGAGACCGTGGCTCGGGGTGGTGGAGTGGCCTGCTTCAAACACATGGCTGGCAAGCAGCTTCAACAGAACCAGGATCCAATGCCCGTCCAAACAGTACCATTTCCCAAACCTCAGGCAAGTTCGAGACATAAAATCGGCAATAGGTGCCACGGTTTTGAATGGCATTTTTTGATACCAGGAGCACTTAGGAGACTCAGATATTTCTTTCAAGGCGTCTCTATCAGAAGGCTAATGGTAAGGGCATCTAAATGTATTTACTCTATGGTATTACCAGGCTAGATGAAAAACAAACTAGTACAAATATGTAACGATGTAGAGACCATTGTAAGTTATTATAATGGTTTCTTTGCACGATACTCAATTCCTGCATCGGGAAGGAAGTTAGAACGTAGAACTTGTAAGTTGCCTTCCACGTCTAAAACCTTCAACTCATTGCATCTTAACTCTTAAAATTATGGAATACTCTCTTCTAGGACGCTTGACGTGAGAAGAGCAGGGATCTCCACGTACCTGTGGAAAAGGTGATTGTTGACCTTGATCTTGGAGCTAGCCTTAAAGTCATCTGGCAGCAGCATCACTGGGGGGGGCACCTGGCTGAGCTCATTGATCTGATAAGCCAAAACAAGAATAGGGAGCCAGTGAGGAGGGGTGTGGAGAGCTACTTCTACACTGTGTCTGGGCAGGAGGCAGGAAAGGGCAACTCAAACCCCGTTCCTTTAAGAACACCGGTTATGCAACCACTTGCCGGAGGTGAGAGAACGCGTCGTCTGACCTCTTCTGCTGCCCAGCAAGGACTGCAGTAAGCAACCCCCACACACAGCCCCTCGCACTCCGCCCCCGTGGAGCTTCATGCTCACAGCAGTCATCTTATATTAGGCAAACCCTGTAAGCAGCTCGGGACTATTTTTAAAGCTGTGAGAAGTTCTAAAGAAAAAAAAATACCCTCAGCAGACTCAAGACAAACAGTTCCATGCTCCATTAAAAACAAAACAAAAGGCATTTTTTAAAGTACACTAGAGCATTAATGGGACTCCGGGAAGTCAACAGCGACAAGAATGAGAGGTCCACATGCTGCGGGAGGCATCTCCTTACAGACAGGACCAGTCCTTCCCACCACCCTGACCCGGCTCTCTCTAGTAGGTCCCCACCTGCCTGGGTGTAAGGTAAACCAGCTGACTCTAGAGGAAATGCAGGCAGGCAGAGGATATGAATTCACTAGGGGTCTGTTCTAAAGTCAAGCCAACGCACGGCCCAAAGGATGTAAGCAACACATGCTCTCCCTGGCCCCCAGAATCAGCCATCTGCTAATTTTGGGTGGGATGGGAGTTCCTGTACTAAGAAATCCCAAGAAGATGTGTTTTCTCCCCAGTGTTGCCACGATACCGCTCGCCCACCTTTAATAGTGCACTTATCATAGGACTCTAATGGCTAGTTTATGTAAATTCCCCACCTAGATCGCGAGCTCTTCAAGGGCAAGGACCAGCTGTAATTGTCTGCGTCTCTCGGGGGCCTCACTAGCATGATGTTTGGCCCAAGGGATCCCGAAGTGTTTATTAAGTGAATAAACGGATGCCTTGCCTAACTTTACTTGATCATTCAACACAGGTTATGAAGTGCAGCCTAACCTAAATCCCGCAGATTGCAGTGAAACTGTGCTCCTCTCATTCTCAGTAGAAAAGGAGGGCATATTTCTCCAAGAAAAAAAAAAAAAAGCCACTTGAGATTCCCAGCCTAAAATTCAGCTACAGTTCTTCGTGCCCCCTCCTCGCCACCTGCTGTTAGGCAGGCTGAATCATCACTAAGACATATGTTCAAGGAATTCTCCATTCGAGACATTTGAAGTAAATGTGTGTTGGCTGGAGGGTGGGGTGTTGGAGGTAAGTATATTTACCTAGGGAAGCTGAGGTAGGTCTCATGTGTAATTCCCTCTATCCTTACTAAAAGAAAATCCTCCTTGTTAAGCTTCCCAAAGGGAGGGATCGCTAACGTGGAAGGTACATATGAGAGGCAGCCCTACCCGCATCAGCTTTGCCCACCCCAAGTGCCTTAGCCTGGATACTCCCTAGTTAAAGACATTACCACCCAGGAGCTGGGAGCAGTCCACAGAACCACAAATGCAAAAGGGAGCTGGCAGCCCACCAACAACATTTTAAATCCCAAATAAAGGAGGGGACAAAAATTGTATTCTCTTCACCCCCCTTCCACCTCTACAACCCTGCCATGACTGTAACAATTCAAGGAAATGGATTCATAAAATATTGCCTGTTACATTCAAAGTCACTGCATTCCTCTCACTCCAAATCTGAGGAAGAAGGGGCAATAGTTGTGCTTCCTTCACCTGAGTGAAGAAAAAGAGTTTCACTGACCTCTTTGGCCTCCTTCTCATTCCCAGGTCGTACCCTCTACCTGTTTCTAAAGTTCGCCATCATAGTGTCCCCAGGACCAGAGCTCCTCAGCCATTTCTTTGGTCAAAGATGCCGCCCCACTTACACCAAACGCCATCACTCCAGCCAGCAATGGGCATGCACATAAGACCAAAGGCATACACCATACATAAGTCCTAATGAGGCTGAGGATGGCTATGTTCTCTGAAATACTGTGCCTCTGGAAGGGAAAGGAAAGGACAAGCAGGATTAGAAAGTCCAGGAGAGCCTGGAACTTCCCCCAAAGCCAAGGTTCCAAAATCAAGGGCAGCAGCGGGAAAGGAAAGCGAACGATCCCCCTCATCCAGCCACCTTCCCGGCTCCCCTTCCGCGCGCACACCCTCACCGCACACTCTCACCGGAGACCTCAGTACCACCAACCCTGGAAAGCCACTCCCCCTAATGTCCCTAATGGCCCGGCTGAAGCCGGGTCCGGGCCAGTCTCTGTGGCCTGGGGCTGAGGCTGACCCCGGCCGGAAGGAGGGAGCGACTTGGATTTCAGGTGGAGAAGGCGGAACTAGGGTGGTGGAATATAGGGCGGAGGGGGACCCAAAAGTCTACATTTCAAAAGCCAACCAACCAAACAACAACGTCTAACACGAGAAGATACGCCGGGGAACACCTGAGGTTTGGTGGGCAGAGACTAGTGGCAGCGCGAAGGGCTCCGGAGGCGGGAGCCTGGGAACGGGGACGCCCGAAGGAGCACGAGCAGCTGGGTCTGGACGGGACTTCTGGGGGGCTAGTGCCAGGTCTCACCGAGTGGGCTACGCCCCAGAGGAACACGCCCACCAGCGGGTCGGCCGCCCGGAACACCTTCACCTTCTGCTGCACGAAATGCTTCTTCTTGGTTTTGGAGGCGAAGCCGAAACCCGGGCCCGGGGCCGCTGTCGCCGCCGGTACGGTAGCCGGCGGGACAGAGGAGGACGCCATAGTCCCCCTCTCCGGTGCACCCGACGGAGTGGAAAACCCGAGCCGGCGGCGAAGCAGGCTCCCGACCCCGGAAGCGGTGCTCACCTGGGCCGCCGTCACGTGACCGGAGGCTGGCCCGCAGGCGCGCAGCGGGGCGGTGCGGGGCTGGCTCCGCCCCCTGGCGCCAGCCCGGCACCAACGTCCGCGCGGTGGGTGGGCTCACCTGGCGCAGGGGGCGGGCGCTCGGAAGCCGTGTTCCCCGCGGGCGGTGGGCTGTCCGCCAGGCCTGGACCTGCCGCCGCGGCGATAAGGATGCGACCAGGGCTGGCCTGATTCACTCCCAGCGAAGGAGTGGGTGGGGCTCGGTTGCTGCAGAGTCGCCGCCTGCCGATTTTGCCCAGTTTCTAGGAGTAACCTCGCTCCCAAAAGCGCTTCTTTTTACGAAGTAGGAGATTCATTAAGTGGTTTCGATGGATTAAATGTGCTTTTACAAGAACCACTCAAGCATCATTCTGGAGGGTGACTGCAGTATTCCAAAAGTCTAGAGAGGAGATGGCGAACTAAAACAGTGGCTCTTGGGATGGAAAGGAGGGAATGGCATCTAAAGGTATAGTTTGAGGGGCGCCGTGGCTCAGTTGGTTATGCGTCTTTTTTCCAGGTCATGATCTCGCAACCCCGCTCGTGGGTTCGGGCCCCACATCCGGCTCTGCACCGACAGTGAGGAGCCTGTTTGGGATTCTCTCTCAACCTTTCTCTCGTCCCTACCCCACGCATGCTTTCTCTCTCAAAATAAATAAACTTAAAGATAAATAAAGGTATGGTATAGTTTGAGGGGCATCGGGTGGCTCAGTCAGTTGAGCATGGGACTCTCTGATTTCCGCTCAGGTCATGATCTCACAGTTTGGGGGATTGAGCCCCACTTCAGAGTCTGCGCTCTGAACCCTGACAGCATGGAGCCTGCTTGGAATTCTCTCTCTCAAAATAAACATTTTTTAAAAAGGTATAGTTTGGCGTCAATTTGAAAAATTCTGAGTGGATGTGGGAGACCATAGGAATGAATCCCAGGCTCCTGAAGAGATGTGGTGGTGGTGACATGAAAAGGGGCGGTTTGGTGAAAAGTTGAGTTTGGAAAGTGTTTGAGGCCCCTGAGGGCAACTGAACAGATGAGCCTAGGCCTCGGCATAATAGTCTGGGCTGGGGATACAGATTGAGTAGTTGAGAATCTTTGGGTGGGGATGACACCTCCCAGAGAAAGTATGGTATAGACCAGCATTTAAGATGCCAATGGGAGAAGACTGAGAAATAAAAGGAGCCAAGAGAGCAGGGTCACAGAAACCAGAGAGTGGAGTTTCCAGAAGGAAGGAGTGCAGAGCAGTGTCACATGTCATCGAGGGGTGAAGCAGACAAGGATGGAGAAGTGCCCATTGTATTTGGCAACCAGTGACCTTTGGAAAGCAGCGTTGGCAAGACAAGAGCCAGTTCAAGGTGGGCTGAGGAATGAGTGGGAGGTGAAGAAGTGGGGAGGGGAAGCTTGAGACTTTGTCAGGAAATTTGGCTGTAAGAAAACAAGATGGGGAGTCACTTATAGAGAAATGCAGTAAAAATACACACTTTTCAGGGCGCCTGGCTGGCTCAGTCAATAGAGCATGTGACTCTTGATCTCAGGATTATGAGTTTGGGCCCCACATTGGGTGCTGGGTGTAGAGAGTACTTTAAAAAAGTAAAAAGAGGGGCGCCTGGGTGGCTCGGTCGGTTGTGTTTGACTTCGGCTCGGGTTATGATCTCACGGTCTGTGGGTTCGAGCCCCGTGTCGGGCTCTGTGCTGACAGCTCGGAGCCTGGAGCCTGCTTTGGATTCTGCGTCTCCCTCTCTCTCTCTGACCCTCCCCCACTCATGCTTTGTCTCTCCTGCTCTCAAAAATAAGTAAAAACATTAAAAAAAAATCTTTTAAAAAGTAAAAGAAACATACTTCTCAGGGAGACCTTACAAGAAGTGGCGAACCCACAAAGAAGATGCAAACTGCCCCTCTGCATCACTTTTAGGTATTGTATCTAGTGGGTCTATGTAAGTATCTCAAGAATGAAGGACCTAGAAGAGATTTGCTTTAGTCTACAGAAGATTTACCACTTGTTAGAAGAAAGAAAGGAGGGGCGCCTGGGTGGCTCAGTCGGTAAGTGGCCGACTTCTGCTTGGGTCATGATCTCACACTGTGAGTTCGAGGCCCGCGTCAGGTTCTGTGCTGACAGCTCAGAGCCTGGATCCTGCTTCGGATTCTGTGTCTCCCTCTCTCTGCCCTTCTTCTGCTCATGCTCTGTCTCTATATCTCAAAAATAAGTAAACGTTTAAAAAAAGAAGAAAGAAAGGAAAGCATTAGTGCAGATATAGGTAGTGTGTATGTATGGAGAGGAGATGAAGAATTTCATGCTCAGTTGCCTTCATTGTTGCCTGAGAGGAGGTGAGAAAGGATGGGGAGGAGTTGTGACCAGCTGCTCTGGGAGGCAGGGGAGGAAACCGGGTTAGGGATACACAGAAGTGGTAAGCAGCACCCAAGGGCTAGTTAGTGTCTTAGGCTTTCAGTCGCTCCAGTGTTTTGGTCTTGCAGTTTTCTCCATCCACCTCAGAAGCTCCAAGGCATGAGCAGAGAGGACACATAGGGGTATACTCTAAAATGGGGGTAGGGGGCACCTGAGTGGCTCAGTCGGTAGACCATGTGCCTCTTGATCTCTGGGTTGTGAGTTCAAGCCCTATATTGGGTGTAGAGCTTACTTTATGAATGAATGAATGAGAGAGAGAGAGAGAGAGAGAGAGAGAGAGAGAGGAGAGAGAGAAAGAAAGAGAGAGAGCATGAGCTGGGGAGGGGAAGAGAGTGAAGGGAACAGAGGATCTGTAGCAGGCTCCGTGCACTGACAGCAGCAAGCCCGATGTGGGGCTTGAACTCATCAACCGTGAGATCATGACCTGAGCCAAAGTCAGACGCTCAACAGACTGAGCCACCCAGGCACCACTGGAGAGGGACAGAATTGATTCTGGGTCTGAGGTGATGGTCTGTGGGAAAAAATGAAGAGAACAGGATACCATTTTTTTGTTAAAAATTATGAACCACCTAGATAGGTGCCCACCAGTACTGGAATGGTTGAATAAATTATAGAATAAGTTTTTGAAAAATTATATCTATATTTTAATGAGGTAAATCTATGTATACTGACATGAAAAGGTCTCCAGAACATATTGTCAAGTGGGGAAAAAATGTGTATAAGAAATGTGTATAAGAAAATGTGTTTTCTATAGAAAAACATCTGGAAGGATACACACCACACTGTCAAAAGCCGTTACAAGCAAGTAAGGGAGTGAGACCGGGGAGGAATAAAGATTTACAACACCACAGAGTCATCATTGAATTTATTTTATTTTCAAGGTTTCTATGTACATCAAGTAAATACACACTGGGGTTTGTGCGGTTTGGTTTGTCTTCCACGCTGGCATGCAACATTTTGGCAGATGTGAGTGGGCAGGCCAGGTGCCCCTTGTGGTGACCCTAGCTCTCCGAAGGGGATGCTGTGGTAGCGGGAAGGGGTGGCGAGATGTAGAGTGAAGCTTCTGGTGAAGGCCTTGTGTGTGTGTTCTTATTTATGTAAGTGAATTATATTTCCCTTACATCTCTCTCCTCATCTGCCCTACACCTTCACATTTTCTTATGGGTTTTAAAAGGATCATTTGGTGGCAAGATTACATAAAGCCCACTGGATTCTGAGGTGCCTTGTTGGCAAATCTTAGCTCAAGTCTACAGGCGCATAGGTATCTGCCTTCTTCTCCCATTGGGACTTTCCCTCTTTGCTCTAAGTCATGGGCTTGGGGCAGGGGAGGCAGATTGACCCCCTTTCCTTCAGAGCAGTGGTTTTCAAACTAACTTTACAGAACCCTGAGGTTCTAAACTCTTAGGACTATTCAAGAGCTTCTCCACTAAGGAAGCATTTCCACCAAATAAAGAAAATGGAAACTGCCCGGATCTGCATCACTTTCTGTTATTTTTTATATCAGGGTTCCAAATAAGATTTGTTTTGAAAAAAATGTTTGAATATCACTGCTTTGGATTTACTCTACACCCTTCTGGTACATTTTTCCCTACATGTCTCCATAGTTGCTACAAAGGGGCCCAACAGGTAACGGAGGAAGGAACTTTTTCCCTTGAAGGAGTCACAGGCCGATACAGCCTGTATTTAGCAGCCGGCACTCTCACCAAGCTTCCTTTCCTGACATAGAAGCTAGGTGACGGCTGCCCTGCTGAGGGAATCTTATTCTTCCAGCCTATGTAAGACTGGGTATCTGGACATCAGGCTTTCTTTCTTGATTTGGACTGGCTTGTGACCTCCACTCCCCATCACTGCAGCTACCTAGAAAACCACCCTAGCACCGTGTGGAAGGAAACTAAAATAACAGTCCCATCAATGACATGGGGCAGCGCTAGGAAAAGAGCACTCCCCTCTAACCACCCTCCCCCCAGTCTGCTCTGCCGCTTTCTTTAAAGTGCACTTAATATCAGATGGGGACGTTATCAAAGGAATTCTGTCAAGAAAAGTTTTTTGATGTATCATGGGGAAAAATGAGGTTCTAGCCCGAAAGGAAGGCATCTTGAGATAAATATTTTGCCAATGAACTGGAAGGTCCCAAACCGAAAGGTGGAGATGTGAAGAACAGGCAGCCCAATATGGGACAGAGGAAAGAATCAGCTCATCACTGTGGCAAAAAATACTTGCAATTTCCCAGTCTGTCCGCCCCCCAAACCCAAAGAAGCAGTCATTGGTTTTGCTTGCCTATAACTATCATCTGACAGAGGAGCAACCAGTTGATAGGCTGTTGGGAAGAGTCTGCCTCCTCAAATTTTCAAAATATTTTAAAGCAACTCTAGGTTCTGTTCATGAGTTCTGGGGCAGAGAATATCAAAAGGAGTTTTTGGGGAGAAAGGGAAATAGTCCCTTGAACAACCCATGTCCTCGGTCATCGGGGCGGGGGGCCAGGGGACAGGAAGAGGGAGGCAAACGGTACACTTTGGAGGGTAGAGTTGCACACCGAGCTCCCTCGGTTCAGGTGAGGGGCAGATGAATAGAAATCTACATGTAATTTAGCAGGCCTTCCATTTCACCCTCCCCTGTGCTATCTGTGAAAGAGGAGGGCGGAAGAGTCTATTTCTGTATCTTCTTATGATGCTAAGACATTCTTCTGCTTAAGGCTTTGTGTGCGTGCGTGCGGGCGTGTGAGAGAGAGAAGAGAGAGAGAAGGATCACAGCCCTCTAGCTCCCATTTTTCCTTTTACCATCTCCGTGACTAATACCACTCAGTGTGAGAGACGCATGTTTGAGAGAAGAAAACAGTCACCCTCCTCCCTATTTCCCCAAATGAGGAGGGTATACTATGCTTAGAAATTGCTAAATACATCATTAGATACTTAGAGAGTAAGACAGAAGGGAGAGACATAGCAGCAGCTTTTGATATATAGATACAGAGTACAAAGAGATACAGAGTAAGAGTAGACATCAAACGGTACAGTCAAACAACAAGGGCTGGGGAGGGAGTTGTTAGTATCAGAGACCACAGGTTTGCAGCATGCTGAGAGAAGAGGCCTCAGTCCCTCTTAGAAACTGGGGAAGAAAGAGAAAGAGGTTGTGAGGAACCACCTTGCAGCCCAACCACTCAATAGGAACAGAGTGGCGTTTGTACAAACTTTGATTTACAGTCTTGTTCCTTTAATACCAACAACCAGACACCACTCTTCCAGCCCCTGGTCCTCTACCCCAGACCTTCATCTTTCTTCCCCATTCCTACTTCTTTGCTTCTCGTGTCTTTCTGCCTGACTATGCCTGGCTTACTATCCTGGAAAGCCCCTGGAGTGGGCTTGGCTTGGATGCAGCCCAGTAAGAGACTGGCCATATTCTCTCCTTTCTGGTTCTCCAAAGAGGACAATAAAACAGGCTCCTAGTGTCCAGTTCTGGGCCCTAAAGCAAGTAAGAAGCCTGGTGACACACGAGAACCAGGAAGGTGCCTGAGCTGCTGGAAAAGACGACCTGGGGACAGAGATGGAATAAGGGGGGCTCGGAGGGGGAACAGAGCTATTCTCTACCTCCACTGAGCAAGGTGGGAGGGGAGTGCTGACACTGCAGCATAGAGACAAAAAGTTAGCCTTCCTGGGGCATTTCCTAAAGCTTACTGGTAACATACACAGGTGTGAGGTGTATGGGACACACGTGTATGGGACACAGGAATAAAGCAAACATCTCCTTTACTGGAGGTGTCTTAGTTCAGAAAATACTCTCTGCCTCCAAAATTATGTCAGGGTGGAGGCAGAGAGAGGGGGTCCCCTTATATCTACTACCATCCCTGACCGGGACATGGCTTTAGACAGGCACCAGCCTCGCTCACTCTTTTTGACATGTGGCAGCGACCCCTAGTGGCAGAAAGACAGTACTGTGGTTACTACCGTAGCCCAAAGGACAGCTTAAGGGAGGAGGGGAGGTCAGTGTCCACAGCCCCGGGGGCCAGCACTGATGTGGCCCCTAGGAAGGGAAAGCAGGAGCTGAGGGACGACTACGTATTAAAAGTTTTGAGATGATAAAAAAGCAGGAGAAACAAAGAGGCTGAGGGCAAGACAGGAGGCAACCTGAGGCTGGTCAGAGAAAGCAGCCTGAAGCTACCTGAAAGTGCAGGTATGCGGCAGTCCATAAGGGAGATTAGCTGGCTGCCGTCTCTTGGTGGAGAGGGAACAGCTTGGCCTGGTCCTCAGCCTCATAGCCGCATGGCAGGTCACTCCTGGAGGAAGAGACCCAGCACTGTCAGCTCCAGGTAAAGGAAAACATTCCCATCACTTTGCCCTCCTAGCATCCCTAGGAGATAACAAAAGTCAGGGACTATGTGTGGTTTCCAGGAATACAAGGAAAACCAAGGCTAGAGAGATGGAGCTGACTCGCCCAAGGTCACAGAGTTCCCAAAGGAAGGAGAGAAACCCAGGTCATCAGATGGCCATGACACTTCCCCCAGCCCCCATAATGGAGTGGGGAGAAGCCATGGATGGGATCGGAGAGGGGGGTGTGCTCTCCGCACCCTGCACCAAGAGGCAGGGGAGGAGTAGATCTTCTGGACAACACAGTGATGGTAAGAGCGGCTCTCATTTCCTCCTCCTTTCCCGAAGGCTCCAGGGAACCTCCAAGTAGGGCACAAGGGAAATTTAACCATTTCTTCTGGTCCCACCTAGAGAACCCAGGAGCGATGGGGAGTGGTGTACCTGTTGTCATTGATATCTGTGGCATTTCCTGAAGAGATCATCATTGAGAACACAGGATTAGGAGAAGGAAAGAGACTGAGTGTTAGAAGCAGGTTCCCCAAATCCTCTCTCAGCCTAACCCCTTAGAGAAAAAGGTAAGACTCTTTGGACTATCGATGCCACCCGGGTCTGCGGCACTCTGTTCTCAACTACCCCATGCAGCGTGATTATTTTGCTTGAGAAAGGTCTCCCTGACCCCTCCTGAAGGAGAGAAGTAGTGGAAGGACAGGGGAGGGTGGGGACAGGCACAGCAATAGGAGGAATCCACCTCTAAGAATCCAAGACCCTGAAGTGATGGGCCGTGTTCAAGCTCTAGGTACAGGGTTGCTTACTTCTCTTATACTTTTCAACTTGCCCTGGGAATCCCAAAGGTCACCTGGTCACCCATCTTTTTCACTCACCATTGTCCATGTTGGCCTTCTGGTAGGAAGCCAAGGGACCTCCGGAAGACGCGGCCCCACTGCTGGTACAGGAGTTCGCAAAGCTGGATGGAGCAGAGGAGAGAGATGCAGCCTCTGGCACCCTCCTCCACTATTCTGAGGACCAATAATCCCCTCAGTGATGGAGCCTCCCATCCCCAAGGACCAGAGGACAACCACATGGCCACTGGCTGGGAAGGCAATGCCCACCTTCTAACCATAGGTGTGAAGTTGAGAAAGGGTTAGAAATAAAGCTACTTAGGAAAAGAATTAAGTGTCACCCAATAACTGACCCAACCTTATGCCTTAGGGAATACAGACAGCCTTGGGTTGGGACCGCAACCCGCGCACGTGGCTACTCACTACATGTCAGAGGTGGAGCTAGGTGCAGCCTGCAGGTACAAATTCTGGTAGTTCTGGAAGAGGCTGTTGGTGTAACTGATGCACTCAGGGCTCCGGGTGCCATAGGGGTTGGTGGGTGAAGATGCTGGGTAGTGGCCGGGCCGGACAGGTTTGGCTGTGGTAAAGAAAGGAAAATGACCACGAGGAGGCCGTCGCCCTGCAGTTGCCCTGGTCCCTGAAGTCATTTAGCTGGAGCTGAACAGAGTTGTTTATAAGATCACTCACTGTTACACGTTTTGGGGATGGTGTGGGGGGTGATCCTGGGGTCGGGGTAGGGTAAAAAGCAACAATCCGGTTGCTTGATGCTTAGGAATCTGCTGATCTCCCCCAGTGGTCATCCTGCCTCGTAGGCTGCCACCCACTCACACTCACCAATCTGAGCAGAATGGCCCCGCTTGCCGGAGCTCTTATACCGAACGGCCTCCTTGATGCGGTCCACCTCCTGCTGGTACCGGCGTTTGTCCTTCATGGCGCCCTCCTTGGCCTCCTTCAGTGCACCCTCCAGGGCCTTAACTCTCTCAGCCGTAGCCCTAAGTCGTTTTTCCAATTTAGGAAGCTCACAACGCAGATCTGCATTGTCACGTACCAGCTGTGGGGCGAGCCCGAGGGAAGGGGCCGGAGGCAAAGCCAGCGACCCAAGAGAGAGCCAGCAGTGGAGCGTGGGAGTGCAGGGCAGGGAGAGAGAATAAAGAAAAATCAAGTCAGAGAAGATGAAGGCCACCTCGTTTCCTCGAAAGTCCTTGTTCCCTTTCCCTAACTGCTCTTCTGGCCAGTTCTTCCTTCTCCCTAAACAAATAGTGGTCAGGCATTAAAAAGTTACACCATTTTCTGAGCAGTAAAACATGCCGACTCCACTGTAGCCTAGAACACTTGTGACAGTGCCCTGTCCTCATCTTTTCCTGGCCTAGATATCCACCCCCTAATATCTCACATCTTGTGCCAGACCGACAGCCCCAGGGCACCCATGGGGATGAGGCACTCTTCTCCCAGAGATGGCTTTGTAGGCATGCAGGGGGCGGGGCAGCAAGAGCATGGTTAGCAGTCCGGAAGGTGGGTATGGCATTGAGTGCAGGTTAGGTGCAGTGCAGAGCAGGAGCGGAAGCTGGAATATGGGAGCCCCACCTCACCCCCGACCCACACACATACACACAGCACCCCACAGGAAGGAAAGAAAATGTTTGAGGTCTCACAAACATTTGTGCTCATTACCTTCACATTCAAGGGTTTCCTGGGCTGCCCCTCCCCTACTTAGATTAAGCTAGAGTGGTAGCAACCACCTTGCAGCCAGAAAAGACTTCCTGGTCTTTTTAGAGGGTTTCATACAACAACTGGGGGCCCTACAGACTGCAGGAGCCAGCCTTGGAAGATACCAGGTAAACGAGTATAGCAGGGAACCCAGGGAGAAAGGCAGAACTGGGAACACTTCTGTGCCTCTTTCACTCTGGACAATTTCAAGATGACAAACAATGCTTTGCTGTTAGCTTAATTGGTAAGTAATAGGGCTGCAGCCCTGCCCATTTAAGATTCTATTTGCTGAGAAGTTTCTGCATCTCTCTCATTTTCCTTTCTAGTCTCATCTCTGCTGAGGCAGGACATTATGAGGAGCCCTCCATTCTACAGGTAAGTAGTTTTGGGCCTCTGAGACTTCGAGCAGAGGCAGATGCTTCAAGGAGGAAAAAGGAAACAGCCCGTGTCCTGACACCTGCTACAATGTGGATAAGCCTGGAGGACATTATGCTGAGTGTAATAAGCCAGTCGCAAAAGCACAAATTCTGTACGCTTCCACTTATAGCAGGCACTGAAAGGAGACAAAATCATAGAGACAGAAGGAAGAATGATGATGGTTGCCAGGGGCTGGGAGGCAGGGGAAATGAGGAGCTACTGTTATTAATAGGTAAAGAGGTGCCGTTTTGCAAGATGACAGGGATGGGGAAGGATAGTGGTGATGTTGCACGACAGTATGAATACGGATGCATTTAAAACCACTGACCCGAAAGTAAGTATGGTGGTAAATTTTAGGTGTTAAATCCACAATAAAAATACTGGGAAAAAATAAGCAATGTGACATCCATTTGGACAGAGAAGGAAAGTGAACACACAGAAATGAAAATTGGATGGCGGAACTGATTACAAATGTTTCTTCTCTTGACTTTCAACTTTTCTGTAATGTTGTTACATTGTTATACTGCTTTATAATAAAAGGAGAAAATGATAGTGTAGCCCTCTGCAGGCGCAAATAAAATACATAAACCCTGCAGATTATCACTGGGCCGCAGTTCTGGGATTTTTTTCCTTTCACTATCTACGTTAAAATAAAGGGGAGGGGGAGATGTACCAAATATTTGCTAAATATGCTAGGCAGTGCACTGAGAAATTTAAGCTCTAATTTAGTGAGAATATGAGTTGTTGTTTTTTAATTTTTATTAATTTTGAGAGAGAGTGCAAGTTGGGGAGGTGCAGAGAGAGAGGGGGACAGAGGATCCAAAGCGGGGCTGGAACTCACGAACTGTGAGATCATGACCTGAGCGGAAATTGGATGACTAAGCCACCCAGGCGCCCCGAGAATATGCATTTACATCAAGTGTTAAGGTGGATTGAAAGAAGGGAATGCAGTATAGATTAGGGTTTGTTTTATGCATCGGCTCAAAGAGCCAGTTGACACACTGCCGCACCTGTCTTCCAGGCTCAGATATCTGGAGCTGGGGAGGGTGCTCCTGCTCTGTCCGCACCAAACATTTCCTGTCCTGACTCCTCTGGACTGCCCCTTCTGCCTCCCTACCCCATACCTTTGAAACCCAGTCAGCCACCTAAGGAACCGCAGCAGCAAGGAGGGGGACAGAGAGGCAGCAACTTAATACACGGCAGTTTCAACCGGCCCGACCAGGGGGTGGCTGGGCCATCTGGAGGACGTCCTTTAATCACCCTGCATGCCCGCCCCAGGCCTAGGCAGATGGAGTTCTCTCCATGAGAAAAGGCCCAGCTTCCCCGGCTTCCTTCTTGTCTCATTGCTTCCTATCTCTGACTAGTATCCCTCGTGTGGCGCTACAGCCCCATGCCTCTGAAACCTCTAGCAGTTTTAACCTCTCCCTCCAAATCCGCAGGCCTGGGGAATTTCACTTTGAGCAGAGGCAGGCTGGGAGCTTTGAGAAGGGAGAACAGGCGTGGAACAAAGAACAAGGTAAAAGTGGAACCGAACATGGATAAAGAAGGGATTCGTAGGAAAAGTAAAAGGGAAAAACAAGGAAGACATGCAAGTAGATTTTCCTAAATCCAAGGGACCTCGCAGGAGTTGGGTCTCCTAGGCACCTGGCCTCAAGAATTCTCTTCACCCCTGCCCCCTTCTCTTACCTGTTTGTGAACCTTTGTAAGCTGTTCCAGGTTGTTCTCAAGAAAGGAAATCTTCTGCTTTTGGGAGTGAATCCCCCCACTGTCCTCGGGCTCCATTTCTGCACTCTGATTAAAGACGGAGCGGTTAGAGAGACCTGAGGGCAGGAGGGGAGTGCGGGGGCTGTGAAGAACCCTAGGAAGGCACTCACTTTCTTGACTCGAGTCGTGACGTCTTGAACGAACAGTTTGCGAAGGTTGTGGAGGGTCTGGAGTTCCCGGGCCTGGAAAGAATGATGAAAAATTGGGGAAAGCCAAATACCAGCTCAACCTTTTTGCTTCAAAATGATTGGACTCTCCAGTCTATCCAGTCAGGCGAATCACACATCCTTTAGGAAAAGATGTGTTCTGATTATGCCATAGACGGACTCTGCATAAGGAATGGGGTTATGAAGAAATTGGGGGAAAGAAATGGAGCCCCCACCTCACCCTGTTAACTTGGTACAGGGAAGCCACTCACAACTGTCTCCTCCAGACCCTTGAGGTCCTGCTTGGACTGTTCATGTCGCTCGTACAGAAATCTGGGGGGGAAGAAGGAAACACGAGAGTCCCTCAGGACGGTCCTTCCTCCCTCTCCCTCTCCATTCCTTTGATCTATATTTTATTATTATTTATTATACAAATTACCCATGTTCACTGTGTAGAAATTAGAAAAGAAAAAAAAGTAAGATGAATTTCATAAAAAGCCCATAATTCTATTACCCACAGATCAAACCACCATTAACATTCTGGTGTCATCTTTCCAGACTCTTATTTCTTCTTCTTCTTTTTAAGTGTATTTATTTATTTTGAAAGGGAGAGAGCACCAGGCAGGGTTGGGGAGGGAGAGAGAATCCCAACTAGGCTCCACACTCTCAGCACGGAGTCCAACACAGGACTTGAACTCACAAACCGTGAGATCATGACCCGAGTTGAAATCAAGAGTGTGACGCTCAACCCACTGAGCCACCCAGGCCCCCCCACCATCAGACTCTTACTTCTATGCATGTATATGCCACAAAAACTTTATGGGATCCTACCATTCCTGCTGTTTTGTAACCTGCCTTGCACACTAAAGAGACCATCACAAACATCCATGGCAGCTAATATTCAGCAGACATCATTTCTGAAGGCTCTCTTTTTTTCCCTTCCCCACCCCATCGATACCACTCTCATGGCCGCCGTGTGCCCATCGGCGTCGTGCCCTGCCGCCGCAGGGGCGCGCGAGTAGCCGTCTGCGCCTGCGCGGCGGTGGGTCTGCAAGCAGATCCCGGCACTCACGTCAGCTCCTGGAGTTTGCTGCTCTTCTCATGCTCTTCGTTCTTCAGCTTCTCGTACTCAGCCTGAAGCTTCTCCAGCTCTAACTGGAGCTTCTGATTCAGGCTGCACAGGGCGACGAGGTGTCGGAGAGAACAGAAAGAGGTCAGTGACCAGGAAAGCGAAGACCAGCTCTGCAAACGTTTCCTTCCGGTACGAGCGGGTCCAGTCGGGACTGATGCGTCTGCCTTCGGATATCAGAGGCAGACGCAGGCCGCTGTTTCCATGACAGAGCGAGGAACCCTGAGCTCTCCAATCACGAGAGCTCAAGGAGGGGGACCAGTCCTCACTCCTGCGCCTCTTGGGAGTTGGGCGACAAAGTTGTGGCATCGCTGGGGGCAGGGCACGCGGAAGCGAGCAAACCAGAGCCCCGGGCCAAGAGGGAGCTTGTGTGTGAGCACAGCAAGGCAAGAGGACCGGTGGAGGCCGGGCTGCCCTGGGGGACTCTTACTCTTTGAGCTCATCGATGGTCTTCTGCTTCTCATTGATCTCGTCCCGGAGCCGGGCCAGCTGCCGGTGATGGGCCTCCCGGTGACTCTCCATCTGCACCTCCAGGGCCTTCTGCAAACAACGCCACCCCATGCTCAAAGCCAGACTCCCCGACACAAGCTCGGAGAGGGCCGGCACAGCCCTGCCAAGGCCCAGTGGTCCCCTACACCTTCCCCACTCACCTTCACCTCATCTGCATCCTGCGTGTCTGGCTCCTTGTCCTTTAGGGCCACTTCATGCACAGTTTCTGAGGGAAATAAGGAAAGACAGCTTACCTCACACCTACCTCCTCCGGAAAGGACTTCCATTTTGTGACCAGAGCTCCGGGTAGGGCAGGGGACATCTACCCAGTATGGGCCCTCCGTGATGTTCTTCTGGGTTAGGACGGTCTGATTGGACACAGCAGGTAAAGAGATCAATGGAGGGTTTATGGTTCATGTACAACGAGCTCCGTGCAAAAGCGTGCTAAGAAGCAATGAATTGGCCTCCATGATGTCAGCCTAATGCACTGGGTGAGTGTGCTGTCAGGCGGTTTCTTTTGATGTCTGTCACTTTTCCTCCCTGCCCCCTCTGGGATGTCAGATTCCAGGATAAGTGCTTTTGAGGTTTAAGAAGGCCTCACCCTGGGCCTGGAGCTTGGCCAGCTCATCACTCAGGGAGTCATAGGACTCTTCCAGGTGCCGCTTCTTTAGCTCCACGCTCTGCATATACTCTGTAAGCGAGCGGATCTTGGCCTCGTGCTAGTGGGGGAAGGGTTGGTGAGAGGAAGAAGAAGGGTGGAGTCAAGGACACAACTCTAGGCAGCACAGACCTCTGCAGCTCTCCCAGGCCCTCCCCTCCTGCTGTGCCTGCCTGACGACACAGGGCCAGAGGCCATTTCTTGGCGGACACTTCCTTGAGACCCCATCAGCGCAGAGGGTGGTATCTCCTCTGACCCTTCACCTCCCTGGCCTGGACCCTTCCCTGCCACCCCAGGCTCTTCTATCCTTGACTTTAGTTGACCCTTGACATGAAGGTGGGTGCTAGGAGTTTTATCCCGTAAGCCACGGAATCTCCCTCCTTCCCACTGCACGCGAAGGCCCTCAACGCCCAACGCTCACCTGGGAGATGAGGAGCTGACAGGAGGAGAGCTCCCGCCCCGTCACCTCCATCTTGCGATGACATTCGACTTGCAGGTTCTCTAGCTGCCGGCAGCGCTTGACCACAGACTTGACTTCCGATTTGATTTTGCTGATGTAGAGTCGGGCCACCGTGAACTCCTCCTCGATGGCGCCGCTGATCTCCACCGGCTGCGGGGTGGGGGAGGGCGGAAGAGGTGCTTCTCTGCTGCAGGGAAGCTTTTACCCATTCCCTTCCACTGCCTGTCCCTGCGTACACCCGCACACGCAGGGACTCGGGAGGGACAAGTATTTCCCAAACAACTTTTACCTGCCATCACCTGGCATTTCATACTAAATCCTTCTACCTGCACTTCAAGATCCAATTCCGACAGTCGCCCTCTTCCATCTTATAAAGCACCATGATTTTCTTTCGTAGTGAAACTGTCCTGCCTGATCGCCCAGCTGGGTCACCGTCACCGCCACAGATTTGCATATATCATTCTCCACTCTGTGCTCAGCCCTAAAGCCTGCTACAGGCACATCTCCATTCTTTCTTTATTCGGTACCCCTTAGAAGGTGTATTTACAGTTGGGTCCACGCAAAATTCTATTTGTTTTCTTGTATCTAGTTTATTTATTTATTTATTTTATTTAGTTTTTGAGAGAGAGAGAGAAAAAGCCCCAGAGAGGGACAGAGGATCGGATGCAGACTCTGTGCTGAGAGCGGAGAGCCCGAGGTGGGGCTCGAACTCACGAACCATGAGATCATGACCTGAGCTGAAGTCAGTTGCGCAACCAGCTGAGCCACCCATGTATCTAGTTTAAAGGCATGTCTCCCGGATCTTTGGCCTACCTTCCTCAGCATCCCTGAGGGCCCGACTGTCCCACCCTGCATCTCCCGCCAGTGCCCAGAACAAGAGTGACCAGAACAAAACTACTGCCTCTGTCTCCACTCACCAGCTTAATCTCCCCGTTGCCCACGATGACACTGAACTCACTCAGGTCCTTCATCAGCCCATTCAGCACCTCAGCAATGCGTTTTCGCTGGTGTCCACTGACCTCCTGTAGCCGCTGCAACTCGGACTCCAGGGACAGCATGGTGGCCTGGGGACAGCCCCTCAGGTCATCCCACTGCCATCTTCCTACTCCCCTGCCTAGCCTAGGCAGAGGCCTCCCCCTCATGCGTGACCCTAAGGGCTGCTACAAAGAGAACATGGGCCCTGCAAAAGGGTTTGGAAGAGTCGGGTCAGGAGGGCAAAGTGTGGTGACAGGTGACAACACACTGCACAGCAGTGCAAGGGTACAAACGTGATGCAGAGGTCCTTTGGACGTGGGGGACATTCCGGAGGCCAGGGAGCTCTTGGACCCCAGCCAGCCACTCACCACCTTCTGAGACAGCTCATCCACCAGAAGCTGGTTCTGCTGGCTCTTCTCCTCCACCTCCTGGGACTTCTGGTCGTAGTTCACGGCCAGCTCCTCCAGGGCCTGGAGCACTTCCTTCACCTCATCCTTAGCAGCATCGTTCTCTGACTGTAGGTGGCTCAGCTCTCGCTGGACCTTTTCATTGTCTCCTCGGGTGGATACCAGCAGCTTTAAGAAAGAGGTAAGGCACGTGAGAGCCTACCTCTATGGGCCCCTGGAATAGGGAAGCTCAGAGCACTACCCCAGACAGGGCCCCTCTGGCACCTGAAGGCTGGAGAGCATAGCCCTAAGAGAGGAGCTAGGGCCGAAGTGAGAGTCAGGAGGAAGGGGCTCTAGGCTTCTTAGAAGCAGGACAACAGAAGGAAGAAGCACCCAGACTCCAAAATCCGTGGTTTACACAAAGCTCCAGTTAAGTCCCCAGACTTCTATAGTTTTGGGGGCTAAGTCCTAAGCAGAAGACTAAGCCCGTCTTAGGGAACACACCGCTTTCCTCTCCTGTCTCGTCCTCCTTCCCATTACCTCTTCCTGGTCCAGCATCTGCTGCTTAAGCTTCTCTATGAGCTGGCTCTGCTGGTTGATCTCATCATCCTGTTGGAGGCAAAGGGGGAAGAGGGAGTAAAGGCAGACAGCTCTTTCCAGTCTAGATGGATGGGGCTGGGGGCAGAGGTAGGGTCCTGACAAAAATCCAGAGCGTTCAGGCTTTGAGTTAGAAACCCCATAACCTAAAATGAGGTTTTCCCCTCAGTCTCTTGCCTCACTCCTACCCTCACTTTCAAATTCCTTTCTTCCTGGAAGATAACAGAACCTTGACAATACCCAGCAAAAGCCTTTAGATTAAAGGACATACCCTCTAACCTAGAACTCCCACTTTGGTCCTCCATTCTAATCAAATCATTCAAAAGTACAGTCTCACGCATCAGAGGCAAAGACAGACCTTTCAGTATTACTTATAAGAGTGAAATCAAACTACCCAAAACAAAACGAGAAGCCCTGTAGTAAACAAATGGTTAAATATGTTTTGATAAATGGACTGTTAGGCAGCCACTTACAAAAATGCTTTTATGAAAGAAGTTTTAATTAAAAAAATAATATAATTAATTAAATTAAAAGAATTGTTAACAAAATAAGAAATTGCTCCTTATAGAATATGGAATGAAGAAATTAGATGCAAAGTTACACACACAGTGCATCTCAATTGCATGCTCTGTGTATGAAGAAAAGCACAATGTTAGTAGTGCTATTTCTGAATGGTAGGATAATGGGACACTTAAATTTTCTTCTATTTATTCATCTTCCAATTTTTTTTAATGTTTATTTATTTTTGAGAGAGAAAGAGGGGCGTCTGGGTGGCTCAGTCGGTTAAGCGTCTGGCTTCAGCTCAGGTCATGATCTTGCAGTTCATGAGTTCGAGCCCCACGTTGGGCTCTGTGCTGATAGCTCGGAGCCTGGAGCCTACTTCAGATTCTGCGTCTCCCTCAGAAATAAATAAACATTAAAAAAAATTTTTTTTTTTTGAGAAAGAGACAGAGTGCAAGCAGGGGAGGGGCAGGGAGAGAAGGAGACACAGAATCTGAAGCAGGCTCCAGGTTCGGAGCTGTCAGCACAGAGCCCAATGCGGGGCTCGAACCCATGAACTGTGAGATCATGACCTGAGCCGAAGTTGGACACTTAACCAACTGAGCCACCCAGGCACTGCTAAATTTTAATAATATAATTCTTATTAATTTTTTAATTTTAATTCCAGTATAGGTAACAGTGTTATGTTAGTTTCACATGTATGATACAGCAATTCAACAATTCTAGATGTTACTCAGGGCCATCTTCCACATTTTCAATAATGAGCATTTGTCCCTTTTAAAATTAGAAGAAGAAAAAAAAAAAAAACGGCAGTAGAAGCCAATTCCTTAATCCCTCACTTTCCATCCCCCTGGCCTCCCCTCTGGGCCCCGGTGTCCTTACCTTGTCATCGAGCTGCTTATAGAGGCGGCAGATCTCCTCCTCATATTTCTGCCGCTCCTCAGGCGCGATGCGCACCACGATGGACGAGTTGTCATTCACAGGGGTCTCCTCACAGAGCTCAGCTCCCAGGGCTGCATCGTCCCCAGCCAGGCGCTCCGTCTCAGGCACGTTCTCTCCTGGCCAAGGGGCAGAACAAGGTGAGGGACGAGAGAAGACAGGGCTGCATCCAGGAGTCCTTCCTCCCTCGCTCCTCGATGCCAAGACCTCCGGGCAGGTCTCCATCGCTGTTGCCAAGTGCACCTTCAACCTTTTCTGGGCGGTGGGATAAGGGTGGTTACCCCCCTCTCCCCTTTCCTCATGACCACTCTACTGCACCCCTCCAGAAACACAGCCCTCCTGGAGGTTCGCCTGTCCTTAAGCACCACCCCAGACAGGGCCTCTCTGGTCCTCCAAGCCTCCTCCTCCCACGGTCTCTTGCGCCCACCGGAACCCTCTCTAACCATTGCGCCACCGGCTCAGCTCGGCCTCCAGCTTTGCGATCGTCTCCTTCTGAGCTTTGGTCTTCTCCTTCTCCTTCTCATATTTCTTCTTCCACTGCTCGGCAGTCAACTCCAGATTCACTGAGGCAGTGTTCTTAATGGTCTTCGCCCTGGGTAGGAGAACAAGGAGATGAGACCTCCACGAACGCTTGTGCGACCCTGAGGGGTGAGTGCGGCAGGGGACCGGCAGAAGGATGGGGACTCTGCCACTGACCGCTGCCCAAACATCAGGGTGGACTTGGTCTCCGCATCGTTGTAGCTGGACGGTGAGCAGCAGATGAACATGGTTGTCCGGCAGTTTCCTCCCAGAGAGTCCTGGAGAATCCGCGTCATTTTGCTGTCACGATATGGAACGTAGCTTTTCTGGGGGAGGGGCGAGATTATGAGTCAGGACAGTAGTCAAGGAGGGAATCAGAAAGGGCAGTGGTTCTGACTAGGGATCGCACGCCCCACGGACTGGGCGTGATGAGATGGCAGCAGCGGGAGGAGGAGCTGGAAGACGGGGTGCAGCCTGTGGAACAAAGGGGGGCCTGAGGAACACTCACTGTGCCCTCAGCCAGCGCGGAGATCACGTTCCCCAGGGCTGACAGTGACTTGTTGATATTTTTTGCTTCGTCCAGCACGGCTCCCTCTGCTCCGGTCTTGCTGACCTACCAGAGAATTAAGGGACGAGTGCATCATGAGCAGCTGCAGAGGGGAGGGCTCTCGTGGCCTCCTCTCCACTTAGGGGGATTCAGGGAGCATAGGGAGTGACGGCTAACAGGTGATGAAAACGGTCTAGAGTTAGTGGTGACGGGTGCACGGCCTTCCCAACATCCTAAAACCCACTGAACTGTTTCAAAATGATGAACTTTATAGTATGTGCATCACATCTCAATTAAAAAGTTATTTTGATTTTTTAAAAAAAAAGCTCCCCCCAACCCCCTTCCCTACCCATCCCACACCCAGGCCCCCAACCTTCTCGCTCCCCGCCAGGTCCACTAGATACAGCTTCCCACTGAGCTTCTGCTCGGTCTCCATGTTCTCCTGCTTGATGTTGATGAGGAAAATGCTGTGGCTCCGAGAGCTGTGTTCGTTCATGTCTGCAGGGCCAGGGAGGAGCAGCCCCTGTACTAATGCCTGTGGAGCCGAAGCCCTCAGCCCCCAGCTTCTCCTGACCCCCAGAGAGAGAGGGAGCCTCCCGGGACTAGCTCCCAGGCAGCTCGCTCGCACACACAAGGCTAGCCTCTTCTTGCGGAGGACAGTCTCCCCTTGCTCGCTTCCAGCCCCTCAGCCCCAGAGGATACAGACAAGCAGCAGACTCCCAGACTCAAGAGCCCCTTATAGCTCCACTCACTGGTGACAGCCACGTGACGGTTTGATTTCCCCTCGTCAATCACATCTAAAATCTCCTCTGGACTGGACACAAAGCGTTCAGTACAACCCTGCAGGGGGCAAATGGACAGCGACCCATAAACACTGATCTGCAAATTAAATTACCTGCATGCTGACCACGTGACCTTTCAAGACTGTATTTTCCAAGCCCTCAGACTCGCCCTGGTCCCTGGGCAGATCTTCACTCCTCCAAGATATCTGCTCTCCAACTTCTGGGTCTATGGTCCATCCTCCCTGCCCCCCACTCCCAGTCTTAATACACCCACCCTGGCGCCCCTGTCCCCACTCTCACCTTGACAAACGGCACCCGATTCTTGTCCTCATGCACAGACAGATTTGTTTTGGTCACTGAATCAAGGCAATGCAGGGTAGGCAAGGTTAGCACTTCCGCCCCCAACCCCACACCCTGTAGTCCACTGAGACAGTGGTTTCTTCTAGGGGCAGAAAGGAGAAAGACCTCCCCATGAAGCTTAAAGTCCCCGTGTACACTGAAAAGTCAGTTTCTCCTCCTCCAGCATTCTAGCCTCGAGGTTCCAGCTGCTGTCAGACTGTCTCTGTGCTCATCTGGGTGAGCCAGCTCACCCTGAGCATCTAAGCTCATCTTCTGACCCTTTCTGCTTTTAGAAATTCTGGTGAGTGGAGGCAAGGGACATGGGTTCGAGTGTGTGTGCCCTCTGCATCTCTTGCCAAACAGTACTTAAACCCAAGAGCAATGTGGTCTTTCTTTTCCTTGCCCTCCTCACACCCCCACCCACCCAAAGGGATTAAACACCACTCACCATCCAGAAGGTCGCGAATTTTGTCCAGGTAAATCTCAAAGTAAGAAACCTGGTTAGGGAGAAAGGGAAGAGGGCCTATCTTATATCGGACACAGGGACCTCAAGTGAATGTGACTCACTCAAACGGTGATAGTAGGAAGGAAAGAACAGAAGAGAACATCTTAACAGAGAAGAAGAGCTGAGGTAACTAGAGCAGGAAAGTAAGGTGGGGTGCCCAGGTTCCCAGTGGGTTCATACTAGATCTTTCCCTCCCAGGCCCATCTGAGGATGCCCAACTGTCAGGCCATGATCACCTTGATGTGGAACTCAAGGTTCTCGTCCATGGAGTAAATGTGGTTGAAGATGTCTCGGGCAATTCGAGGAATGATTCCCATCAGCTGAGGGTCATGCAGCTTTCCCTGGGGAGGAAGGGTATTCCAGAATGAGGCTGGGACTCAGACAGAATGAGACAACTCAAGAGGTATGCAGGTGAACACAAAGGTGGTGGTTGACAGGAAGACCACCTTACGGTAGGAGGCAGTCGCTGCTATGTCTAACTTTTTAGTGGAACAAGGAGAGAACTGAGTAGCCCTTTTAACTTTTATTGCAGCTGCTTTTCCAGATCAAAAGGAGAAAAGTGGAGTAGTGGAAAGGATGGAAAACTGCAGCAGGCTGGAGGGAGTTCACTAAACTTCCACAATAATAATGCTCCTCACTTCATCCTCCAGACCAAGCAAGCTTGATTCCAAGATCTTGCCCCACACTGAGATTCCTTGGTCTCTCATGATCACTCCCAGCTCTTCACCCCTCATGGAAGTCAGACCCTCACCTCCATGGTATGTGTTTTCCCTGAGGATGTCTGTCCATAAGCAAAAATGGTGCCATTGTAGCCAGCAAGGACATCTGGAAGAGATGGCAGAGAAACAGCACTGCTGGAAAGAAGTGGGGTAGGGAATGGGGAACCTGAAAACATACATTCTAAAAATATATCCATTACCTTTAACAATCTGCATGGCACAGGCATGATAAACTTGCTCCTGGGTCGTGTTTGGGGGGAACACACGGTCAAAGACATATGGCTTTCCCTAGAATGGAAATAAGACATGGCAGACATCAGCAGGCAGGGTGTGAGGGAGAAAAAATCCTGTAGCCCCCTTCCATTAGCCTGAGAAGGCACCTGTCTTTCAGCCATCCACACCCACGGATGATTTGGGGGGATGAGGGAAACTAGAGAGAGAGGAACAGATTCTATGTCTCCCTCTCTCTTCCCCTCCCCCCTTGCACTCTCTGTTTCTCTCTTTCGCTCTCTCAAAAATAAATAAAAATTTTTAAAAATTAAAAAAAGAGGGGCGCCTGGGTGGCTCAGTCGGTTAAGCGTCTGACTTCGGCTCAGGTCATGATCTCATGGTTAGTGAGTTTGAGCCCCGCGTCGGGCTCTGTGCTGACAGCTCAGAGCCTGGAGCCTGCTTCGGGTTCTGTGTCTCCCTCTCTCTCTCTGACCTTTCCCCACTCATGCTCTGTCTCTCTCTCTCTCTAAAAAATAAATAAATATGATTAAAAAAATAAAATAAATTAAATTAAATATTAAAAAAAGAGAGAGAGAGAGAGACTACGGGGCGCCTGGGTGGCTCAGTGGGTTGAGCATCCAACTTCGGCTCAGGTCATGATCTCACTGTTTGTGGGTTTGAGCCCTGTGTTGGACTGTGTGCTGACAGCTCAGAGCCTGGAGTCTGCTTCAGATTCTGTGAGTGTGTGTGTGTCTCTCTCTGCCCCTCCCCTGCTTACACTTGGTCTCTCTCTCTCAAAAATAAATAAAACATTTAAAAAAGACAGAGAGACTCTGACTTAGTTTTCAAAGTGTTTTACTACAGAGCCCATCTTTATCCAACTGAAATGTAGAACTCTAGGTCTACAGTCACCAGAGTTTGGGAGACATGTCTTAACTAACTAAGGAAAAGTCATAAAACTGGGCCAGAGCTGGACATAGTGGTGCTATATTCATAATATTCACAACATTCCATCTGTAGGTAGAATTTTTTTCTAGAAGGAATTATACAAAAATATCGACCGTGGTTACTATGCAGAGAGACAATTTTTTATTTTTCATTTTGTATCCTGAGCAGAGAGGAAGGAAGAGAGAGGATCCCAAGCAGGTTCTGCACCATCAGCACAGAGCCTGACGGTGGGGCACAAACCCACGAAGAGCAAGATAATGAGCTGAGCCAAAATCAAGAGTCAGACGTTTAATCAACTGAGCCACTCAGGCGCCCCAAATTCTGTTAAATATTTAAACATCCATACTGTCTGTACTCTATAGCAGTGATTCCAGTGCTACGAATTCATCTCGCAACACTTACTTAAGCACTTAAAGACTGTAGAAGGATGTTCAGTGCAGCAGTTTGTATTAGAGTAAAACTCGGGGCACCTGGGTGGCTCAGTCGGTTAAGCTCTGACTTTGGCTCAGGTCTTGATGTCACGGTTTGTGAGTTCGAGCCCCGCGTCAGGCTCTGTGCTGACGGCTCAGAGCCTGGAGGCTGTTTCAGATTCTGTGTCTCTCTCTCTCTGCCCTTCCCTTGCTCATGCTTTGTCTCTATGTCTCTCAAAAATAAAATAAAAATGCTAAAAAAAAAATTTTAAGTAAAACTAGAAGCAATTCAAACATCCACCAACAAGATGTTGGCTATGGTAACTCCATATTCTACACCCCCCCCTCGCTCTCTCTCACTCTCTCTCTCTGTCTCTGTCCTTCCCCAGCTCATGCTTTCTCTGTCTCAAAATAAATGAGCATTTAAAAAATTGTAATAAAAAATGTACATGTATATATGTATACCTTGCTTAGAAAAGCATGCTAGTAGTGGTTATCCTTCAACAGTGGAATTTTAGAAGCTTCTCTTCTTTTTTATTTAGATTTAAAACTTTTCTAATTTTTTTATGTCTTTTTATTTTATTTTGAGAGAGAGAGAGATAGAGAGCGAGCAGGGGCAGGGCAGAGAGAGAGGGAGACACAGAATCGGAAGCAGGCTCCAGGCTCTCAGCTCTCAGCACAGAGTCTGATGCGGGGCTCGAACTCACGGACGGTGAGTTCATGACCTGAGCTGAAGTCGGACAGCTTAACTGACTGAGCCACCCAGGTGCTCCTAAAACTTTTCTAAAATGAAGGGTGCCTGGCTGGCTTAGTTGGGAGAGCACGCAACTCTTAATCTCAGGGGTTGTGAGTTTGAGCCTCACATGGAGTGTAAACATTACTTTCTAAAATGAAAATACATAATTTTTAAAGTTTATTTTATTTATTTTGAGGAAGAGAGAGTGGGAGTGGGAGAGGAGCAGAGAGAGAGAAGAGGGAGAATCCCAAGAGTCAGTGGCTTAACCGACTGAGCCACCTGGGTGCCCCGAAAATACATACTTTTCAAATAAGAAAATTTTAAGTTTTTCAAACAAAGGTATTAGTATTCTTACTACATAAACTCTCATAAATTAGTAACAAAGATAAAACTCAACAGAAAAAAATGGACAAGAGCTATGTACTAACAACAGAAAAATAAATACAAATGTTCAATGTTTTCTTTTTTTTTCATGCTTATGTATTTTTGAGAGAGAGAGAGAGAGAGAGAGCATGACTATGGGAGGGGTAGAGAGAGAGGGAGACACAGAATCTGAAGCAGGCTCCAGGCTCTGAGCTGTCAGCACAGAGCCCAATGCAGGGCTCAAACTCACAAACCGTGAGATCATGACCTGAGCCAAAGTCAGAGCTTAACCGACTGAGACACCCAGGGCCTCCAAACGTTCAATATTTTCAAACTGAAACAGTAACATCTTTACTCACTTATCAAATTGAAAAACGCAAACTTAACTGTAATACTCAGTGGAGGTGAGGGTTCAAGGAGATATAATTTCCATGAAATGAGTACCCTCATCCTTTTCTGGTAGGACAGTATGTCCATTCAACTTTCATGGGGGCAATTCAGAAATACATAATCAAAATCCTTGATTTGTACATAACCATTGACTCAGATGTTCTACTTCTCATTTATACTATGAAAATATTTGTAGCAAATATGTAGCTACAAGAATGTTTATTATCATGGGATGCTTGGGGGTGGCTCAGTTGGTTAAGTGTTCAAATTCGGCTCGGGTCATGATCTCAGTTCCTGGGTTCTAGCCTTGCATCAGGCTCTGTGCTGACAGTTCAGAGTCTGGAGCCTGCTTCAGATTCTGTGCCTCCCTCTCTCTCTGCCCCTCCCCTGCGCTCGATCTCACATGCGCTCTGTCTTTCAAAAATAAATAAAACATTAAAAAAAAGAAAAGAAATGAATAAGTGTTTTAAAAAGAGAGAAGAATGTTTATTATCATACTGCTTATAATAAGAAGAAACTGAAAATAACCAAAGGGAATAACATTTAGGGGACTGGTTAACATAAGGGATTGATTGAATTATGGCATGTGCATATTTTTATCCTCTGTTGCTATTTAAAAATGATGTCATAATAGAACATCAATAAATCTCAAAAATGTGTTAGTAAAAGAACAAAACAGCACATACTGTATTATTCCCTTTGTATGATGTTCAAGAAAGGACAAAACTGAGCTAGTGATAGAAGTCAAAATAGCAGATGCCTAGGCGTGATATTGACAAGAGGGGGCAAGAGAGAGCAGTGAGGGGTGATAGAAATACTCTAGATTTCAATCTGGATAGTGGTTACATAGGTGTCAAAATATGTTATAAAATCAATCAAACTGTTGGCGTAAGATTTGTGCACTCACTGAATGTAAATTATGTACCTCTTCTAAAATATGACATCATAAAATGATGTTACACTGGTTCTTAAAAATGAACTGATACACAACTTCATTATTAAGATAAATGTATATTAAGACTATGAAATACCATTTTAACCTATCAAAGTGGCCAATGCATTGCATTGGAGAGGATATATATAAACTGGAGCCAACTCTGTGAGAGGCAATTTGGAACCAGTTCTTAAATTTTTAAGTGCATATATATATTTTAAGACTTCAACTTCTAAAAATGTATCCTATATAGACATACTGCACATACGCACTACACACACACACACACACACACACACACACACACACAAACACAGGGTGGCTAAATTGTAATAGCAAGTTAACAGGATAACCCTAAAAGTCTATCAATAGGGACCTGGTTAAGTAAATCATGGCATACCCCTACAACAAATTATAAAGTTATTAAAAAGAATGAGATGTATCTTTATGTGCTGATTAGAAGACTCTCCTAGACTCGTTGTTAAGTGTAAAAAAAGAAAAAAAAGCAAGGTGCAGAACAGTATGTATACTTTGCTACCACTATTGTTATATATATATATGCAGGGGCACCTGGCTGGCTTAGTCAGTGCAGCATATGACTTTTGATCTCATAGTTGTGAGTTTGAGCCCCATATTGGGTGTAGAGATTACTTAAAATAAATTTAAAAAATTTAAAAAGTATATGCATGTATATATGTATTTGCTTATAAATGTATAGTACGTTTTTAGAAGGATCCATAAGAAACTGGTAACAAAGTTGCCTCCTGAAAGGGGAACTGGGTGGCTAGAAAAGAGAGGTAGGAAGGAGGCTTACTTTTCATTGTATACTTTTTTGTATCATTTGAATTTTGTCAGATGTGCATGTTAAGATTTATGCAAAAAAATTAAACATTTTAAAAAATAAAATTATGTAAAATGTTTAATGATGGTAAAGTAGAAGTCATGGTATCGTGTTAGTGAGAAAACTAGGTTACAAAACAATATATAGTTTATGATATACTTTTATTAAAATAAATATATGCATATATGCAGCAAAAACTCACTGGAAACAAATACATTCAATTGTTAACAGTGTTTTTTCTTGGGGTGACGGGATTTTGAGTGATTTTTAGTTTCTTGCATGTGCTTCTCTTTGTTTTTAATTTTGTCAATAATTAAAATATGTTAGCGTTGTAATCAGACTATGTTTAATATTATTCAAGAAAAATCTACCTTAATTCTTTTTTTTAAGGTTTGAGTGAGTTTATGGATTATTCATAAGACTTTTGTGAATTTATCCAAATGGTTCATCATCACACTTCATTACAAAGAATAAAATCCTTACTACTAAGAAAATCATACAGATTTAAACAACAAACAGATTTAAGGTGGCATTGACACTTGTCCTCCTCAGTGGTAATACCTTTCTTTTTATATTAAATTAAATTTTTTTTGTTGAAAATTGATTCTTGAATTGTAATCTAACTCAGTGTTTCTCCCATCCAGTAGCCAAGAAACAGAAACAAACACGTCTATGTCACGCCAATGACTCTCATCTCTTCTCCACCAATGATGGCTATCTATGCTTCTTGAAGCCAGGAATGTAGCCGAAGGGGATTAAATAGAACCCTCGAGCCAATTTTGCCCCTCCCTTCTTCCCTTCTGGGAAAACAGGCACCAATTCATTCTCTCCTTTCCCTTTGTCTCTCTCCTCCTCTCTCTCTCTCTCTCTCTCTCTCTCTCAAACATTCTCAGTTATAGGATTCCAGAGAAGGCTATGGATGCATTAAAATGGAGGGCGCTCTCCAAGTGCTGAAGGCAATTAGCGCCTGAGAACACCTTTTCAATTCAGCCTAGGCCAGGAAGAAGGGAGAGACCACAGAGGGTAAAAGGGTGATGTTCTCAGTACTGTGAGGCTAAAAGATATCCAAGAACTAAAAATAGGTCCACTTAATAAACTCACGAACAGACAAAGCCATAGACACAGATTATAATTCCAGGGTTTCTGGAAAGGCCTGCTACCCCTTCCTTTCTCTCGGCTGGCCCTTAAATTCCAAGTTTAGTTCATTATTTTACCTTAAGATTTTTATTTCTGTTAAGTTGTTAATTTCTTTTACATTTTCTACTGATTAAACTCAAGATGAATTTGTTTGTCAGATATTTTTACGAGGATAACTAGACCAGTGACTTTCTACTTTTTCTGCCTCTAGACTACTCACATGGGAAAATCATCATTATTTATGTCTTTCATGACACAGAATTACTTTGAGTTGGACTCTAGTATGTTGTGGGAAGTTTCTTATCAGAATCTGGGGGAGTGTATATAGTTAGCAAAAGCCATTTCTTTCTTTTTTTTTTTTAATTTTTTAAATGTTTATTTATTTTTGAGAGACAGAGCATGAGTTGGGGAGGGGCAGAGAGAGAGAGGTAGACACAGAATCCAAAGCAGGCTCCAGGCTCTGAGCTGACAGCACAGAGCCTGACATGGGGCTCGAACCCACGAACTGTGAGATCATGACCTGAGCTGAAGTTGGACACTTAACCAACTGAGCCACTCAGGCACCGCTCTCCTTTTTTTAAGCCATTTCTGATATCCCCTCTCAGGCCTCTGCCCAGACTACTCCACGGCTTGGATCACCACGTAGACTAAGAGTTTCTTGAAGGCAGAAATTCTCTGTAAAGCCCCAATACCAAGCACAGCCCTTGGCCCTCCGAATGTTCTTCATATATATTTGTCAAGTAAATACAGATTGATGGAAGAAGAGTGTAGAAAGATACTAGAGACCTCGATGTTTGGATAAAACAACTAGTAAGAAAGGGAATTGTTAACCACTTCCCAATGTGTCAAAGCCTAGCTTGTGAGGAGACAACATATATAAAATAATAATAATGTCTAACTCTTATCAGGAGTTTATTATATGCTAAGCAATTTATATGCATTATCTCAATCAATGCCCACAGCATCCTAAAAGGTACTATTATTATTCCATTTTATAAATGTGGAAACTGAGGTTCAGAGAAGTAAGGTAGCTCGCCCACAGTCACACAGCTGAGAAACGGTAGAGCATGGTCTCAAACCCAAGCAATCTGAATCCAGACTCCCAGTGTCACAGTGATCCAAAAACTCGGGACGCCAGGGTGGCTCAGTCAGTTAAGCGTCAACTTGGGCTCAGGTCATGATCTCACAGCTGGTGAGTTCCAGTTCGAGCCCCAAGCTCTGCGCTGACAGCTGAGAGCCTGGAGCCTGCTTTGAATTCTGTGTCTCCCTTTCTTGTCAATTTTGCCTGATATTTGCAGGGCTGCACCTTTGTCTCACTGTGTATCTTCCTTTGCCCAAGCCCTTCCTGTCAATCTCTCTGGCCGAGATAGATGCTGTTGGGGGGCCTCCCCAGCTTGTGTTCTCTCCCTCTTTCCCTCTCTCTTTCTCAAAATTTCAAAAACTGAAGTGCCTGAATACTGCATCGGATCCTTATCGTGGCTTTTCTTTCCCCTTCCCCACGTGCCACCCACCCCCCGCACGATTTGGACATTTCTCCAAATGTTTCCAGACAGACAGTGATGTTTCATCACTCCTTTTTTCCAACTTCAACCCCATCATCAGAAGTATGCAATTCTCCATCCCATCCTCTCCCAGGAATCCTCCCTTGCCATGTCAGCATCAGAGATTGGAAGCCTGGTTTCCTTAGAAACACTTAGGGAGACTCTCCACCTTTGAGGAACGCCCCTGAGGTCACTCCCCTACCCACAGCAATCCAAGCACGCCTCACAGCCTTCTCCAGAGAGCCCCCTTTCAGAGTCCCACAGCCCAGGGCTCTGTTCTCCCTAACCCCACCCCAAGCCTCCTTGTTGTCGCCTACTCCATTTGTGTCTCTTGGCACCTTTCAGTAGTTTTCCATTATGTGAGCTGACTAAAGCTAATGGGAGGGCCTAAGATCAGGGGTCCCGAGATGACCAACCTTTTCTATCCTCAGTAAAGCACTTGGTAAAGGCTGAACTTCTGAGCACCAGACCTGATTTCCATGGTGACACTCCTGGGGATTGTTGCCATGGTAATGCTGGAGAGACACTGGCCAGGTGAACGTTACCTCCCCTCTCTATTTTCCTTTATGAGGCTCCCCCAAAGCTAAAGAGAGACCTGCTCTCCCTCTTCAGATATCAAAGGAATCCTGGGCCACCCCAAACAATAGTGACTCTTATCCAATAATCCATCAGGTCCCAACCTAGCTTTTCCAAATAAGGTACTTGATAGTCCTGAATTTTTGCCTGCTTTTTCAAATGAAGTATTTGATAGTCGTGGATTTTGCCTGCCCAGTAACCCGTTAGGAGACCTGAGGGAGGAAATATAGTGGACACTTGAATGAATGAGGGAGAGAGCAACAGGGAGAGGGAGAGAGAGTACATTGTCTTCTCTTACTGTCATCCCTCCCATGTCAGGTATAGAGGCAACAGCCCAGACAGCAGGCACCAGGACACTTTGCCCACCGAGACCGAGATAGAGAGACAGTTAAATGGGTCCAATGAAAAAGTCACGCTGGATTCTGAGTGACACAGAGAGCAAAACAAGGTACACAGCACACAGACAGTGACCCAGACACCCTTCTACTATGACTCAGGCCATTAACTTTGGCTAAGTCCCATCCTCCAGATTCCTGGGAGAAGTCAGGGGAGTGGGGGAGGGATAAGGCTGAAAGAGCTATCTTTCCAGCTTATTCTCCTACCCTTTGCCAAGCAGAAAAAGCCCACGAACACTAGGGATTCTGAAGCCCAGAGCTAGCTGCAGTGCCGCAGAGGCAGAGAGGAGAGCCATTAGAGAAAGGAGCAGGGGCTGGGTTTGGAGAGATTATTGTCTCCCCCTCCACTCTTCCCTCACCTCCTAAAGCAGCTTCCTCCATTAATTCCTCAGATGCTGGGCCCCAAAGGGAGCTCAAGGAGGAAACAGGAAAGGGGGTAGGGGATTTCCTCCCCTTGGTGGGACTCGAGGGTCGCCTCAGAATCTCTTCTCCTATATCCCTCCTCCTCTCGAATGAGCAATGAACAGTCAGGCTGGGAAGACAAGCTCCAAGGACGCTGCCTGAGACAAAATGGCCCCCCAACAGCATCTATCTCGGCCAGAGAGATTGACAGGAAGGGCTTGGGCAAAGGAAGATACACAGTGAGACAAAGGTGCAGCCCTGCAAATATCAGGCAAAACTGACAAGGAAGGACCAGCTGTGGAACTAAGATAGAATCTGAATTGGCAGGGGGCCCTGGGCCTCTCTTCATCTCTCCCCCTTCTCTCTCTTCATCTCTCCCCCTTCTCCACCTTCTACTGTGTCTTTCTCCTTCTCCCAACATCACCCCATGCCCCGTGCCCGCCACACAGGGATGGCCTGAGAGCCTAAATGAGTTTGTTCCAGACTTACCTGAAAAAACGAAAGCAAGAAAACTAGGCTTCACAGTAGAAGCCTTTTGTGGATGGGTTCTCCCACGACCACCTCCCTCCTGTTTCTCAGCCTTCATACCTCCGGGGAACATCAAGCTCTAACTCTCACAGCTCACGCTTGCTGTCCAGGCTACTTAGAGAGGAGCCCCCAGGCTGATTATGTTAGCCTGGCCAGACTGACCAGACCGTAAAGTCTAAGGCCCTTGAGGCAAAGAGAGGCAGGAGCCCTCTCTATGTGGTGAACACACACACATGTAAGCACACACACAAGGCAGAAGCACCCATTTGAGTTCAGCTGGTGAGAGCTCAGCATTGTGACAGTCTGGGGCCCTTGGGGACAGGACATATAACCAGGCTCTTCTTAAAGTATGTTTATTCAAAGTCCCATTCTCACTGATTCAGAAGGCTCATGCTCCCTCCCCATAAGCATGCCTTGTGCCAAGCACTATGGACCAAAGATACATAAACAGTGCCCCTGACCTTGACAGCAGTCCTTATATGTGCCCCTCCCTTCTTGGCTCCAGTTTCCTGGCCCAGCACCCCTCAAGGCCCTACAGGACTCGACCCCCAGATCCTTTCACCCCATAGCCTGACATCCCTACCAACCTTGGAAAGGAGGAGTGGGTGAAGAATTCCCTAGGAATTCCCCTTGGGCCATCACAGATAAAGGTCCAGAAGAGAAATTTGCAGACGCAGTGTGATACAGAGGAAAAGCTATGAGCTTTGGAGCTACAGATTAAGGTTCAGATCCATGAATTAACAGTGTGACCTTGAGAAAGTCATTCAACTTCTTTGGGCCTCAATTTCCTCATCTGTAAAATGGAAATATTAATACCTACTTCAGAGTGTTGTTTTGAGGATTAAATAATACGTGTCAAGTACCAAACCCACAGGAAACATTATAACAAGGTCTCCTCCATGGGTAGGGCTGTCATGATGAGGTAGAAGCGACTTGCTACTTTTTACTGGATCATCAAGAGAAAGGATGAATAAGCAAGTACCTATTAAGACCTCAGGATTTGGTTATTTTTATTTGTTAGGGGGACCAGGGGTGTTTGAAATCCTCTTCCTACTGTACCTGGGAGGGAAAAATAGACATTTCCTTAGGACTCCAGAGCCCCCTTCCCTGACTGGGTGTGGCATCAATGTATTTCTCAGAAAACCCTTCATCGAATCTGTGCCCTCCGCCCCAGTCTAGGCTGCAACTACTTCAGGGGCTGACGGAGGGCTTGGTCCTAGAGCCCACTCTCATTTATACCTCCACCCGCAGAAGCCCTGGACTGCCCACCTCCCATCTAACCCATCCGTTAGTCTACCCCCTCCCTTCCTGGGAGGTGGGGGTAGAGATCTGAGCCAATAACAAAGGGAAGATGCGCTTTCTCTAGGGAAGAGGGAAGACATCAGAAAAACATGAGACCGGCTCTGAGGGGTGCGGACGCCGCAGCGAGCCCAAAAGGGGAGTTGGGTCCCCCGACTGCGAGGAAATAGCCCCCTTCCACTCTGCGGAGACTTGGCCACCAGCCGGGCCAGGCCACACCCAGTCATCCTGATGCAGGGGAGAGGAGGGGCTGCGGCGGAGAGGATGGAGGCTGATCGGCGGGGAGGGGGCGCAGAGTGACAGCCAGGGGCTAAGACTCGTTGGGGGCGGGAAAGAATCTTTCCAAATTCCCTCCCGGGGCGACACTCACCCCAATAACGACGCTGTCGTCCCCTTGGAAAATGGGGATGAACTTGTCTCCCCGCAGAATCTCGGCCTGGTTCAGGGGCCGAAATCGGCAGAGCACCTTGATGCTGCATTCGTTGTTGGTCTCCGCCATGGTGGTCGCCGGCGACAGGCTGGGGCACTTCTCGGGCAGAAGGGCGGTGTGCGCTCCGGAGGAGGGGGCCGAGGCGGAGGACAGGTGCTCGGTCTCGGGGACCGAGGAACCAGGTGGGGCGCCCGGGCGAAGGCTGGGGAGGCAGGGCCGGGGCGCGCTCGCTCCTGCGGCACAGGGATGCAGGCGACCTGGGCGTCTGGTCCTCCTCTCTCGGCTCTCTGCCTCTCCGCCCCTCGCGCTGCAGCGCCGCGCTGCGGGCCTGGGCGGGGCGGCGGCGGCGGGGCGGGCGGGGCTTCCTTCGCGGGGGGCCTCCCGCCTGGCCTCCACCGGAGGGGGCGCTGGGCCTGTCCTCTCGCCTCCTCCCCCACCCCGAAGCTCCTAGGTAACCTCGCCCTCACCCCTTCCCTACCCAAGTCACTCGCTGCATCCCAACTCCCCACCTCCCTGGCCTGCCTGTCCCTCCCTCGGACTCCACCCCTCTGGAAGGGATAAGGGGGCAGAGGTGGGCTTGTCGCCTGGGTAGGGAAGAGAGTCAACAGCGCTTGCACCCTTTTTATTCCGGGGCATCCTCCACCCCCACCCCCGCCCCGCCCCTGTCACTGTCCTCTCTCCAAATTGAGAGCACTCTTCTCATTCCCCATTGCCAACCCACTCAGCTGTCAAGGGCAGCTGCCCGTACCCCTGTGGAGGAGGGTGTTCAGGTCTCATTTTTCAGACAGGAGTGTCAGGGGAGAGACTAGTTCCATCCCCTTCTACGTCCAAAGGTGCATTTTCACACACCAGGTCCCCTATGTGAAGGAAGACAAACTCTGATTCTGGGCTATCAGAATTCAAAAGCAGATAAAATTCTCATTTTTGCCTCATAGGCTGGAGCTGGGCAGAAGGTGGGTAGGAGAAGCTTTTGCAAGAGAAAGGGAGTCAGAAAACAGTGAAGGAGGGGTAACGATGGGGGTGGGGGAAGGCCACAGGGGCTTTGAGAACCAATAGGGCAGACATCTGAGTTTAGGTTTCAGGCAGGTTTAGGCACCTATGTAAGTGTTTCCTGTCCAAGTGACCAACGGTCAGAGTCCCAACACCCCAGCCCCTTTCTCAGGCCTGGCTTTGTTTCTCCCCCTTCCCTAGCAAAAAAAAAAAAAAAAAATCTTTAGAGATTCTTTGTCCTTCCTCCCCTCAGGTCAGACTCCTGCTGCAGCCCGTGGGCAGAACCACCTAGAAGCTGGCCAAATTGATTTCTTCTCCACGTCACAGGCCTTGCTGGCCAACAGAGAGTTGGACCGCAGGAGTTGAGGCTCTAGGCCAAGGGGAGGAGTGGGGTGATGGGAGAAGGGAGGAGGGGATGGAAGTTCTGCCTAGCAATTGTCTAAGGTCACTTGGACATTATGAGGCAAGAGTGAGAGAATGGTGGCCCGGCCAGACAAGAACTAGCCACTCAGAACTCAGCTGAGGGCTTCCCTTTGTTGGGCCTATACCTCCAACCCACCTTGAATCTTACGGAAACTGAAGGGAAAGGGTCCAGCTTAAGAAACTGGATGGATGGATGGGAGAGGGGTAGAGGTTTGGGGAGGAGCCAGGAGAGTATGCATAGAATGACAATGAGTTCCAAACTCAGGAACAGCAGCATCTCTCCAGTCACTTGGTCTGGCACTATTTCTAAGTGTTGCAGCATCCTGAAAGCTCAGGAAGCGTTCTGGAAAACATCCCAAACTCAGTCTCCAGGGGCTCCAGGGTGGCAGCCTTAGTGGAGTTTCAAAAAATGCTTGTCCTTAAAAAAAAAAAAAAAAAAAAGCCTGTCTATGGAGGGTCAGGGACAAAAATTTACTGGGTATGTGCCCCTCCCCCAGAAAAAACCCATCCACACATGATGCAGTAAGTTTTACATAAAGCTAGATTTATTAAGTTTCAAAGGATGGCCTTTCATTCTGAGAGTATGTCTTTCCTACTTTTCTACTAAGAAATGACGGTTATAGTAAACAGTGTTTTCTTTTCCTCGTGCAGTAATGGCAAAATTAATTTTGATTTTACGGAACTGTGAAAATTCGAAAGTCTGAAGTGATTAAGAGCACAGAGGGTGTTCATGGGGCACCTCTCACCCACAGAGGGTGTCTCAGTCGGTTAAGCTTTGGACTTCGGCTCAGATCATGATCTCGTGGTTTCTGAGTTGGAGCCCCGCCTTGGGCTCTATGCTGACAGCTCAGAGCCTGGAGCCTGGTTCAGATTCTGTGTCTCCTTTTCTCTCTGCCCCTCCCCCACTCACACTCTGTGTCTCTCTCTCTCTCTCTTTCACAAACAAATAAAAAAAAAACATTAAAAAAAAGAGCACAGAGGGTGTTCACATACAGCTACTACTCGCCTATCTATGAACTTGAGATAGGATTGTCAGATTCGAAAAACAAAACAGGACCCCCAGTTAAATTTGAATCTCAGATTAAAAACTATTAGAGTGTGTGTGTGTGTGTGTGTGTGTGTGTGTGTGTGTGTGTTAGTATATCCCAAAAAGGGTGCGAGGCATACTTATACTAAGAAAACTGTTAGTTGTTTATCTGAAATTCAAATTTGAATAGGCGTCCTGTATTTTACCTGATAGCTCTACTTGAGAAGATTATTTTTCTTCCCAACGTGACTAAGCCTTTACTAAATTCGACTTGCTATTATTGTTTTTGAAGCCCTTTCTGTGCCACGGCATGACAGGATGTGTTATTTTTATCTAGTCATTTAATTTCTGGAAGCTCAAATGAATTCATCTGAAAAACAGGAATTATAAAATATTCTTCATAGACCTGATGTAAAAAAGTAAGAAAAGAAGTTGTGTGACATAACTCCCAAGGCGCTTTATTGTGGTTCTCCGTCCAGACCCTATTGGCCACACTACATATCCCACAATCCCAGGCTGCGACCCCCGCCATTACCTCATTCCCTGGCCGCATTCTCGCCAATCCCGGCTTCTCCAGGGGTGTGGTAGCCGGCTGTTCTCGCGACTTTTGCCTTACCCTTCTCTCGCCTGTGCGAATCCTGTCGCGAGACTTCCTGCTCCTGCACCTCCTCCGCCGCTCCCTTTGCCGCCGCCTTAGCCCGGACCCGGACCCAGCCTCTCCCCTACCCGAACAGCCGGCCCCGGCTCCACCGAGGCCCCGGTCCCCCAACCCCGCTTCGCCGCCGCCATGGCGGACCCTAAATACGCCGATCTTCCCGGCATTGTGAGTACAGGGCCAGCCCCGGCTCCCCAGGACCGCACCCCCGACCTACTAAGGACCCCCAACAGACACTAAACCGTGACCTCTCCCGCCTGCAGCCCCTCCTCCGCCCCAGGGCTCCAGCCTCTCACTCCCCGACGGGCCGCAGCACCCTCCGGACTCTTCTGTCCCGACTTGGCCCTGCCGCGGAACGGCTTCCCAGGCCCCTTTTCCGGCAGTCGCCGGTTTCTCCCCCCAGACATCGTCTCTGGGCGCTTATCACTTGTGCCCGAGTGTTTCTTCCAGCCATGTCAGCACCACCCGTGTCTCCCCAAATAAATCTCCCCATAAGCTCCCCCCATCCCCACGCCAAACAGACATACCAGGCCACTCGGTGATGGCCTCCACCCTGCCAAAGAAGAGGTTACCCTGGCAGAACCCTGCTTGTGCCAGATAGAAAATTCTGCCCTCAGACCACCCCCGAGGCCTATCCCCGCCCCCCAGGCCCACCCCTGCACATACCGGCCTGTACCCTCCTTTCCTGCTGCCCTGCCTGCATCCTCAAGGGTGGGGGTTGGGTCACAGGACTTTGGGTACTAAGGTCCTGAGTCACTCTAAGTCTTTGTGCCAGTATGCCAAGGTAGCGGTGTACAGGCTGTGGCCTAATTCGAAGGTAGCCCTCTCCCACTTCTGATACAGTGATTGCCAAGGGCCCGCCCCTGTTCCGATTCAGGATAACGTCTTTGTCACCACTTAAACTCACCACTTACCCTCACCACTTACCATGAGGTCCCAGTTGTCCCCGCTGTCATCCCAACGCCTTTAAGACTGGGAACTGACATACAGTTTACTGGGCAGGTGGAAGAGAAGGGACAGAATCTTGTTACAGCCTGCCTTCTCTGTTAGCTTATTCAAATGGAGTGGTTCGGGAATATTGGTGGATGCTGGGTAATGAGGTAGGGGGGTCACTGCTTCTGTCTGCAGGCCAGGAACGAGCCAGATGTTTATGAAACCAGCGACCTACCTGAGGATGATCAAGCCGAGTTCGATGCGGTAAGACCGTGTGCTGCTTCAGGGCTCCTCTGGACCCTAACCTCTCTCCCCTGGGCAGACCCTCTCCCTTTTCTGGCGAGCCACAGCAATAAGCGGGTATGCCAACCCAGCCTGGGAGGTATGTAGGCTGCAATGAATAATGCCAGGAAGGAGAGTTAGAATTACAGCTAACCAGTCCTGATCCTTGGGTCTTTCAAATAACGTTGAAATATCTCAAAACAGTTTAGTTTGGGGCTAGTGATTTAGGTTAGACCCCCTGGATGCTAATCCATGGTAACGAATCATGAAGTCTGAGCACTTACAGACTACGTGAGGTTAGGAGCTAGGCCTTTGATTTCATAAAATATTTCACTCAATCCGTGTTCATTAGAATCCTACCAAGAGCTAGATTTTGAAGTATAGAGGAATACAAATTTACATGAATACCCAGTATCCTTTGATCAAGGAGTGAGAACATGATGCGGAGATTTTAAAAAGATAAGGGGTATGGCTAGAGAAAGAAAACAATTGAGGAAGAACATAAATATTTCATATCAGCAAAGGAGAGTCCCTTAGCACTTTCAGATCTAAGAGGAACTCTGAGGAAGGGATTAGCCATGGACACATTTTAACCATGAGGGGAGCCACGCAGGATTGTTGATGGAATGTGTTAGTTCTGTGTCAGTTTTTGTGCAATGCAGAGGAGTAAATGTCCCTACCCTCAAATATCCCCCAGACTAATGGGCGAGTTGGGATACATACAGGAAACATGTAATCAACAAAGTTGAGTGAATGGAAATCAACGTAGTAAAAACTTGTATGCTAAGGGCCAAGGGGAACAAAGGTCTATTAGCAAAGCGTGTCTTACGAGATGTGTTTTAGGTTCTATTCCAAAAAGAACTGGGCTACGGTCACATTGATGAAGCAGGCTTAGTATGTGTGTCTGTAAGTCCTGTGGCTCTGTCTGTGGGGCTGGTTAATCCTGGAGAATGCTGGCTGCTGGCTTATAATGTATGGCTTGGCGTACTCTCTTATTCCTTATTTGGTTTCCCCCGTGTGGAAGTGGTTCCTACTCTGTGGGAACACCTTCCCTGTCTCCTCTCTCAGTGGTGTGTTCCTTGTGGCTTCTGTACTTGCTGGCATGTCAGTCTGTCCCCCAAGCTGGAGTATCTGGAGGTAATGCAGATGTTGTCGTTGCTCAAGGACCTGGGTGTGCACCTGTCACTCCAAGATGTATCTTATTAGGAAGCTGTCTTTGACCTCACAGAGAAGGAGCGTATAGGCTGACGACTTCAGTCCTCTGCCCCGTTTCAGAGACTGAAGTTCAACTTTGGCCCGGGCCTCTGCCTGTAAAGTATCAAGCCTTCGTGGTGAAATGATAAATGGGATTTGTCCACTTGTCAGGGACCATCATACAAACCGGCAGTTACAGCGATCCCCTTTCCAAACCAAAACGTACATTGTCGTTTTCCTTTCGAAAGTACTGGAATATTTCTTAAGAAGAAGATGACAGGCATGGAAGCACCTGAATGTGCAGCCGTGATTGGCTGTTTCTCCCTGCTGAGCAGCTTATTTCAGTAGTGAGTAGGGTGGCTGATAGGGAGAGGGTCCCCAAAGTGTTCGCTTCCTGCAGCATGTTGCCTACGATGACAGAGTAGGGGTGCCTAGGAGCTGGATGGTAAATGCAGGAAGAGTCGAGGTGCCTCCATCACCTAAGGCTCAGCTAAATGACTCTTCATCACTAGGCAGGAGTGGGCGAGCTGGGGAGACCTTCAGCTGCTTCAGGAGCCCAGGTGGGGGCAGGGAGCTGAGATGTTTACTGATGTCAGCTCATTTCTCTGGCCTCCGGGTGTCCCAGTGGGCCTTAGGAGGGCAGCCTTCGGGAAGTCAGCTGAGTAATGGTTCTGTTACTGCTCTTAATATTGATGTGAATGTGCAACTTGCAGAGAAGTGGGTTGTACTTAGTCCGGAAACCTCATGTCTGTGAGGCCTGGCTCCTCACTAGCAGCCTCTGTCTTTTTCACCTGCCTTCCCAACACCTAGCACAGATGACAGTGCACATCCCCGGTGTTGTGGCTGAACCATGAAGTTTTCAGTCCCCTTCTTAACTCTCGGCAACAGAATGTTCTGCCTTAGTCTCCATTATTTTCAACTTTAATTTTATTAGCTTTTAAAATAGACAATAATGCACATAGAGCAAAAGTTTGTTCCTACCCCTGCCTGCCACCACTCAGTTCCCTTCCCTGAAGACAACCAATATGGTCAGCTTCTTATGGAACCTTATGGATCTCCAGATTTTTATTTAAAGGAATAATCAAAGTGTTGACCCTCACTGTCTTCTAATCTGCTTCCTCTGATTGTTCCACTGTGGGGGAAGAAATGAGCTGCTGAGAGAGATAATGTCCCCTAACATCCCTTAAAGACTGTAATCGCTAGTTTACTTTACGTACAAGTATTACAGTTCCCATGGTGGAGAGGACGAGGGAGGAAAGTAAAAGGTTTTAGTTTTTCCAATGATGATCCTGATTTTCCTACTCTCCCTTTCAAACAATTTTAGCAGGAAGTAAAATATTCTAAAGTGAGCAGGCCAGAGAGCTGCACAGACTAGCCCTTTCCTCTTCGGTCTAGGAGAATCTCATCTCTGTATTTCAGACACTCCTAGGTTGATTTGGGTGATGGGCTTGTTTGGAAAGCTAATTCCCAACTAGAATTCCCTCCCTGCTGGGCCCACAGCCTGCCTTGGGTCTGTGAAGCATTCTGCTCCTGGCTTTTGAACTGCCGGAGCAAGGAAGGTAAATTTAGAAAGCCTCACCAGAAACAGGATATAGTTTCTCCCTTTATGCTTTATCCGTCTCTAATGCCGTGTGAAAGGGGAGAAATGACCGAGCCGTAGTTCGATGGGGCCCTGCCAGAGGCTGTTCTTCGAAGGGCAGATACTGCTGAAGACTCCCCCAGCCCGAGATGAGAAACAGGACATTCTCTTCCTTATGGTTTGAGATATCGTAGAGTTTGCTTGATTGTGTTCATTGACTGTTGGCGCTCTTGAACTTACCTGAGTTTTTCCTAATGCTTCCCCCATCCTCCCTCCTCACCACCTTGCCTGGACACTAGTTTGCACAAGTAAGACCATTCGATGCTTCTTCTCTGCATGTTTTTTTTTTCATCTGCCATCTTGCATGCAATGCGCTGTCACTGTGCTGTCGTTGAGCTAATCGTTTTAAATTCTGTGAGTCCCTAGCTGGGTCACTAAGGGGCCTGCTGGCCTCGTGTTTAAAAACCGTTAATCAAGGTGTAGAAATACAACTATGGTCCATGAATCATTGTCTCTTTCCTTTATGAGGTCTGCAAAATAAAGCTGTCCAGTGGAGGATGGAATAGAAACATGAAGGCTAGGAATGCTTTTAGATACGAGGCTGGAGTTAGAAGGGGGTTGGCTTTCTCCTCCTCAGAGTGAAACGAAGTTAAGAGAAAAGAAGGACTGTTAGCCATTCTGGACACGGGTGAAGAACAAGGAGGACAGTCACGGTCCTCGCTTCCTAGCTGTATGTAGATTATCCCTGAGGAAAACTCGTTTTAATGTTCCCTGTGCTAAGGTAGACAAAGGTAAATGGGATGGAAAAGGCATGTTATGTGCAATTTTAAGGTAATAACTTGGGTTGCTTGTGCTTTCAGGAGTCTTTCTGTTTCTGTACCCCTCCTTTAGAAATGGATGAACGGTCAGCATTGCGTTGATCCATCCTGGACAGTTTTATTATGCAGCCCTCTCCAACTTCCTTGTCATCGTGGTTCTGAAGTTCCCCTGGCTGCAGTGTTGGTATAGAGCTCAGAGAGCAGCAGTGGCCTCCTTCCCTGTCTGATCTAGAACCTCAGGTCTTGCCCTCTGAGGCACAGTCATTAAGCCAAACAGTCCTGGGAGTCAGGGGGTCCATTAGTGAGAGGGACTGGAAGTCATGTACCAGGTGAGCTGGTACCTGAGTTCAGGGCATTTCAAATTTTCCAATCAGGGTGGCTGGGTGTACTGTTTCCATGGTGACTGTACTCTAGGTATAGGAATTATGATGAGGAAAAACTCATCATCCCACAATGCACCCATGGGACAGACCTGGAGATGGTGTATACTGTTTACAAACTAATATACCACTTTTCCTTTTCCTTGATTATCTGTCCTCCCGCATTCTGCTTGTTCCTCATGATTTGAACTTGAACTTACAACTCAGTGTTCTCTCTCTCCTTGAGTTCCTACCAAGCTGGTTTTAGCTTGGTGGGGCAAGTAAGAGAAAGGTAGTGTGTGTGTGCCTCCCCTTGTATGTTTGCATGTGTGCACCTGTGAGTGCTTATACTCACTCTGCGCAGAGACATCCCAGTGTAGACCACAGGGCCTGGATCCGCCTCGACCTGGAGCTGAAACCAGGGTCTTGAATTAGCTGGACCCTGGCATCAGACAGGACGGAGAGGTTGAGGCTCAGGTGTATCTAGCTGAAATCTCTGGGGCAGGAAGCACTTGTCTTTGTCGCACCGTGCATTTTCATACACACATAACCATCTTCCATCCTCCGCCATTCTGGGTGCCCATCAGTAGAGCTCCTGGAGAGGCAGGGCATACAGCTAGATTTCCCCTCCTGGCACTTCTTTGCCAATCTTGCCTAGAAGCGAGAACCTTATCTGTGTGACTAGACTAAAAGAAGTCCTCTTTAAAATACCCTCCTTTCCCTCTTGTCCACCCTCTAACCTCTGTGAACCTTGTGAACAGAGGGTTGAAGAAACATTTTCTGCACATGCGCTGGTAGCCGTGAGTCTTGTGTCCTCTGGAATTTTTGTGCTAGCACATCATGGCAGAGTGGCTCCGGTTCCCTCAGTGCTGCAAGGCGAGTTACCAACTAATCAAGATGGATACAAACACACTGGACTATCCAAGGGACCAGGACTTGCCCTGTCTCTCCTCTGACAGCAGAGAATGAGAACAGGCCTGCAATTAGGGGCTTCGTATTTCCTGAAACTCACCATCTCCTGACGTGTTTTGTTCTGCCTAACCGAAAGTCATATCAAACCATTTTATGGGTACCTTCATTGTGACCGATTCTGCCATCCAAATGTCTAATTCTTCAAGACTAGAGAAACCAAGAGACAGCGAGACTTGAACCATGAACTCCCACCTTGAGAATTACAGGCCCTCAATCAGCTACATGTCCTCAGAATCTCCATAGCCTCTGCTTCACATTCTGCCTTTCCCACCTCAGCCTCGTCCCACCCCTCACCGCCCTCCCCCCCCCCCCACTTTCCTAGTCCATGCCACTAGCTTGCAACATCTCACTGGTTCTCAGATGATCTTAAATTGCTGCTGATGGCAAAGCTTCATGACAGTCTCCCCACCAGAGAGGAAAGGGTCCCAGGCTCTTCTTTCTCTTGGGATATGTGGTGACTCCAGCTGAAATTTCTTGGCCCCCCCAAATTTTGCTAGGCTCCCCGGGCCCTATGGTACAGTGTGTTTGAAGCTATCATATAGTGCATGTGACAATTTGCTAATAACAATTTTGTCTTTTTTTTCCCCTCCCTCACCCCGATTTCCCCACTCCCTTTCCTTTTAACTCTTTTGATTTTCTCACCTCTTGGGAAACCACAAGGAGCTGGTAAGAAGCCTGACCTTTCATCTGCTTTTTAATGGGGGTGTGCTGTGATGGGCAGTTGTTCCTCTGTCCTTTTGTCTCTGCTAAATCTTTAATCCCCCTATCCAGCCCCTCCTCTAGCTGACAGCCTTTTCCCATCTTCCAAATCGCTGTAATGATACTGCCCCTAGCCACGCCCCCAGATCTCTGAGACACTGGCGGCGGCGTGGGTGCCACTGGAAGACTGAAGGGTGTCAGCCACCTGAGTCTCTGGGGCCACATCCTCGGCGAGGCTCTGAGAGGATGCCAGCGTCGGGCAGCTCTCCCGATCCAGGACATGGTCCTAAGTGGGAATAGTGACACGAAAGCACTGTTGATCCTTGTCACTGTCCAGGACCTCTGAGACTCACGTTTTGTGTGTTGATCCTTCGCTGCTCGTCTCCTTCCCTGTTTAGGAAGTATGTGAGAAAGTAGGTTCTCATCGGCATAGTGCCTGGCCCGTAATAAGGCTTAACAAATGGTAGCTCTGATTCGCTTTATTCCTTGGTCTACAGTCTATGCTTCCCATTTCTCTTTTTAGAAGGATTTTTTTTAATGGATTTCTAGTTCGTTGGCCTCGACTGGGGCACTCACAGGGAGGAGTGGCATACTCTGGATTATGAACTTAAAAAAAGGTGGTTGTCTCTCCTCATCAGGAGTTCTCAGACAAGAGAGGCCAGAGACTACTCAGTTATTTGGCCTGTGGGTGCTCCAGCCATACATTTCAGAGAAGATTAAAGAGCTAATAATTTGGAGCTGAGTTGTCTCTTCAGCCTTGCATAATGGGACATTGAGCCCTTTTGTTTTCCCTTAATCTTTAGCTCTTACCCCTCTGCTCCACACTTCCCTGAAGTAGAGGTAAAGATCAAAGTTGCTGTTTTCTCCCGACTCCCTCCCTTACCTTATTTTTAAAGCTGCCACTGGCACCGATTCCTTCTGTAACAGCAGACCAGAGATGCTGCTGCTCTTCCCGATGCCTCTCCAGCGCCCTCCTCCACCCCCGCTTCCCACGCACAGGCAGAGACTCTGTCCAGTCCTGGCTCCACAGTAGAATCATCCGGTAGCTCTTCAACTGGCCCTACCCCAGAACAATTCAATCAGAATCTACAGAGGAGAACCCAGGCCTCTTTTTTTCATTTTAATTGTTTTTTGGTTTTGGGTTTGTTTTTACATTTTCTAAGTGATGCAACTGTGCAGGCAGGTTGAGAATCATTGTTCTAGTTAAAGGAAAGACTCACTTTGCCTGCCTCCTGTAGAAGGTGGAGATGGCATCCCTAACAGAAAAGGACTCTTGGGTCTCCTCCCTGCTCCTTCAGTAATGCAGAGAGAGCTGTGGGACTGGTGACAAGTGACTGAGACGGGTAGTCTGGAGTGCCCAGTCTTGGTGTAGTCATTGGAATCTGAACAGCCAGCCGATACCGAGTAAGGAGGGCACCTCCCTGCTTCAGTCCCTAGGGTAAATCCTCTTTATCATTTTCTTTACCGTGCACCCTGTTTATGGAAGAGCTTAGTGCCCGAGACATGGCCGAGGGCTCAGGGAGAAGAGTCAGGTGCTGCAGCTTCTCCAAAAAGATGCTGGGCCGCCCCTGCGGCAGGACTTATGCGCGGCCCTCACCCACAGGTCCTCGTGGCAAGCAGATAGCACATATGTTTATCGCTTCTAAGATGTCCCTTAAAGAAGAATACATTAATCTCTTGCCTCTTTTCTCTGTACCCTGAATTCCCCACCTTTGTGGCAGCCTGGAAACAGGGCTGCCGGGCAGGCCCTCTGCCCACCTTCCTTTTGTATCTAAGATCTGGTGTCTTCCCTTCGGCAGCATATTCACCCTGGGAGGTAGCAGCTTGATTGTCTGCCATCCTTCCTCTTACCCCCTACCCCGCCCCCCAGCAAGGATGGAAGGTTAACTCGAAATGGCCTTCTTCAGCAGCAAGGAAATTTACTTTTGGGAGGGGGAGGTTAAAAGAGGTCAGGTTGGTTTCTTGCCCTGAGTGCATGGTGTGTGCCAGATAAGCGGGAGGGCCCAGTTGGCTGGGGTCGGGGGATGGGAGGCTTATGTACAGACTGGGTGGGGAGGTTATGCTACCTCTGTTCCCACTTGAATCAGGGTGTTAATATTTATACAACTGAGACTAAATTTACTGGGAAGCTTCCGTTTCCTAGGTTGAGCCTGGCTTGGCAGCTTGGAGTGGAACTGCCCTTCTCTTCCCTTGGGAAAGTAGGGCCCAGTCTCCTCTAATGGTTTGGGGATTTTGTGGGATCAGGGAAGTCTAGGGGGAGAATGAATCTGCCCCTGGCCTAAACTACCTATTCCTGCAGGAGGAGCTGACGAGCACAAGTGTGGAGCACATCATTGTCAATCCCAATGCTGCCTATGACAAGTTCAAGGACAAGAGAGTGGGGACAAAGGGACTTGGTGAGACCAGGCTGGAAATTGGTTGGGGGGAGGCCTATTCTCAGGCCGTAGTGACTTTTGCTTTGGGTAAAGGGTCCTTCATGGAGATCTTTTCATGGTAGCCCTGACAGTCAAGAAACTGTAGCCCATGACTGCCCTAGGCCTAGATCAGGCCCTCAATTCCATCTTCTTTTCTTGGCAGATTTCTCAGATCGTATTGGAAAAACCAAGAGAACAGGATATGAATCTGGAGAATATGAGATGGTTTGTTGTGTGTGTGTTGATGGGGCTGGTACGGCGATCCTGTTTAGGAGAGAAATCAAGGGATACAGTCAGGCTTCTGAGTATCTCTCTCATTGGGGGTCCTGAGGAACCCAGCAGGATACAGTTGAGGATGCTTAGTCTCCCCGCTGTTTGCTCTGGAGAGTCTCCAGGCCTCCAGCTACCTCCAATTTTTCTGTACTAGGGTTGTGGATTCCGAGTTGGACAGGATACCCTTAAAACTTGGGCCCGGGGTTTGGATAAATTCTTGAAACTTCCTGTATTAAGAGGTGTAACTTCCCTGTCTGTGCTTGCTCTCTAGCTTGGAGAGGGTCTGGGAGTGAAAGAGACCCCACAGCAAAAGTACCAGCGACTACTGCATGAGGTCCAAGAGCTGACAACTGAAGTGGAGAAAATCAAGGTAACTGTAAACTCCTCTCCCCTGTGTTTTGACTTATGTAGCAGAGAAGAACCTCACAGCAGGAGGAGAATCATTCCCTAAGCTCCTGGGTAAGGGAGCTGAGGTTCCTAGGTTTAGGAATATACATAAATCTACATTCGGTGCCATCGATGGGTAAGAACCATCCAGTGACTTCCAGCCACAGCTATTTTTTTTAAAGTTTATTAATTTATTTTGAGAGAGAGATAATGAGTTGGGGGAGGGGCAGAGAGAAAAGGAGAATCCCAAGCTGGCTCCCGAGATCAGCACAGAGCCTGATGTGGGGCTTGAACTCATGAAACTGTGAGATCACGACCTGAGCGGAAATCAACAGTTAGACGCTTAACCAACTGGGTTAAGCAACCCAGGCACCCCCAGCCACAGCTACTTTTAAGGGTCTTGATTCTGTTTTTTGGTCTTAATTCACACTCGCCACTCCTCATTGTCTACTTCATACCAGACAACGGTGAAGGAGTCAGCCACTGAAGAGAAGCTGACCCCCGTGGTATTGGCTAAGCAGCTAGCAGCCCTGAAGCAGCAGCTTGTTGCGTCCCACCTGGAGAAGCTGCTGGGACCCGATGCAGCGATCAACCTCACTGACCCCGATGGAGCTCTGGCTAAGTGGGTGCCCCACTTCACTGGGAAATCATTGCTGACGGGGGCACAGGGGGACTCAGCCAGGTGCTGGCCAGGATACTAAGGGGAGAGGTAACCCGGTTGTTCCTTAATGCTGAACATGAGGCAGAAATGAGAGTGACGGGGCTGGCCCCCATCCTTCAAGGCCTGATATTATTACTTGGTCTCCTGGCCCAGACGCCTACTGCTGCAGCTGGAAGCAACAAAAAACAGCAAAGGAGCTGGTTCAGGGGGAAAGACCGCCAGTGGGACCCCCGCAGATAGTAGCCTTGTCACTTATGAACTACATTCTCGGCCAGAACAGGACAGATTCTCTCAAGCTGCCAAAGTAAGTATGTACATAGGGTGCTTGGGGGGTCAGGGTGAGGTGGCCCTAAAGACTTTCCTATACTCCTCCAAGGGATCGGATCTGAGGAGAGGGTGCTGGGAATGCCTCTGATTCCTCTTGACATCTTGTTCTCCAGGTTTCCCTCAGCCTTACTTTCAGTTTTTAAGATTGTGACTAGGCATGTGTTCCAGAGAAAGGAGTCCCCGGGCAGAGTGGAGAGGAGGAGAGAGGGGAGTGGCAAGCGGACGAGCAGAGAACAGGATCTTAGTGCCCGCTGCAGCAGCAGGGAAGAGCCTGGCGAAACGTGCCTCCTTTCTCCTCTCTAGGTTGCAGAACTTGAGAAGCGCCTGACAGAGCTGGAAGCAACTGTCCGCTGTGACCAGGATGCTCAGGTCAGGTGCTCCCCTCTACTCAGTCTGACCCTGGGATCCTGCACCTTTCTCCCTAATGTCCATAGCATTCCACAGAACCCTGGAAAGGGTGGGAAGGGCTTCGGTTATCGGACCAGCCAGTGGGTTGCCAGCTAGAACCAGAAAGGATGGAAGAAGGTAATAATCACGTGGAGACATAAGAACCACTGATTTCTTTCCTCCTTTTTCCCCACCAGAATCCCCTTTCAGCAGGTCTACAGGGAGCCTCTCTTATGGTGAGTGTAAAAGGAACCAGAGTTTTTGGATTACAGAGGTGATACTGAGATATGGTTTGCTTGGAGAACTGTTTTTGGGTCTGTAGCTCTATATTTAATTGCCTTCACGGGAATAGGGGATGGCCTCTTCCTACTCAGATCCTTTCTCCTTCATGAAGCTTGTCCCAACCCCCACCCCCAGGAGACTGTAGAGCTGTTGCAAGCAAAGGTGAACGCCCTGGACCTTGCAGTTCTGGACCAAGTGGAGGCTCGGCTACAGGTACTAAGTGGAGGGCAAACTGGATTACAGGTATCTTGAGACTTTGGAAGCCCTCGGTGCCCTGTCAACCTGAAGTCTGTGTTTTCAGAGTGTCCTGGGAAAGGTGAATGAGATTGCCAAGCATAAAGCTTCTGTAGAGGATGCAGATACACAAAGCAAGGTCAGGAAGAGCCCTTTCCCTCATTTTTATACACTTTCCTGTTCCCTCGTGTTCTCAGAGTCCTTCTGGTGGTCATACCAGAGCGTGAGAGCATTGAATCCCAGGTGCTGTCTTCATAAGCTCTGGTCAGCTGAGAAAGGGCAGTGTTTCAGTCTTGTCCCACCCTAGTGAAATGATCCGTGTGTGCTTCCCTCAACCACCCGCTCTGGGCCCTGTCACGTCTCCCCCAGGTGCACCAGCTATATGAAACCATACAGCGCTGGAGCCCCATCGCCTCCACCCTTCCTGAGCTGGTGCAGAGACTTGTCACCATCAAGCAGCTGCATGAGCAAGGTGGGAAACCGGCTGCCAGGGGAACTAAGAGGAATTGGAAAGTGGGCAGCCTTTGTTTCCTTCCCTCTTCTCTTGGATTCTAACCTCACCTGTCACCTTCTTTTGCAGCCATGCAGTTTGGTCAGCTCCTAACACACTTGGATACCACACAGCAGATGATTGCTAGTTCCCTCAAGGACAACACCACCCTCTTGACCCAGGTGTGTGCCCCTGTTGGTCTGCAGCCTCCCTTCACTAGCACAGACTAGTAGGTTCTGCCTCGGCCCGTACAGTAGCATGTTATTTTGGCACGGGTTGCTTTCAGTCTCTACTGTTTTTCAATGGTCATGGCACCTTCGACAACTATTTAACCTGTGAACCTCCCATCTTACCATCCGGAAAATTATCCCTACCTCAAGGTTGTGGTGATTAGGTGAAACACCAGTGGGTGAATTGTTAGGAGCCCAGTGAACTTCAGTTTTTCCTATAACACCCACCCTGCCCTCATCCAAACGCTCCTGTATCCAGAGCACGGCACATTGGGAGAAACATGGACTTTGAAATCAACAGTCAGGCTTCAACCTAGTTCTGCCACTTCTTTTCTGACACTGGGCAGGGCCTCACGTTCTTCATTCTTACCAGCGCCTAGCACATAGTCCTCGGTTTCTCTTGGAGGCCCTGTTTTCAGTGCTGGGGACAGAATTAAAGCTGAAAAACCAACACCATAGGACCGTCAAGATAAATGAAAAAATATATAAAGTATAATATGTCCTTCCTCTATACACCAGTTTTGAGTCAGTAAAACCCTCTTTTCAACAAAATCTTACATGTCCCTCATTACATGTTTTGAAACAGATCAGAGAATGGTACTGGTTGAGTCCTCCCTGCGTGGCAGACCCTAAGCTGGGTCCATCAGACTCCAAGGGTGGTTTGAAAACTGCTGCTGTAACCTCCCTGCTCCAGGGCCCATCAGCTAGGCTTCCATTTCTCTTTTGTCTTCTAGAAGAGAACTTCTCCAGGTCCTCATCCAGGGAAGCACCTGGGCCTGACAAAGAGTAAAACGTCTCTATTACCTTCTAGGTGCAGACAACCATGCGTGAAAACCTGTCCACGGTTGAGGGGAATTTTGCCAACATTGACGAACGGATGAAGAAACTGGGAAAGTGAGCACCTTTAGGAAATGCAAACAGGGGTAATCCCTACCCCTCTGAACTGTTAACAGCTTATTTAGGGTTTCCCCTTAATTATAACTCTCGCATCCCCATCCCATTTGACACGGGGGGCAAGGGGTTCTTCTTGCATGTGGGGTTCACACCCCTCCTCTGATGAATACAGACTGGTAGTGGGGGCGGGCGGGGGGGAAGCGACATGAGATGGTGGCCTCCCCTCAGGCCCCGGGGACGTGGGCCCAGCCACATGCCAGCTCCTGTCCAGTACTGCTTTGCCTGGGGTGGGGAAGGGTTGGGCCCTGTCCTCCAGCACAACTCCTGTGGCTGGTTGGAATACTGTACAACTGTTTCTGACCATTAAATGCCGTTGTACTCTGTGTGATCCCTGCTGTGTTTCCTGGGGAAGAGGAGGCACTGAGACAGACCTTCATAGTGTAACAGGCAGTTTAAGCCACTCTCCGCTACAAGAGGATTTAAATTGTAACCTGTTCTTACCAAAGAATTAAGGAAAAAATGAGTACAGAGTCAGAGCCAGAGTTTCAAAATATTCTCATCTGTTAAATTAAGAGTGTCTCCCATAGAAAAGCAGTGGAGGCCCCACAGGGCAAGTACAAAACAGAATTAAAACTCCCAAGGGTCTTGTCTTTACAAAAGAAAAGGCAGGAGGCAGCCCCTGGACAGCGGGTCGTGCTGGCCGCTCCGGTTGGACCACGGTGCATAATCCTCAGTCAGTCGCATCATCACAACGTCTCTGAGCGTTTCGATGGGGGGGAGAAGGGGCAGTGTAGTGTGTGTGGGAGGAGAGGCCCAGTGGGCTCTCTGTGCCCCCTTACCCCCTTTTATATCCCAGAGGAAAGTAGAGGGAAGCTGGCTACACCTTGAAATGAGGCTATGTGTTTCAAACCTGGGGACAGGGGTAAGAGGGGATCTGTGCTTTGAGCAACCTGAGCCAGAGGCAGAGGGGTGTTGGAGGGGGGTGAGGGGGGGATGCATGATGCTTATTGCTTTGTACCTTTCACTGGGAAGGAGGGCAGCAGCCAACAGTAGCTCACAGGTTTGTAAACTGAGCCTGCTGGCTTCAAGAAGGGAGGCAATGAAGTCGAATTAAATATAAAAGAGTCATTTGTGCAAAAATAACTTAAACAAATAAAAGACCTGGGGAAGGGGGTGTTCCCCTTAGCCTGGTGGGGAGAGGGCCATATACCACCCCCCCAGGCCTTTTCAGTGACATGGCTTTGGGGGGGAGGGGGTGAGCTTCCCTACCCCCTGCAATGGCTCAGGATGGGATTGTAGGGGAAGGGGTTGCATTTGTGCTCTGAGTGGGGAGTAGTGCCCCCACCCACGGTCCACAGGTGCAGGTGGCTGGCAGGGGCTCCCAAGGCTCAGCACTCAGCTCTCCCCAGGCAGGGTCAGATCCAGCTCCAGGTATGGCTGCTAAGGGGCCAGTTTCCTCCTCTTGTTTTTGGCAGGACGGCCAGGGCGGGCCCGGGGAGGCAGAGGGACAGCCGCCTATACAAGAGGGGAAGTTGAAAGAAGTGATCAAACAGCTAGGTATTGGGAAGTCTTTTATTTTCTCCCCATGCCCCCTAATCCTCTTCTCCTCCTGCCTCGTCCCTTACAACCCCACCCCCACCCCACAACCCTGACACACACTTACACGGGTCGTAGGACTGGGGTCCAAGGTAACATCCTGGCGGGAGCTATTGCTGTTCCGAGCAGGGCTGCAATAAGGGCACAGATGATCAGGAATACCTCCCCAAGTACGGGTGAAATTTAGAGTTTGGGTGGGAAGCTTTCTACTTTTGGATAATAAAGGCATAATATCCTTATTCATATTTAAACATGTGCCTTTTTGAAAGCCAGGCCACTCTAGACATTTCTATAAACCCATCAAGAATTGGGAAAAGGCCAGGACTGTGGTAGGCCCAACACTCACTTGTATTTTCTCCTCCGGCCACGACGAGACTTTCTGACTACCCCTGGGGGCACCTGGGAAAACACGGACTGTATGTGTAGGAAAAGTCAGGAAAAGGAACCAAGTTCCCAGCCTTTCCTCAGAGCCCTTCAGCCCAGACCTCCATCATCCTGCACTCACCTTAAGGTCCTCAGAATGGGGTCCAGGAGGGGATGGATCCTTGGGTTCAACACCCCCTTCAGCCAGCTCCCCATTATGCTGCCAGTGATGGGTCCTTCTTGGGGACCGTTCCATTTGTCCATTGAAGCCACCACGTGCCCCCCACTTGAGGGCCAGTCGGCCAGGCTCCCGCCGGCTACCAGGCTTTCGGCCCCGGCCTGGCCTGGCCTCACCATTAATGCCCCTAAGTCCCCCTCCTCCCCTCCGGCCCCGTTTCCCTGACCCCCTCCCAGTGAGCAGCTCAGGGACTGGGGGGTCGGGAGAACCGTGGGGTGGGGCTAAGGCACTGAGGGGAGGCCGGGCAGGCTCCGGTTCCAGGGCTGAGGTGGGGCTCTGAGGGGGCAGACAAGGGGCTTCTGGCTGCTCTGGAGGAATCTGCAGGCAAAACACCAAAATCTTAGTCCCAAATATGGTTACTCTGCTACTGTAACTCAGAAAATCTTCTATATCCAATTTGGGGACAAATTCTGTCCCTGATACACACATGCCCATGCGCTCACCTGGAGACTCTGTAGCAGGCAGGCTAGGGGACTAGAAGCCTCTGAGAGGGGTGGAGGAGCTCCCCCCCCAGGGAGGAGCTGCAGCCCCAACTGGCCAGAGAGAAGAGGGCCAGGAGGCTGCAACAGGCTGGGGAGGGTCCCAGGGCTGCTGGTCAGCGAAGACAGATCACCTGTTGAAGAGTTAGGAGGTCAGGAGTCTCCCTAGGCACACCAGTTAGACTGAACAGACCCTATTAATCTCTTAGGCTTAACCCCAAGGTCAAAGACTCTTCTCCAACTCATCCGGCCTCTACTCCCAATTTTTTACTGGTTCCTTTCTTCTCTTTCACACCAGAGTTTTCCCTCAGACTCACCCAGCAGGCTGGCACTCAGCAGAGGGCTAAGGAGTTGGGGGGGTCTCCCTGAGTTGGAGGGGGCCTTGCCCAGAGAGGAGGCCCCCGGGTCAGTAGTTGCCGTGGTGACACTGGAGGTAGGTGGTCCAGGTTGGGGGGCACTCAGGACACAGGGCTAAAAACAATGGTTATAACACTGTATGTGTGAAGTACTAAACAAACGTATAGTACTATCACACATACAGTCTCACTGAAGTCTCAAGTGAAGCAGGCCACGCTTATTAAACACAGACCCAGTTCTTGCAGCCATCCTACCCCCAGCCAAGAACTCAGCCCTCCCCAAAGGCCCTGAGGAAGGGCTCAGGCATGAAACTGAAAGCCTTTGATTCCCAGCTCCCATCTCTGATTCCGCCTCTTGTTCTGTCCCACCCACTCATCCCCTATCCTCACCTGGGGGGGTGTCCCCGAGGGGGGATCCAGGCTGGCAGCCAGCAGCGCAGAATTTAAAGCTATGAGGGTGGGGGGGGCTGAAAGTGGGGGGAATAGTAGGGGGGGCAGGTCTCCCAAACCTGAAAATGTCTCCCCACTTGGACCCCCAGCTCCCTCGGCAGATCCCTCCCCATCCCCAGCTGTGGGGCCCAGGGCCAACAGGGGCAGGAAAGAGGCAAGGAGGTTGCTAGGAGGTGCAGAAGGGGGTGGAAGGAGGTCTGAGGGGGGTGGTGGAAGCAGGGAAGCCACCAAAAGCGAAGGCCCTTCAGGTTCGCCTGGGGCTAGGGGAGGGCCAGGTCCCCCCGGTGGGGGTAGCAGGGGCTCGGGGGGAGGTTGTCCCCCTCCCCCAGCCAGCACGCCAAATAAACTGTGGCTGAGCAATGGAGAAGGTGGAGGTTGCCCCAGACTCAGAGGGAGAGGCAAGGCCCCTAGCATCCCCGGGAAGCCGGCTCCACTCAGCGCCAGGCCCTGCTCAGGACTAGGGAAAGGGAAAGCCTCCCCACCAGCCAGGGGAGGCAGAGGGCAGGCTGGGCCCGCCCCCATCCCAAGCCCTTCAGACGGGCTTTGAAGCACAGGGCTGGGGACTAGGGGGGCTTTGGAGGCAGCTGGTGGGACAGGGGCACCTGCAAAGGAAAAGAAAAATTCAGCTCAAGAGAGGACCGTTCTTTCTCCCAGTGTCCAAAGAACCCAACCTTCATGCCTCCAACCCAAGAAGCCACCAAAGAGCTCTCTAAACTCCCCTAAATACCTTGGCTGCCTTTTTCCACCTGAGGGGAGGAAGGCTCTGCCACACTCACGTACCTGGCACACTGCTGAGGCTGCCACTGGTGGTCCCAGGCAGGGAGGGCGGGATAGGGTGCCTGGGCTGGGGAGGGCTCCCTGAGGAGAGGGTTGGGGGAGGGGGAAGGTGTGCATCTGACCCCAAAAGGTTAAAGCTTCCGTCAGAGTGGGAAGGGCCAGGGGTGGGGAGTCCCAGCAGGGACAGCACAGAAGGGAGAATCGGTTGGGATGGCTCAGGGAGAGGAAAGGGTTGCGGGGCGGGAGCAGGGGCCCGAGGACGGCTCCGTCTAGGGGCTTGAGGGCCTCCCCCTTCTAGCAATCGCAATACCGTTGGGGGTCTGCGGGGACGACGCTGAGAGGGACGGGGTGATGAGGAATGGGAAGCTGAGGGTGTCTGGGCACGGGGCCTTCGGCCCTGTAAAGTGCTGGGAGGGGGGAGCAGGGGATGCTGTGCCTTGGCCGCTGCAGAGAGTAGGCTGCTAGCAAGGAAGGGGGGTGCCCCGGGCCCCTCCACCGTGGGGGCCCCTCCCAGGGGTCCCAAGACCAGGGGCAGGTGCATAGTGGCTGAAGACACTGGTGGCTGAGTGGCAGGACCAGGGGGGCCAGGGGGACCAGGGAGATTATTGCTTGGGGGCAGAGGAGGGGGTGTTAAGGCATCACTACAGTGGAAGAGAGAAGGGTCTGAAGGTGGCGAGGAGGAGGCACGGGGGGCTGGAGATGAGCCCAGGTCAGGGGGCACCAGGCTGGATCGGAGGGCAGCTCCCCAGTTGTAGGAGGGAGCATTGAGGCTGATAGCAGGTGGAGGAGGTGGGGCTGGAGAGGGGGCATTGCCCCTTGGAAGGAAACAGGGGCTGCTGCTGCCTCCAGAGGGAACTGGGTCAGGAAGCCTTGGTGGTGGGAAGAGCCCCCCAGGGCCTGCTAGAGGGGGGAAGGCCTGTGGAACTGAGGATGATTCTGGAGGAAGGGAGCCAGGACCCCCATTAAGTGGAGTTGTGGGAGGGACTCGACAGGGAGGGCGGGCAGAGGGGGGCCCTGGGGACACAGTGTGGAACATTTGGGGGCTCGCTCCCTCTCCTGCAATAAATGAGAAATGAAGGGTCAGCCTGTGGCTCCCCTTCCAACAACTTTCTTTTGTCTTCTCCATCCCGTCTCCCATAAATCCCCAACTTCCCTGTCCCCTCCTCTCACCAAGCAGCTCCCTACTCCACCCTTCTCCTTGCTCCCTCTCCCAGGGCTCCTCCCCCATCCCTCTTCCAGGCCCCTAAGTTCGCCTCAGTTGTGGGTAAAGTGGAGAAGACTCACCAGGAGAAGAGTGTGAGCAGGTGGTCTCCATGCTTCGGTACAGAGTTGCCATGGCAACAGCTTTCCGCCGGTGGTTGCACAGCTTGGTCATGTCCTCCTCTGATGCGGGCCCCACCCCAGCCCCACCCAGGGTCACCGGGGCCAAAGGGTCAAAGTTGAAAACCTGTAAGGCAGGAGTCACGGACAGGGGAGCCTGAGAGTGGAATCTGTGAGAAGAGCTACCATGGTCAGTAACTTGCATTAGGTCACCTGGCTCATCCCTGTATTCTCTGGCACCCCTCACCACTCTGACCTTGGGGACATTGAGTGGACACTCCAGACCGCACTTGCAGGTCCCATCGCTGAGGAGGTAGCTCCGGGTTTGCTCCAAGGAAGACAGCTCTGTGCCACTTGGGCTGGGAGAGGACAGGGTCAGAGAGTTAGCTGACGCCAAATCAGGAAACATGCCTAAAAGGACAGTTCTTTAATCAAAGACCTTCCTGGGAAGGACAGAGGATAAGGATGTGGAAAGAGAAAGAAACAGATTTAAAGGGCCAGATACACAGAGCAGAAAGGCTCAGGAAAGAATAGAGAAGAGCAACAGGGTAGGGACCAGAGATCTGGGCTCTGAGAGGAGGGGTGGGAAAGAAAACTCAGGCACTGACCGGCCTGAGGACAGAACTGTGGGAACTCTGAGGAGCCATACCTGATATAGAGCACAGCACCCTCTCGAACACAGCGCTGCCAGCCGATGGGGACAGACGTGGCCACAGGGCCCCCAGCTCTGTCTGCTCCACTGCTCTCATTGCCCCCATTCATTGTGTGTAATCAGCTCCCACGTGCCTGATAACAGACATCCATGTGGGCATTAGGAGGATTAAACTGTGCTGGGTACCTGAGGGAGTACTCCAGGAAGGCAAAGACTGTGGGGAGACCCGAGAACTCAGGGGCACGGAGAAACCCTCAGAGAGCTGAGAGAGAAAACGAAGAACTCTCTGCCATCCCGCCATGGCTACCTGAACATCTCTGCAAACATTGTGGGGTCCAGTCTAAAGCCGGGGCCTCCGGCTTAGCCCACACCTGCAACACAGGAGAGAGAAAGGACTGTCGGGAATCTGCCCAACTCAGAGGAGCTCCAAAGCTCAGGACGCTCTCAAGGGAAAGATCCTTAACCACATGAGGTAAGAGCCCACACAGATCTCAGGGATCTGCTGGCTGAGTCCACAACTATCCTTTCCATGTATAGGCCGCAGGAACCAGAGGATCAAAGCCTCACTCCCAGGGACCAAGGAATCAGAACCCAATCCCTAGACATAAAGGGCAAGCCCCCTTTGTCCCATCAGAGACTAGAAGACTTCGTCCTGGAATATGGGCAAATTCCCATAATGCCAGGCCACTAGGAAGTTTCCCAGAGAGTCTGGCCCCCTGCTGTTCCCTACTCCCCAGAAAGATCATATGAAAAGTACAGATTGCCCCACAGGTCATCAGGCAATTGCCCAACTGCCCACTGGGGTGGTACTAACAGAGCCCCTCCATGCCTGTTCCATTAGAGAATCACTGATCTGGTTCATTTGGGTCTTCTTCAGAAAGGTTGGAATCATAGCTCTGTCTTCTCCCAGGATACTGAGAAGCTCCTGATTTCCCCCCAAGCCTAAGGCAAGGGGATTCAGCACCTCCTACCCCACTGGCTTCAAACTGGCTCTAAGAGGGATTCTCCTCTGATATGTGGGGACGCCCTCCCCCCTCCCAAAAAAACCTGCAAGTATCCTCTCCAACCTCACCATCGCTCCCACCCCACACTGGCGGCTTCTAAACTTTCTCTCTCATAACAAGGCGCCCTGTCACCCAGCCTGCTTCCCTCAGCTTGGGGAGGAGGGGAAGGCGCACGAAGTAGGAAGGAACTTGGGGAGAGGGCGGGCGGAGGGTGGGCGAAGCACTGAGGGGAGGGAGGTGAAGAAGGCAAAAAGTCAAGCAGTGAGAGGGAGAAACGGCGGGGGCAGGTGAGGGTGGGGAAGTGGGGATGGGGCCAAGGAAAGGGGCCGAGAGGACGCGGAGGGGGCAGAGGGTAGGGACTGGAGGGGAGGGGAGGGGGAGGGGCGGGATGGGGGGGGCCGGGCCCTGCACTCACCGCGGCCCATGGTTCGGCCGGCCCCGCCCTGCGCAGTCGCGGCCCAGAGGGTGAGTGGGAGGGAGTGGGAGGAGGGTCGGTGGAGCCCGAGCCTCCGGTACGGCCCCGGCCGGTCCTAGCAGGAAGCGCCGCCGCCGCCGCCGCGGATCACCGAGCGGCCTCCCGCGCATGCGCCATGGGGGCTAGGGGCAGCCCTGGGGATTCCGTTCCCAGAAGGCACCGCGCAGGCTGGTGCCGCCGCCGCCGTCCCTGCCGCCGCCACCGCCGCAGCCGCCGCCGCCGCCGCCGCTGCCCGGACGGGAGAGGGGCGGGGCCGGGTCCCCGCCCAGCGGACAACGACGAGCCAACAGGAGGGGCCGCAGTGCGCATGCGGGAGCGCGCCTACCCCTCCCCCACAACCCCCCATTAATCCCCAAGAGAACAAACACCCCACGCGGCCCCCCCGCCCTCCGCGGAAGGATCTGAGCCTCTTCCCAGGCCACTGGTGGCCAATCCCAGCCCTCCCCGGGAGGGGCCCCTTCCGAAGCCACAATCTGTTGGGGGAGCCAGGAATGCCAGGTCCGGGAGGGGCCAGCCCCAAAAGATGAAAGTCGCTACTTGCCCTGCCCCGCCCCAAAGGCTTCCCGGGTAGTGTGCTGGGACTTGACCCGCCTCCCCAGGTCAACATGTCACAACACGACCTCAGCCTGTCAAGTCACATGACCTTTGCCTGTCACTGACAACCTGGTCATGTCTTTGAGCCAGGAGAGACCATCTGGTCTAAACCACCCCCCACTCCCATTTACAGAAGGGGAAATGGAAGTCTGGAGCAACACAGCGCAGGCCTGGCCAAGGACCTGTCGCTGTCACACCACCACCGATACCTTCCAGGCACAACCGGCCTTGTGACAGATTCTATTGAACTCTGGCTGCCCCCATGAGGGTATGACAGTATATGTAGCCGGTCGCCACATGGCATCTTTTTTCTACCTAATGGCACAAGAAAAATACTTTGCATTTTAAATGGCGCTTTTCACTTTTGTTCAAGCTGCCTCCAAGTTCGTAGTTCTCTCGTTTTACCTTCACAACTCATTATCTTTTATTTACAAATAAGAACGGTTGAGGCACACACTTAGGTGACTGGCCTAGGATCCCTGGGCAAGTGAGGAGCAATTGAGGCTAGAATCTGGGCTGCTGACAATTCGGTCCAAAGCAGTTGTGCGCTCAAGTGCGTGTCCTGGGCGACCGGGCTCTAACGCAGCCCAAGCACCTACGAGGCAGGAGGCTTGTGCAAGGCTCCTCACAGCAGGGAGTCACAGGACTTGCGCATCTGGTATAGTGAAAAGGGCGGGTCTTGAGCTTTCGTGAAGAGCACCAAAGCACCGTGCGGGAATAAGTGGGGAAAACAGTGAGAATCGGGTCTACTGATCAAAGGACACGAATCCTGGCATGCTGGGGGCCCATCAGAAACTTTACAAAGATTAAAATTAAGGGTGCTTTTCTGAAAGCTGAAAATGACCAGCAAAAGTATTCAAGTTCCTCGGCCTCTTCTGGGGGAGTTGGGGGCTAAAAGAGAAGACCTTTTTAAGAATACTCGCGAAGATGTTAGGCAGTCCTGTGGTTGGATGCAAACTTTCAAAAGCGGTTGGGTTAAAAGACCTTATGCCCATTAACTGGGAGGGGACCAAGCAAAATGGGAGTCTCTTATGGAGAAGGTGAAACAGGGGCTAATGCCAGGTGGGCGGAATAAAAGCTCTTGAGGGAGACAAGCTGCAGTGAAGCTTCTCAGGCAGCCTGGGGGCAGCCACGGTTGATAGCCGTTGGGGCCGTTGGGAGCCGGGCGCTGGCGCCCCGCCCTCTCTTCTTCCCTACACCACCCCCCTACCCTGCACCTCCCACCACCCTTGTAGTCCCCTGCGCGTGCGCGCGAAGACACCGGTTGCCAAACATTGCATCATCCCCGCCCCCCTTTCCTCCCCTCCCCCTCCAGTTCTCCCCTCCGCGCGCGCGCATGACTCACTCACCTCCTCCGCGAAGCCTCGTGACCCAAAGCCACTTCCGGGTCCAAGACAACGTCTACCCCCAAGCAGGAGGGAGCGATGGGGGCGGGACTGCGGGAGCTTCTGAGTGGCGGATGTAAGGGATGAGGCGGGGTCGGCGCCGGCGTGCCGCGCCCTGATTGGTAAGCTTCTGGACCCGCCCCCGAGAGGAGGGCAAGGCCTTATTAAAAGATCAGTGCTCCCAGCTACTGAGGTCAGAGGCTTGAGTCTAAGGCACAGAGCATATCATGTTGAAGATGAGCGGGTGGCAGCAGCAAAGCCAAAATCAGATCCGGAACCTGAGGAGAGAGGCGAGTACTGATCCCCTGTCTACCTTTTACCCTCCGATCTTCGGGAACACCGTTTGTCCCCTTCAAGTCAGGCATTTGCTTTTAGGATGTGGCCCCACCCCCTCTTCGATGAAGTTAGTGACAGTCCGAGGGAGGGATGGGGAGAATCCTCTCTCCCTTGGGACGATAGCGTCACCCCACCCCTGCCCGGAAGCCTGGGCCCTGCTCTGTGCCGTTGGGCGGAGGGGTCCTGCTGCCCTCGGGAGATTTATTCTCTTATGTTGCTGACCCCAGACCTCCTCGTTAGGCCTGTACGGTGGGAGGCGAGGCAGGACACTCCCCCAGGCTGAGACGCCTGGGTGACCATGGCTCACTCCTCTGCCACCGCCTTACCGTCAGCTACCGTCAGCGGCACTACCCCTGCCCCTCCCCAATCCTGCCTCAACCCCAGCGTCTCAGGGCCAGAGTGGCCACGTCGGTAGCCGGCGCTCCTGGATCCTCCACAGGACAGCCATTCCGCACCCTAACAGAAAATTGAACCTTAAGGAAACTGACTCAAGACTTTTGGGAGGAGGGGTGCCTACAGACAGGGATTGGAGATGGGTTTTCACATTCCCCCAGAAGTCTCTGGGCTTCCTGCACAAGAGAGCATCCTGGACCTCTGAAGCGTGGGAAGCCATTTGAGGTCTCCCCAGTGTATTGTCTTTCCCCTGAGATTGGTCCCTGCCTCTTTCGCCCTGTCCTGTCTCCAACTAATCTCAGCGTAACCATTGCATCAGGCCAGCCCCCTGTTTGGCTCTGCAGCCCTCTGGCCTGGGGCTCCACTGCTGATGAAAGCTGCAGCCCACACACTGGAAGGCAAGGAGGGTTCCCCAGGGAGGACAGCCCTGAAGAGAAACACTCTGGGTGATATTGCATCTCCAGTCCCCAAGGATAGGCAGCTGCCGCTCTGCCTCTGGGCTTCCTCTTCCCTATGAGAGAGATTGGGAAGAATTTATCCATTCATTCCTAACAAATACTTAACACATACCTACTACATGCCATGCATTTTGGGGCCCAGATATATCAGCAGGAAAAGGCACACCATAAACATATGTTAAGTGCCATGGAGAAAACTGAAGCATGGAAGGGTAGAGAATGCTCAGGGTGGGAGGTTACTCTCCCTGAAGTGACATTTAAATGTAAGATCCCAAAAGAGGCAAGACAGTAAGCCATGCACATATGTCCACATAAGCTCTAACAAGAGCTTTCCAGAAAGAACAGCAAGAACAGAGGTCCTAAGGTGGGAGCATGCAGTCTTTCTGTGGAACAGGAAGCCAGCTGGCTGGACTAGAGGGAGCGTGAGGGAGAGTGGTCAATGAGAAATCCAGGGCAAGGAAGGAACAGATGGTGTGGGGCCTTTTAAGCTATTTTAAGGACCTTAGCCTTTAATATTCATGAAATTGGAAGTCATTGGAGGGTTTTGAGCCGAATGACAGCACCTGACTTAAATTTGAAAAGGTTCGCTCTGGCTGCCTGTGGTGAACAGGCTTGGGGAGGGCAAAACTGGGAGACCTGCAGTAATCCAACAGAGATGACAGTGACTTGATCTTGACTGGAAAACAATGGAGTTGGTGAGAAGTATTTAGATTCTGGGTTTTTGATGAATGAGGTAAAAAAATTTTACTGGTGGTTTGAATTGTGGGGTGTGAGAGAGGACTCAAGAACGATTCTAAGGTTTTTGGCTTAAGCAAGCAGAGATGCCATTTACTGAGATGGGAAGGCCCTGGAAGGGAAAGATGAGCAGGAATTTGTCTTTGGACACGGGAAGTCTGAGATGTCTGTTAGACATCCAAAAGGAGATTCAGGTGAGCAGTTAGATGGCACAGTGGGAGCTCTCAGGAGAGGTCCAGACTGGAAACATGCATTTGGAGGAAGTCAGCGTGGGAATCGAACTAGGAAAAGACCACTTGGTTTGTTCCCTTCCCTGTAGCCCAGTCCTTATCCTGGCAGGTTTGAGGCCTGCCTTGAATTTAGACAAAGTAGAGTTGGCCATGACTTTTCTATTATGTAATCAGGACTACAAATGTCAGCAACTAAAAATAAAGGTCAGGCTCTCTTCTGTCCTTGGAAATGGCTGCAGGGACCACTGACTGTACCCTGTAAGACAGGAAGTGAGGAAAGACCAATAGGAGGCTGGAGATAAAAGCAGCTACCTCTCTCCCTTCCAAAAAATGGCTAACATCTGTCTTTGATTCCTACAGTGTTCCAGAAGGAAGTGTATCTTCATACATCACCACACCTGAGAGCAGGTAAAGTTAACCAACTCTTTCCCAAAACCAATTCCTAAGACGTGCAGCTTAGGGTCACCGTACTGGGAGCCCTAACAAGTTATGAAAGCCCCTAGAGAAGGCAGGAGAGGAGGGTTTGAATCTGAGCAAACTTTTGCTGACAGGCTAAATGCATCCTCCTGGCCTTTCCCTAACTAGGTGACCAAATCACTATTCTTAGAGCATGTCCTAATTGAAAGCTGATGAGTGAGCAGTCAGTCCCAACAAAGATAATTGGTTTGTCTTACCAAACCTCAGTCTCCATCAAGGTTAGACTCACCCAAAGGACTCCCCACACAGGAGGAGAAAGGAACACAGATGGTCTGATAATTAATTGCCCTTGGAAACTACCAACAAGTTCCCCCAGGGAGGCGGAAGACTTTTACTAGGATCCCCTAAGAATGTATATTCCAGACCCTTGCTTCTTCGTATGCTGGGCAAAAGCAAGGAAGGAATGTTAGTATAAACCAATGGGTAAATTTTAAAGGGCCAAACAGTAAATATTCTGAACGTCGAGGTCTCCACTGTTGTAGCATGAAAGCAGCCATAAACAGTATGTATATAAGTGGATGTAGTTATGTTCCAATAAATCTTTATCTGCGAACAGGTAGCAGGCCAGTTTGCCAACCTGGGGTATAGGATAGACTGTTTGACTGCCTTGTGGAGCTTACTCCACTCCCACCGCTGACCCCCACATCCTGAGTATATACTTTTCCAGAGCCTGATCGAACTGCAGACATGGCAGCTGAGTCAATGCCTTTTTCCTTCGGGACACTGTCCAGCTGGGAGCTGGAAGCCTGGTATGAGGACCTGCAGGAGGTGCTGTCCTCAGATGAAAATGGGGGTACCTATATTTCACCCCCTGGAAACAAGGAGGTGAGAATGCTAGGCCTAAAGCTTGGGGGCGGGGGGGAGTCTTGCCCTTTCCTTCTTAACTAATATCTACTCTACCTTTCTTCATTCCCTTGAAGGAAGAATCAAAAACTTTCACCACTCTTGACCCTGCCTCTCTGGCTTGGCTGGCTGAGGAGCCAGGACCAGCAGAGGTCACGAACACCTCCCAGAGCCCTCGCTCTCCAGATTCCAGTCAGAGCTCCCTGGCTCAGGAGGAAGAAGAGGAAGACCAAAGAAGACCCAGGAAACGGAAACAGAGTGGCCAGTCCCCAGCTGGAGCTGGAAAGCAACGCATGAAGGAGAAAGAACAAGAGAATGAGAGAAAAGTGGCACAGCTAGGTGAAGAGAACGAACGGCTCAAGCAGGAAATCGAGCGCCTGACCAGGGAAGTGGAGGCGACTCGCCGAGCTCTGATTGACCGAATGGTTAATCTGCACCAAGCGTGAACAGTTGGGACCATCACTTTCCCCTCGGGCCACTGCCTACCTTTCACGGAAGTGGCTGCTGACCATCTTCTCACCAGTGCCAACGATGTGACCCTCAACCCCATCTATTCAGTAGGGGGGAAGCTTGGGGTAGACAACAGGAAAGGGTCTCAGCATGTATATAGAGATTGTACATTTATTTATTACTGTCCATATCCATTAAAGTGACTTCCTATGAGCCAGGTTCTCACTTTCACTTTTTCTTCTTGCCTTTAGGGGTTTCGAGAGGTTTCCCCTCAGCTAGAGCCAACTGTTTCTTCAGATCCAAGAGTTTAGCCACCTCCGCAGCAATCTGGTTCTTATCTGCTTTCTGTGCTTTCAGTTCTCGCACGATATTGCCCTAAGAGAAGAGCAGGTGGGGAAAGTGAGACCAGAAGGAACCTATTTAGGATTCCGCTTGTCCAGTCTCCCACAGGGTTTAGGCTGCGTACCTGTTTTGTCACTTCATCCATCAGCACTTGTATCTGCTGTGGTCCAGCTGTTACCATAGCCTCTCCAGCTGCTGGCTTGGGGGGTGCTTTTGCCTGGAGAACAACAAGAAAGCTATCACCTGCTCCATAAATATCCCTCGACCTCAAGCTTTATAGAACATCTCAGGGAATGGGATTACCTTTAACTCCAAGGACTCTTCCAGCTAAGACAGGAAAGAAAAACTATAAGTAAGGAAACAGCAGGGCCAAAAGGTGGAAAGAGTAATGAGTGAGGACTACTTGGGGACATCAAGGAGAGGACACCGTGGCTCTTGCTGGGTGACAGCACAGTCTTTAGATTTCTCACCTGGCCCCCGCCAAAGCGCTGCCTCAAACTTTCAATCTGTTCATTTTCCAGTTTTTGGAACAAGGGACTGACCTGTGAAGAAGAGATCCATAATCATTCACTGATTAGGTATAGACTCTACCAGACTCCAGAGAGGGGCTCTCTAATCCCAGTCACTGACATTCAGGGACCCTAAATGTTTTAGAAGAAACAAATGAGCATATACCTGCTGCTTTCAATAATGAATCCAGAAAAAAAACACTGGCATTCACTAAGAAAGCCCAAAAAATATTAATAAGGTCCAAGACTATTTACACTATTGAAGGATGCGAGGTTGACACAGGGGTTTACAGGTGAACTTACTTTATCCCTGCCTGTTAGCATTATGGAGACCACGTGCCCATGGTGTTTCTTCAAACACCTACTCATTACATCTACTGTATACCAGTTAGTTTTACACACCAGGTACTGGGTTGTGGCATGAAGAACAACACTGATATGTGGGCTACAGATAACATGGAGCTTGTGACCTAATACCAAAGACTTTATATCAGAAACAAGCCTGAGTGCAGAGTGGGGAAGGGGTTCAGAGAACAGCTGTGACAGTCCTATGTCCAAAGTTCTCTGACCCCTCCCCAAAGGCTGCATAGCGAAGGGAGGGGTTTTAGAGGCCGGCTCCTCCAGCCCTGAGGGACCTACCGTGCCAATCTGGTGTCCTGCTGGTAAGGTACACAGGAAGTTTGTGAGCAGGATGCCGCAAGCTGGAGCTGGAAGCTGCAGCTGGGCCTGGATGGTGGCACTAACCGTGGGCATGTAAGGCTGGAGCATGACGGACAGCAAGGCAGCTATATTCACCGCCAAGCCTGTCACTGTCCCTGCCCGCTGCCTGGGGAAGAAGAGAGATTAGTCAGAATTTCCAGAAGGACACAGCCTACCACCACTTTACTCCTGTAGCCAAACTTACCTGTCAGCCTCGCTGCCTTTAATCCGCTTCCAAGGCTCATTCACCTGAATGTATTGGTTGCCATGGCGAGAGATGGTGAGGATACTGCGTAAGGCCTCCCGGATCCTGGGAAGGGAGGAGGCAAACAGAAGTGGAAAGTCCCAGAGGGGCCAGCATGGGGCTCTCAACATGCCAGCAGATGACCGAGATGAGCCAGAGGTGCAGGTTACTTACCGAACCTTCTCTAGCAGCTGGTGATAGTGCTGGAGCTCCAGAGTGACATGGGCCAGCAGGCGCCGATCATCAGAAGTAAGCACCATCTCGGGCACATAGCCCCCAAAAAACTTAGACACGAACATTCCAGCTCTTCATGGGAGTAAGGAAGAAGGAAGAGAAAAGAGGAATTACTGCCCAGTGTCCTTACAGAAATTTGACCTGATTTTCCTAATTCTCTATTCTCTCAGAATTGACACCTCCTGACTCCCTCAAGCTGGAAGGCAAAAAATTAATTCCATTAATTTTATTCATTCCTTGGAGCACCTGGGTGGCTCAGTCGTTTAGGCATCCATCTCTTGATTTCAGCTTGGGCCATGATCTCACAGTTGGGAGATTGAGCCCTGCTTTGGGCTCTGCACCCAGTGTGGAACCTGCTTAAGATTCTCGCTCTCCTTCTGCCCCTCTCCTCCGCTCATACTCATGCTTGCTGCCTCTCAAAAAAAGAAAAAAAATTCATTTCTTGTTCTCTCTCTCTCCCCTAAGAGGAAAAAACCTGATAAAATCAAGCAACTTCGGGGAGCCTAGGTGGCTCAGTCGGTTAAGCGTCCGATTTCAGCCCAGGTCATATCTCACGGTTCGTGAGTTCAAGCCCCACGTCGGGCTCCGTGCTGACAGCTCGGAGCCTGGAGCCTGCTTTGGATTCTGTGTCTCCCGCTCTCCCTGCTCCTCCCCCACTCACGCTCTGTCTCTCAAAAATAAATAAATGTTAAAAAAAAAATTTTTTTTAAATCAAGCAACTTCATTTTATCTTTAAGGAATCAATACTCAGAATGATCAAGCTGAAATATGTTACTTGCTATCCAATACTCTAGTAGAGACTATCTGTGAAATGCAGTTAACAACCAAATCTGAAAGGATGAGCAGCCACAGTACACTTCTTTAGATTGCAGAATAGCTGAGACAGAGACCACTAATGGAATATGAGCCTAAAGTTACAAAAACCCCAAAAAGTATGGCAAACATCTCCTACCTCTACCCTAAAATAACCCCCTTCTTCAGGCAAACTTTCCAATAGTCTATAAATAAACTTTTTTGCTGGGAGAGAACACATTTCCAATTTTGTAAAAAACGGTAAGAAAACAATTTGCAAAAATTCACTCTGTGACCAACTTGGCTAAATCACATCTCTACAACTGACCTCACCCAAGCATACATACCCTACCATGTTCTAGAATCAGGTCCCAGTTAATAGAAATCTGCTTTCCACACTGTCCTCCCCATCCTTCACAGCTCCTGCTCATTCATGACTGCCTTCTCTGCATCCCCATCTCTTCCATGTCTCCTACTTAGTGGAGCAGAGCTAGCCACCATCCCCCCCCCACCCCCTGCTCATCTGCTGACTCCAACCCCTCGCCCCCCCACCATGTCCCACCTGTTGATGAAGTTGCCCAGGTTGTTAAGCAGTTCAGAATTATTCTTGAGCAGCATGTCTGTCCAGGAGAAGGCGCTGTCCTGGCCCTCAGGCCGAATGTATAGCAGATAGAAGCGCCAGATGTCAGCAGGGATCCCTGTGTCTTGGGCCATGTCACCAAACACTCCCACACCCCGGCTCTTGGAGAATTTCCCATCCTCATAATTCAGGTACTCTGGACAAAGGAGAATGAGAACCATGTGTTCAAATCACACCTTTTCCTCTCTGACCCACTAACTCTTCTCTCCCTCAACCTCAACTGTGGGTGACCAGTAACACTTCTCCTTGAGTAGCTGGCCGGCACAGAACTTGGGGATCTCTTCCTCTCCATTCTACTCTTTGTCCCCTTTGCTTCTACCCATTACAAAATTTTAGCTTCAGACTTCTGCTTTCATCTTGGTTGAGTTCTCATGTTCTAATTAATTATTCCTATTTCATCACAACTCCTAATTCAAGATCTAGCACCTCTCCAAGATCTACTTCCAAATACTGCCTCAGCCCTCATTCCCTAGGAACTTCCCCCTCTTTAGTTTTCCAGGGTACCTGTAGCGATGATGTGGCTGACCAAGGTATAGTTGTCCTCAGCTCCTAAAGCTGAACAAGGAAAGACTAAGCCGTGGAAGGGAACATTGTCTTTGGCCATGAACTGATACAGGTTCACCTATAGAATACAGTTGGGAGACAAAGCTCCTGAGACCGTCTTCAAAGGCCCAAGAAAAATCAGATACCCAACCCTAACCACCTCAACACGCATATGAACACACCCGCCCCATGGACCGGCTAACCAAGAGCTGCTCACTTGTTCTGGGTTCTTCCACCATCTCTCCCACTGGTCAGTATAATTGGCTGTGATGGACACATAGCCAATAGTGGCATCAAACCAGACATAGAATACCTGGAGGGCCAAGGGGAAAGAGATACAATAGGATGAACCAACACTGGGAAAACTTCACTAACCCAGTCTGACTGAAGCAAGACATAATCAACAGTCTATTCTGCTAGCCCAGGGTCTCCACCCCAAGAATAATATGACATATGAATAAAGCATAGAGTTTTTACCTTGTCCTCAAAACCTTCTAAGGGTACAGGGGTTCCCCACTTGAGGTCTCGGGTTATGCAGCGGGGCTTGAGGCCATCTCGAAGCCAAGAACGAATGATGAACCGGGCATTGGGTGTCCAGTCACTGCCAGGCAATGTCCTCCCCAGCCACTCCTCCAGTCGTTTTTCCAGCTGAGACAGCAGAGAAAGTCAGAGGGCTGATTTAGGACAGTCTCATACAACTCATGGTTCGCATGAGGACAAACGCATACCACCTCTCTGGAGTAGTTTGGCAATATACAATTAAAACACTTGTGACTTTGACATAGCAATTCCACTACTAGGAATTATTTCAATAGAACTACACACAGGTGCATGGATATGTATATAAAGGAGTAAACTGTTCATCATAGCAAAAAATTTGAAACTAACTCCCATGGTTCAGTAGAGTTATGGAAATATGGTATCTCAATACAATGAAATACTCATAAGGCCATTAAAGAGTGAGTTAGATCCACATGTATTGATGTGTAAAGATCTCTGAGATACATTAAATGAAGCAAACTGCAAAACAGTATGTAGTCCTATCATAATAAAACTAAGTAGCTACACAGAAGCTCAGGCAAAATTTTGAAGGGAAATATGTATCAGTGCTTTACTCTCAGATGGAATTATGGGGAACACATCTAATTTTGTACCATATTTCTACCTGAAATTTTAGAAACAAGCTTATTTCACTTGTATAAGCAGAAAAACAGAGATAAATCTGTTGGAAGGGATGGTTTATGTGATTTACCCACATAAATACCATAGTTTCTGAAGCCTGATGCTACACTATCAGTGAGGCTACAGGGAAATAGGCACACACTTTGCTGGTAGGAAGGCAAAATGGAACAGTTTGTGTATACTCCCATGGACTGCTTATAAGCTGCATGGGGAAAAATGTTAATTGTACAGTGGAGAAACTGAGTAACACCTTGACTAGACAAAATCGACATCGCCAATGAGGGGGAAATAGCTATCAGGTGCCTCTGGAAAGGACACAATATAATTTATGTAGTATTCCAACTGAGGACACATAACCTGAATATATTTAATCATGATGAAATAGCCACATCCAAAATGAGGACTAGCGTATTTGGGGTGGAGGGTGATCAGAGACTGCAGACTTAAAAACTGTTAATGTCATTAAAGATAAAGAAAGGCTGAGTAACTGTTTCAGATGAAAGGAAACCAAAGAGGGGCACCTGGGTGGCTTGGTCGGTTAAGCGTCAGACTTCAACTCAGGTCATGATCTCACGGTCTGTGAGTTTGAGCCCCGTGTCGGGTTCTGTGCTGACAGCTCAGAGCCTGAAGCCTGCTTCAGATTCTGTGTCTCCCTCTCTTTCTCTGCCCCTCCCCCGCTCACACTCGGTTTCTCTCTCTCAAAAATAAGTAAACATTTTAAAAATTAAAAAAAAAAAGGAAACCGAAGAGACAGAAAAACTAAATGAAATATATGATCCTGAGCTAGATTCGGCACTGAAGGAAAAATAATGCTGTAAAAGATATTACTGGGATAACTGACAGAACTGAAATATGGATGGGAGATTAGCAACTCTATCAATGTTAAATTTCTTAAAGCTGTTTACTAGGGCTAGGCAAGAATGTCTTTTCCTAGGAAGCACAATTATTTAAGAATAAAAACATATACGTGTGTGTGTGTGTGTGTGTGTGTGTGTGTAGAAAGAGAATATGCTAAAATAAATACAGCAAAATCTAAGCAACCAGTGAACCTGGATAATGAGTACCTGGGTTCTTCATCTAGCAACTGTTTATTCTTGCAGCGCTTTTTGCAAGATTGAAATTATTTCCAAAGTTAAAAAAGGAGGCAGATCTACTAATGTGGAAAAACTGGTCAAGACACGTTACAAAGTTCAAAAAAAAAAAGAAAAGCAGGTTGCAGAACAATATGAATGCCATGATCTAATTTATATTAAGAAAAAAAAGACACGAAAATACTTCCATGTGCATACGTTACCTCTGAACCAACAAAGGAAAAATGAGTAGTCAATACCTCTGGCAAATGAGCCCGGGCCTTGGGCCTTCACTTTGTTGCCTTTAATTTGTTACATCTTTTTTACAATAAGCCCATACATGTATGTTTTTGAAGTTTACTTATTTGAGAGAGAGAGAGGGAGAGAGAAAGAGAAAGAGAAAGAGAGAGAGAGAGAGAGAGAGAGGGAGAGGGAGAGAGAGAGAGAGGGAGAGGGAGAGGGAGAGGGAGGGAGAGAGAGAGAGAGAGAGAGAGAGAGAGAGAGGGAGAGAGAAAGAGAGAGAAAGAGAGAGGGAGAGAGAAAGGGGGGGAGAAAGAGCTCTCGCGTGAGCAAGCGGGGGAGGGGCAGAGAAAGAGGGGGAGAGAATCCCAAGCAGTGCAGAGCCCAACTTAGGTCTCGATCTCATGAACCGTGAGATCATGATCTGAGCCAAAATCAAGAATCAGATGCTTGACTGACTGACCACTCAGGAGTCCCAACCTTACATAGTTTTAAAATGGAAATTAAAAACATTTGAGAGTGGTGTGGTACAGGTCTGTGGCTGAGGCAGAGGGGGCCGAAGAAGCTGTGCAGACTAGCTGGAGGGAAAGGCCCACTTACCTTAGGCAGGTCCAGAAACAGGTGCTGAGAGGATTTCACCACAGGGCACGACCGGCAGACTTTACACTGAGGCTTCTGTGAAGGGAAATTGAAGGGAAGGGGTGACACAAGGTGGGACAGTCAGGATCAGGACTGCAGGCCAGGGGGAGTTGTGCGGGTAAGGGGAGAGGCACAGAGGAATGAGCTCCCTACTCTGCCGTCTCACTTGGCTCCATGCTTACTTGGCCCTTCTGAGAACTCAAGTCCGCACAGCATAACATTTGTTACTGAGTTTCACGACTCTGCCCTATCACTCCAAAGCACAGGAAAAAGCAGGGCGCCTGCCTGGCTCAGTCAGCAGAGCATACAACTCTTGATCTCGGGGTTGTGAGTTCAAGTCCCACGTTGGGTATAGAGATTACTTAAAAATAAAATCTTAAAAAAAACAAAACAAACAAAAAACAGGAAAAAGCATTCTCTGAGCACAGGCCTGGTAGAGAGCACTGCCCTGGATGCAGCTGGGTGAGGGGAAGAAGAGGCACAGACACACAGTTCCTCTCCCCGAGGAAGTTACAATCAAGTTAGAGAGTGCCGGCTCCCATGAGAAAGGGGTGCAGAGCTTTCCGAAGCAAAATGCCCATAAATACTTATTTTCATGGCACAAACTGTGCAAACCCTGGAGAGTGAAGACTAGAGAACTAATCAATGTAAGCTTCCCAGGGAGGTTAGATCTGGGCTTTTGAATTTTTTCTTGTCTGAGTAGGATCCATGCCCAACGTGGGGCTGGAACTCGTGACCCTGAGACTTCAGATATCTACCAACTGAGCCAGCGAGGTGCCCCGATCTGGGCTTCTGAAGGTGAGCCCTTAGAACTCTCTCAGGACCTCTGTCCTGAGCTCTACATGCCTGCCTCCAGCCGCCTACCTAACACTTCAGGTGGGTGTCTAAGAGGCACCGCAAACTGAACAAACTCAACGTGATCACTGCACCGGAACTCCTGCCCTTCAACCAAGCCTGCCCACGCTCCTAGCACAGTACTACTGTCTACCCAAGCTGCTCAAGCCAAAAACTTTCAAGTCATCGTTCTCTTTTTTTCTTTTTTTTAAGGTTTATTTATTTCTTAGAGAGAGAAAGAGACAAAGTATGAGCAGAGAAGGGTCAGAGAGAGAGAGAGACACAGAATCTGAAGCAGGCTCCAGGCCCTGAGCTGTCAGCACAGAGCCTGAAGCGGGGCTCGAACTCACAAACCATGAGACCATGACCTGAGCCGAAGTCGGATGCCTAACCAACTGAGCCACCCAGGCGCCCCTCAAGTCATCGTTTTCTTAACCTCCCCTCACCCAAACTTCATCCATCCAGTACAGTCTACCTCCACAACCTATCTCGAATCCTTTTTTCCTCCCCATTTCTGCTGTTACTGACCTAAACCAACCTACCGTCATCCCGTTTCTGAGCTACCATTCTGGCCTCCCAACTGGTCTCCCCACTTTCTCTCTTGCTTCCCTCCCATCCATTTTCCACGGGGCAGCCTACCATTCAGCTCCCACAATGCCTTACCAGGCCCTGGTCATCTGGTCACCGCTGACCTCTCTGACCTCCCCTCAAGCCCCCTTCCCTGTCACTGTGCTAGACTACCCTGGCCTTCTCCGTTCTGCCTTTTCAGCTGCCTGCTGCCCTGTGCCTTTGCATTTCTGGATCCTTCTGCCTGGAACACTCGCAACCCCTCGTCGCCCAGCTTGCTCCTTCTCATTCTTCAGTTAAACTCTCAGTTCAGGAGTGTTACCTCCTCTGAGAGGCCTTCCCTGATCACCTGGCTAAAATCTTTCCCCAGAGGCCACTGTCACATCGGCCTGGCAGTTTATCGTGTACGTACATTCGTATCCTTAGGGCTGGTCTCCTTCCTGCACTACGCAAAGTCTTACTCAGTGCTATGTCCCCAGCGGTTCCCAGTGACCACCCTATCACAAGAGCTCAAAATACGGGTGTTGTATAAATAAATGAATAAATTAACATGAGTAAACATGGAGAAAAGGAGACATGTTTACGGGAGAGAAAAAGAACTAAACAAATGCAGATCAGGTGATCTGAAGCAGGAGCAAAGGTAGGGAAGCATACATATGCTCATTCTATCTCTTCCCTAGCACATTGCTAAGCACATAGTAAACGCTCAGTAAATGTCCAAAGAACCAAACAATGAGATGGGGTAAAAAGAGACACTGGTGAAAGGTCCTGAATGCTAAAATAACAATCCTGAATGGGACAAGCCAAGGAGTCCCTAAATAACACAGACTGTGTCCTTCTGGGTTTCCACGAGACCCTCCTCTCACCTTGAGCTCAATGGCATTGATGAGCTTGCCACACTTGTCGCACTGGTCACCCCGGGCCTCCTCGTAGCCACAGAAGGGACACACACCTTCCACGAAGCGGTCGGCCAGGAAGCGGGCGCAGTGCTCACACCGCAGCTGCTCCACGGTATCTTGGAACACAAAACCTCGGGTCAACAACCGCTGGAAGATGTCCTGCGTGATTCTGGCAAAGTGAATCAGGGACAAGGGAGGGCGGGTCAGAGGAAGGCAGAGGAAGTGGCGCCCCCCTCCCTCCTGTCACTGCACCTAGCCCACGAGTCAGTCCCGGTGCCAAAGAAATCAGGCAGAAGGCCCCTCAAAGCCACGGCCATCTAGTCAATTTTAGGAGTTTTATTGGATAAGCCCAGACCCCTCATACATATCCCTAACTCCGCACACAATCCCTTCCCTCAACATTCCAGAACTTGTATTTGTCAAATAAATATAAACTTAACAGTTTTCTGCTCTTTGCTACCAAAAATCTCTAAAAGGATAGGACTGTGCTCTTTTTCATATGTCCTAAAATCAAGGTTAATCAGTCCAACTGCTAAACTGCTGAACACTATGAAGCTGCCAGCCCGTCTACTATACAGGTTTTAAAAGGATGAGTGTCAGGCAGAGAAGAATGAGTGTATTTGCTATAAACCAACACAGGAGTGGGCTGGAATGTCCTAGAACTCCACAGCAGCCAGGGAAGAGCAGGGAGGCGGCAGAGGGAAGGCGGATATACTTCCTTGGTGCCTGAGTCCTATCTCTTCCCATCCTTGGCTGCTTCTTCAACCCCTGGTCAGGCTTCTGCAACCACTGAATCCCCATGCTTGGGATACATTTCAGGGCAATATTCAGATCCTAAATTTAAAAGGGATGCCTAAACAACACTTCTGGTTCCTTCCGTCTCCAGGATATTCTCACCGGCCACCAGAATCCACCCGCTATTTCTGACTGATTACAAGAAACCTACTTGGTCTGCTGTGGAGTGGTGGTACGACCAAAAATATCAAACGAGATATTAAACCAACGGTAGATGTCGGCATGGATGACGTGGTACTTGTCACAGATCTCCTGGGGGGTCAGGCCCTCCTCCATAGCCTTGGTCTCTGTCGCTGTACCATACTCATCTGTCCCACACAGATAGAGGGTGTTCCACTGGCGGAGGCGGGAATACCTGGAAGGGGATATGGTGATTACAACGGCCCCGTCCCGGATCCTCCCGTGTCCCCAGGATCCCCTCCACCCTTGAGGCATTCTATTCCCTTGGGCCCACTGCTCCCTCAGGAGGTCCTCCCCCTAGCAGCTGGCTCCACCTGGCAAAGACGTCAGCACTGAGCACACAACCAATGATGTTTCCAAGGTGGGGGACATTGTTGACATAAGGGAGGGCGCTGGTGATGAGCACATTCCTTTCCCCGGCCACAGGCAACCTGGTAGGGAAGGAGGAAAAGAACAGTCCACGGGGAAGAATCAAGGGTCAAGAGGGACCAACAGTGCACAGAACACCCACAGAGATCTGTTCTAGACTCAGGTACATCTGAAGTCTTTCCTCACATGAACGCACAGGATTATGAATTCCCCCCAAAGCCACAAGACCCCTAGAGTTGCAAGCGTAGGGCCCCACCACAGTGAGGAAGCCCAGGTAACTGCCCTTAAGGAGCTGCATTCCACACTCACCTCTGCCCCCCTTTACTGTCAGAACTACTTCTTTTCCATCAGCTCATTCTCAGGCTCCAACTTGCTGGGAATGGACAAAACTCCTCCTCTGTCAACCGCCACTCCCCCCAGGCTTCGACACCACCCAGGCATCCCTTCCCAGCACTGCCCTGTCCTCTTCTACCCAGGTGTTATGGAAGCATTACCTCCAGTCAGTGCCTGAAATGCTCACAGCCTGCCACCCCAACTTCCTGTCTTCCCAAGTTCTCCTATACCCCCGACTCTCCCCTCCCTAACCCATGGCAGTTATTTCCTCGTGGCCCTTCTCAAACCAGCAGGCATCAGCTGCTCCCTTCACAGCCACCCTCCCCCTCCGCTATCTCAGGCGCATGCCTAGTCATGGCACTGAATCTGCTGTCTGAAGTCACGCAATCCACTCCTCTCCTTTTATGCTTTGTCACCTGACAGCTCAGCTGCACCCATCCTGTACCCACCCGCTCCTTGGCACCGACCCCTTGCCAGGGCTCCTTTCCCCTTTCCAACCATTCTCAACTATACTCCCTGGCTCCTACCTTTTACTGTGTCCTTCAACCTTGGGCATCCTGAGAGCTCAGGATTCCCATGGTTTCTTTTTTTTTTTTTTTTTAAGAAGGCTCCATGCCCGACATGGGGCTTGAACTCATGACCCTGAGATCAAGAGTTGAATGCTCTACTGACTGAGCCAGCCAGGTGCCCCTCGACTTCGCATGGTTTCTACTATTAACAAAGACTCAAATGAGTCCTCCGGTTAACCTCACCCTTTCTCCCCAGCTGCTGATATACACATCCAGTTAGATGTTCTAACTACATTCCAGAACATTTTATAGCTCATTTCCTTAAAAAAGATCCCTGATTTCTCCTGCAGTCATTGATTCTGCTCCCTATAACTGAATACCATAATCTTCTCTGAAATCCCACTTAGAAATCAATTCCTTCGGGGAAGCCTTCCTTCAAGACAACCACCTTCCGCCCAGTCACCCTTGTATCCCAAGCCCCTGAGCACTTTGGAGCACACTGTATGCTGCTCCTCATGTGTCGGTGTGACTCCTCTCGCATTATAAATGTGCTTACTACTGTGGCAGACATACATGTGAGTATGCCTGGGGCTCTACCCTCAGGGGGACTGCATTCTCTTATGTAACTGGTGACTGGGATCAGTGCAGTGAAAGCTACAAAGTGCCAAAGGAAAAGATGAACATTAAAGAAGTCAGCAAAGGGAAACTGGCAAACAGATATTGGCTCTATCAGTGATTTCTATTTAAGAAACCAAGCCCCACCCGGGGCGCCTAAGTGGCTCTATCAGTTAAGTGTCCAACTTTGGCTCAGGTCATGATCTCCCAGTCTGTGAGTTCGAGCCCCGTGTCAGGCTCTGTGCTGACAGCTCGGAACCTGGAGCCTGCTTGCCTGCTTCGGATTCTGTGTCTCCCTCTCTCTCTTCCCCTCCCCTGCTCGTACTCTGTCTCTCCCTCTCTCTCAAAAATAAACATTAAAAAAAATTTTTTTTTTTTAAAGTAAGAAAGAAACCTAGCCCCACTCATCTGTGCCTACTCACACAGGATTCTGCTGTGGCCGAAGTGGGGGTAAACTTTCCAGGCCCTTCTCCCAAGCAGTTACAGCCATGGCGATCTCCTCCTCAGACAGAGTAGCCAGCTCTTCCTCCTGTGAAGAGTGGACACAATCCCTTACCAGGTGAGGGGGTCCAAAGACTAAAGAAACTCTCCTTGCTCTCCAACAACTGAAAGAGTTAATGTCCATGCTCAAAGTCCCTCTCCAAGCCACCTCCACCCCCAGGTACTGAGGCTCTGTGGGGACCCCATCACTCTGTTCCAAACCTCAGGCTCATTGCTGACGGCCCTCCCCTCAAAGGAGCTGGGGTGGGGCTGCTTTTGGAGGTAGGGCCGGAGGGCCAGGACACCCTGCTGCTTCAGCACAGTCTCTGCAGCTCTCTGACATGGCTCCTGAGAACTCAGTGTCTGGAACCAGCTGTGCAGGGCACCCAACTCTTCTGCGGGAATGGGAGAAAAACGGGAATCAATCAGCAAGACCTGGAATGGGCAGGCAAGAGTGGACCTCCTCCCTTTCTTCGTGAAGTTTCTCCAGCTATCTTCCTCAGTTCCCTCAGCCATCTTTCTGCTATGGCTGCCCTGTCTAACTATGCCTCGAAGCGGATCCTCACTATTCTACTGCCCATCCTGGAGTCCCTACACCCACCTCCTGTGTTGGGGCTGGGCGTGAAGTGACATGCCCGGTTCTCACCAGGGAGGTAGGCTGGGTCTTGAAGTAATGGGTAGAGCGCTCCCCACAAAACAATGTCAGCTAGAGATTCCGTCTCCTTTGTCGAGAAAAGAAAAAAGGCCACAGGTAAAATACTCGGTTTCTTCCCAGCGCACACAGTAACGTGCAACATTTCCTAAGCACTCTGTGACTACGCATCAAGCACTCTGTTAAGTGCCTCACTTAATCCTCACAATAATCCATTGAGGTGGCTACTAACATTACCCCATTGCAAAGATGAAAAAAACTGAGGATTAGAGAATCTGGTGATTTTTCAAGGTTACGCTGCTAGCCAGTGGCAGTGCCGGGTTTTGCACTCTGAATATAGCCTTCCTTCTGAATCCTTTGATCATACAGCTCTCCCTGACCCCTGTCTCAAAGCCCAACTCACCCCAGCCAGGAAAGGACAGCTCCGACGACTCAAGCTGTGGTCAATGTGTGTCAGGGCTCTCCGGACTGGGCCAAGAACATCTTCCCCCTTCTTGCCTTGGACCACTAAACAGTACAGGGCAGCAGACAAGGCTGGCTAAAATGTGGGAGATGCAGGTCAGGACGGCCACGCAGAGCAAGGGCCTGTCTGCCATCCCCCATATCTCAGTCCCACCTGCAGTTCCGTAGCTTCCCATTCCAGCCACTGGTTGGTGAGGTCATCTTGCTCCCAGCCAGATAACAAAAAGAAGTATCTGCCCAGAGAGAGAGCAAGAGAAGGTGGAACTAGAAAGGCCCATCTGTCTAGCCCAATTCTCACCCCATACTGAAACAGTGGTGGCAAATAAAGTCACACAGGGGACAGCAAGCCCTGATTTTATTCAGCCGCCTCCCTGCCTTAAGGACCAATACTGACCGGCAGATTGCACTAGCGGAGAAGAGGTAGTTGCCACTATCCAGTTGTAAGACAGGGACCTTAGGCCGGGTCAGGAACGGGACCACACGCTCTAATGCGGAAGAGGAAAATGAGTGAAAAAAACAAGGAAAAGAAAAGAAAAAACAAACAAACAAACAAAAAAACTCCGTCGACTTAGACGGACAACTTCGCATTGTTCAGGGAAAAAAGCCACTGGAAAGATTTCTGGGTAGGACCACTGGAAGGGGGCGGGTCTAGAATGAGCTGGACACACCAGCAGGTGTTCAGCTGGGACCGCCAGCTGGAGGCAACAGATGGGCATTGCAGAGGGGTGGTGGTATTGGGACGGTGCTGCAGCCGAACACTGGAACAACGGAGAGTATCTGAGAATGATCTAAGAGAAGAGCGGAAGAAGAAAATTAAGAGAACTGGGAGAACTGACAAAATAACCGCTTTTAAGAGTCGCCCAAACAGATGGCTGGAAAGAGGAGGTAAACCGAAGGACTCCGTGTGTTGTCTGCGTATTTTAGAAGAGGAGAGCAAGGTTTCCTAAGAACGACAAAAGGGTGCCTGGGGGGTTGTAATGAGTAACTAGAGAAGAGTGTAGGGGATGGGGGGGGTGCCTGATAGGTGTGGGAGAAAGTTGGAATGGGGTTCACTTGAGTGAGGCTAGGTACTGGAAAATAAAGGGGGGAGACTAGAGGTGAGGAAAGGGGTATACCGAAAGTAATTACGGGAAGTGACTACTGAAAGATGTGACAGGGAGAAGAGGGATGGGCTGACCAAGGACAATGCGGGAGGAGGCTGACGGGAGCGCATGGTGAGAGGTGGAGGTTTGGGGAAGACAACTGCTGGATGGATGGCGGGTGTGTTTCGGTTCCGCCCCCCGCATCCACCGCCCACCAGTACAAGCCAGCCCGACTACCTTCGGGGCCTACGGTGCTGATAAGCAGCTCCTCTCGGCCCTGGGCCCTGCCCGCGGCTGCCAGGACGGGCAGGCTTCCCGGGGCGCCCTCACTCACGAACAGTCTCATTTCGCCGTGAATCCCACGCTGATGCAACCGGAACCGGCCTCTTGCCTGTGGGTTGAACGTCCGCCGCGACGCACGCCGGGAAATGAAGTTCCGAACTGTGCCATTCCCAGCGCACCGCTCACGGAAGTGGACTATTTCTCCCATCATGCAACACCAGGAAATAGGAACAATATCATAGAGATGGAGAGGCCGCAGAGGCTGTGCTAGAGTGGCACTTTTTTTTGGTGAGGGAGCCAGAGCAGTAGTTTGTAGTGGAGGTTTATGCGCTTTGATCCTCCCCCGCAGCTGGAAGGCGGTGACGGAAACCAAGGCTGTCTCTAGTCTTGCTGAAATGGCGTTGTCATGACTGCGGCTACCAGCAAAGGCCCACTGTCGATTTGGGTTCATAAAAAACGGAGTTACCCGGTTGCGAGTTAGGATGAACTTACTTTAGTGACACAGTGGAAATTAATGTAGACATCCATTAACAAAAAAGAACGTGACTATCCAATATTATTTTACTGCCAGTCTTCAGCGAATTTACAGCTAGACAGTTTCACTGAAGGTGAGGGAGCATATGTAGGGAAAAGGTCAGATCGAAGGGAAGTAAGAAGGTTAAGAGTTTGGCAACAAGTATATACTTCAGCAGGAAGTGCATATCAGTAATTGAGAAAGAGATACTTCTTATTCATTTCTGCATCCCTTTAAGAATTATTACTACCTGGGGTGCCTGGCGCTGACTCAATCGAAGAGCATGTGACTGTTGATCTCGGGGTCATGAAGTCCAGCCCAGGTTGGGGGTAGAGATTACTTAAATAAATAAACTTTAAAAAAGAATAATTAATACCTAATGGCACTTATGAGTTAGGCACTGTTCTAAGTACTTTACATATATATCAATTAATTCTCTGGACATTTTGAAGTGAGGCCTTGCAGTTTCTGCTCAGGCTTCTTGGATCAGTCTGGTAGCTCTGAGCAGCCACATAAGAAGTCTCACTACCTTGAGAAGTTTCATATTGGCACTCTGACTGACAGCTCCTGCTGATCCCAGCATTCCACTCTCCCTCATCGAGGTGTCAGATATGCAAGTGAAGCTCTCCAGACCAATCCACCTGCCTGCTGAATATCACTAAGTGACCCTAGCCAATGCCACATGGGATAGAAGAATTGCCCAGCTGAGCCCTGTCCAAATTTCTGTCCCATGAAATGTGAGCTATAAGAAAATGGTTACTTCACAAAATACAAACAATGAGTTCGGTTGTCTCATTCTTGTTCTACAGATGAGGAAACTGAGGCACAGAGCAGTTACTTTGTGCCAGGCACTATACAAGGCACTAAAGGTACAATCATCAACAAAACAAATACAGGCTTCTGCCTTCGCAGAGCTCACAGACTTCCTCGGAAGTCAGAAAATAATCTTTGAAGTTTTGAAAGTCAGGGCACCTGGCCGACTCAGTTGGAAGAGCAGATCTCAGGGTCATGGGTTCAAGCCCCACATTGGGTGCAGAGATTACTTACATAAATAAATAAGTAAACTTTAAAAAAAAACACTAAGGTTTCATGAAAGTCCTAGGGGCCATGTAAAACTTGCCGTGGGAGCTCGTAATTAGGGCCCCGACCCAATTCTAAGTGGTTAATAGAGGACTTCTTGTGCAAGTGACCTTTCAGCTGAGATCAGAATAAGTAAGAGTTAGCCAGTAAAGAGTGGTGGGATTGGAGAGGAAATGTTTCAGGCAGACGGAAAAAAAAAATATATGCACAGGACCAGAGACCTCGGTGCACTTCAGGAATGTGAGGAATTAGTGTGCGGTGAGAGTATAGAGTTTGTGGTAGGGAGCATGAAAAGGCTAGGCTCAAGGGAGAAAGTCTCTGTAAACCATACTGTAAAATTTGGACCGTACTCTAAGGACAATGAGAAGCCTTTGAAAGGTTAAGTCAGGGGAGTAGCAGGGCCTTTTTGTGCTTTCAAAAGCTCATGCTGGCTGCTGTGCCAGGAATGGACTGGAGGTGGGCAGAACTAGATGCCAGGAGACTATTAGGAGGTTCTATCATCCAGGCTAAAGAGTTGTAGTTGTAGAGATTAAAAGAAGTAGGTAGATTGAAAAGACTTAGTAGTCAGTTAAGTATGAGTAGTGAGAAAAAAGAGAAATTAAGGTTGGCTGCCAAGTTCCTGGTATGGACCAATCGGGTACACCCTGTATGTGCTCCAACAGATGATATAGTATTTTCCTTATCATAGTGATTATCATGCTGTCTTTTGTTATGACAAGGCAGGGGCCACATTTGTCATCTTAATTGACAATGCCTAGCACACAGTTCCTGCCTAGCACATGTGGTAGTAAGCATTCAATATTTATTGAACTTAAATTTATCTGAACAGTGGTACTGGAGGAGAAGCAGATTTGGCCAGGGGAGAGGGGGAGCCGACAAGTTCAGTTTAGAACATACTATGTTTGTGCTACTTTGAGCATTGTGAAATATCCAAGGAGTTTTTCACTGGACCATAGATTAAACTGGAGTTCCAAAGAAATATCCGGACTGGAGATAGGGTACTCAGCAGCATATGGAGGTCATCGAAGCTGGGGAGAGAATAAGACCACATAGAGTGTGTAGAGAGTGCAAATGGCATAAGATCTCAGACAGAACTCTGGGGTTTAAGGAACAAGCAAAGTCCTTCTTTTTTTTTTTTTTAACGTTTTTATTTTATTTTTGAGAGACAGAGCGTGAGCAAGAGAAGGGCAGAGAGAGAGGGAGATACAGAATCTGAAGCAGGCTCCAGGCTCTGAGCCATCAGCACAGAGCCCTACACAGGGCTCGAACTCACAGACCGTGAGATCATGACCTGAGCTGAAGTCGGCCGCTTAACCGACTGAGCCACCCAGGCGCCCCGCAAAGTCCTTCTTTATGCAACAGAGAAGGAACTGCTAAGAAGGTAAGGACACCAGAAGTGTTCGTAGGTGAGAATAGTCAATTGTGTTGGCTGCTGCCGAGATGTCAAGCAACATAAGGACTGCAGTGTCCCTATAAAATCAAGGGTGACCCTAGTGACAAAAAACCTTGCAGAGGTGAGGGAGTGAGGGGAAAAAAATGGAGACCCCATATACAGGTAATTCTTTCAAGAAGTTTGACTGTTAGGGCTCCTGGGTGGTTCAGTCGGTTAAGCATCCGACTTCGGCTCATGTCATGATCTCACGGTTCCTGGGTTTGAGCCCCATATCAGGCTCCACGCTGACAATGTGGAACCTGCTTGGGATTCTCTTTCCCTCTCTCTGCCCCTGCTCCACTTGTACTTTCTCTCTCAAAAAATGAAAACAATGCTTTTATTTAATTAAAAAAAAAAAGAAGTCTGTAAAGAGGAAGAGAGAGAGGGTGGTAACTGAAGAGTATAGAAAGGGAGGTTTGTCTAAAGATGGCTGAGACTTGAAGAATATGTTTAAAAGCTAAGGGGAAAGAGTCAATAGAGAGAGGATAAAGTGCAGGAGAGATGGCAGAAAAGACAGCAGAGAACGAGATTGGAACACTTAGCAAACGCCAGATGAATGAATGATGAATAAATGGGATGAAGTTGGTCACTATTTTGGGGGTGGGAAGGAATAGTTGAGGGGTAGGGTTCTCCGCATTTTGAAAGTGGAGCAAACTAAGGAGGAAGATCACTGAAGCCAAATCCCAATCCTGGGAACCAGCCCTCAGACCCCCTGTCAGGGGAGGAGAGCTGACTCTCTGATGTCGCCAAGGGGGAGGTGTACCCCCTACCCTACCTCTCCAAAGCCAAACAGAAAGCCTCACATTGTGCAGTGGGGAAACCGAGAGAAGGGGGAAACAAGAGGGTTTAGGTAAGGAGGAAGCACAAGTTTGTGTTTTAAAGCTCTGGCAATTGACAGAAGTCAATTCCCACCTTCCGCCAAGGAAAAGCTGACATCAGTCCCCCCCTACCCCCCAACCCATGTGCTGTCATAGTACCCTATGACCATTTCCATAGTCCTTGATTCAATTGTAGTAAATTTATTGTCATTAGTTAAGTTCTGTCCTTAAGCTCCAGGAGGGCAAGCGCAGTGTCTACTCCTTCCTCTCTTATCTCTAGTGCCTAACGCTGTTTCTTTTCACACAGGAGGTGTTCAGCCAATCCTTGTTAAGAGCATGAATGAATGAACCCACACGCTGAAGAAGGACTCCGCCCAAGAGGCTTTCGTACAGAGGGTTGTTTCAGGCCTCTCAGCCCCCCAAACCCGGATTGAGAGGATTGTGGTATTTTCACCTTTTCCTCTGACTTGGAACCCCTCTGTGTTTCTCCCAGCCACTTTCTCTTTCTCTCTACTTTGGTCTTATTATTATTATTATTGCTCTGGCTCCGTTTCTCTGTCTGTCTCTCAGAGTCTGTACAGGAAGCACGCAGCTGTAGGTCTGAGGCTATTGGTAACGGAAACGTTGGTGCCTGTGTAAATTTAATAAAGGTCACACACTTTTTTTTATGTTTGTCATTAATTTCTGTCTCTTTGCCTGTGTTCTGTATCAGACCTGGTTCTTTCTCCTCATCTTTCTGTGTCCCGCTCAAAAGTCCTGCTACCACCACCCAGGACCAGTTCCTTCTGCCCGTGGATTTGCCGATGGGCCTCAGAAGGCACTTGGAGGAAAATCACCAAGCTAGCCCCTCTCCTCTGATTTCCTGTCATGCTGACCTCATAGCTGCTGGCCACATCCTCTCTCACCTTACTTACATATTTCCTCACTAGTCATATCACCACGCAGGAGTTCTCAGGCCCCCAAACCCGTCACTGACACCCACCCAGGCTCTCTGCTTTACTCTCTGCTCTCATTCCGAGGTTCCTGTCCTTACCTTTCCCCTGACGCTGTTCTTGGAACCATGTCTCCCTGCTCGGAAGCAGCCAGTTGTGTCCTTTTCCGGATCTCCAACACCCCTTTTTCCCACAGGTGACAGTACTGACCGCAATGCTGTCAGGCCGGTGGTGGCCAAGTACCTGGGGGAACCTCGGGCTGGGATCCCGAAACCCTTCTCAGGGATCCCAGCTCTGTGCCCTCTATGCCTTCACTTACACCGGGGCAGATGGCCGGGAAGTGTCCCTGGCTGAAGGGGACAGGTTCCTACTGCTTCGAAAGACCAACTCGGATTGGTGGTTGGCAAGGCGCCTGGGAGCACCCACCACTTCTCGACCCATCTTTGTCCCAGCTGCCTACATGCTAGAGGAATGCATCTCTTCCCAGAGCCCAACCACCATCGCCTCCAGCCAATCCCTCTGGATTCCTGGTAAGTACTCCCTTCACTTTCCCACCTCCCTGGCTTCAAGGAATTATTGGAAGGATCTCCTTCCCTCCAAGCCCCGCGGACCCCCTTCTCTTATTTACCTTTGGTCAGCCTGCTTTTCATCCCCATCACAGTGTCCCCATTGTCTCTCCTCCTAGTCTCAAGCCTTCTAGGTCTCATGTACTTTTCTGCAGCCTCCCTCTGCTCTTGTCTTCCCGTGAACCCCTGGGATGATGGAGGCAGCCGATATCACCCCTCTGATCACCTGCCCCCCACTCTTCCCACTTCTCTGTTTCTAGGGCCCAAGTTGTTTCCTGGCTCCCTGGAGGAGCTGCACCTGTCTCAGGAACCCCCAGGCAGAGCCCAGGCCGCCTCTAAGCAGCCTCCTCCTCTGCCCCCCAAAATGTGTAGAAGTGTCAGTGTTACCAATTTGAGGCCTACCCTCCCGAAACCCTTTCAGGAAGGAGCAAATGGAAGATCCCTCTCTCAGGAAAACTTGCTGACAGAGGCCAGTGCCAACACGGTGAGTGAGTCACAGCTCTTCTGAGTACAGTAAGCAGTTATTTACTGCTGGGCCTTGTTCTAGGCACAATGGCAAACAAGGCACACAGAATCTCTGCCCTCAAGGGATTTCCATGAGGGCGACAAACACACAAATAACTGTTGGTATTGATAAATGCTACCGAGAAGCATAAATATGGTAGAGAGTGATGCAGGTGATCTGGGAAGGCATCTCTGAGGAAATGACATTTAGTCGAAGCTGAATGAGGAGGAAGAGACTGCCATGAACCAAACTAGGAAACGAGAAGGAATTTAGCTGAGGGATGGCGAGTAGCAAAGATCCTGAGGATACATGGAACCGGGCAGGTGATAGAGGGACTGTAAGAAGGCCAACTAGCTGTGCCGTTCCCTCTTCCTCCAGACTCCTGGCCCAGGGCAGGGATTTTCCTGTGTCCCATCTTGCCAGCTCAGGTCACCAAGTCCCGTTTAGAGATGTAACTCCCTCGCTCTTCCTGAAGACTCAGCTCCTCCCCTCTCTCTTACTTGCTGGTGGATGAAAAATGGCCCTCCTCTCTCACACTCGCCTACCAGGGATCTCGGACACTTCTCCCTCTCTCCCCTTTCACTCCGGAGGATGTGAGGGTGGGGCGCTCCCCTCAACCATCCCCCCCCCAACCAAAAGCCGGTTCCCCTTTCCTGAGGCCCTAGGGTAGGGGCGGGGTGGGGGAGGAGGGAAGTTGGCAACAGGAAGTGAGGAGAAAAGCAAAGAAGACTGAGGGAGGGAGTAAAAAAAAAAAAAAAACCAACCAGCTGGGGCCTGGGGTTTCTTCCCCAGTACCTGAGTCACCCCAGCCAGGAGCTGGGGGTAAGAAAACGGTGGGGGAGAGAGGAGGAGGCGGTCAGGTGGAGAGAAGATTGGGGCAGGATAACTACCTTTTTCTTCCCCCTTCGCTGACAGGCAGGACCCCAGCCCCTCATGTCAGAGCACCCTGTGTACTGCAATCTAGTGGACCTTCGCCGCTGTCCCCGGTCTCCTCCCCCAAGCCCGGCGTGCCCCCCGCTGCAGAGGCTGGACGCCTGGGAGCAGCACTTGGACCCTAACTCCGGGCGCTGCTTCTACATAAATTCGCTGACTGGCTCCAAGTCCTGGAAGCCCCCACGCCGCACTCGCATGAGAGAGATGGTGAGACTTTCCCTCCAGCTTGTTCCTTTGTCCCCTCGATCTCCTTCTTTTCCCTACTGCACCCCAAAGTAGTGTGTTTTCTCTCGTGGGCTCCCATCAGAAAATTGTAAGAAGGGTGTCCGAGACCGGGTTGCGTTGGCATCTGGTTGTAGCTTTACGCCCCCATCCCCCACCCCCAGAACCTTGGCTCCATGGAGGGGACGCAGACCCGGAACAGGGACAACGGTGTCCTGCAGCCTCAGGCAAAGGACTCAGAATCTGAAACAGAGACCCCAGAACTGCTCAGCCCCCAGGTGAGACTCCCCGCTCCTCCTGATCGCATGCAGGAAAAGCCATCTTTTTACTACTCTCTTTTATGCAAGAGAGTCTCCTTCATTACCCATCACACCCCCAGCTTCTCACCCACATCCGCACCCTTCTTCCCCCTATAGCCAGGGAGTCCGAAGTTGAAGTTTCCTCCACTTGTTCCTCCAATCCCCTCCCCCAGGGTTCACTCTCCCTCTGCCAGCACACCTCCCAGCTCCACCCCTCAGACCAGCCTTCAGCCGCGCAGCCCTCTCGACCTCTGCCGCAGGTCCTGGAGGACCCCCACGTAAGTCTCCCATATCCTCGTGCAGGTCAAGGTCCTCACTGCCCTACCCCCCCATTCCTGCTCCTCTAGAAACATCTTCCTCTTTCTGAGTGTTCACTGACTATCCTCTCTTATCCAGTCTCCCCCACCCCCCAGCTATAAAGCACCTCACTCCTCGGACAGCCCCTTGGGAACGCTGTGGCATCTGGGATTGGGGGAGGGGCCCTCGGTGCCTTCTTGATACCCCTCGCTCCACTTCTCAGGAGGTGGAGAAGTCGGGCCTGCTCAACGTAACTAAGATCGCCCAGGGGGGGCGCAAGCTCAGGTGAGGAGAACGGGGAACACAGCTGGGGCCTGGGCCGCTAGATTCTGTATGGTGGAGCGGAGTGCGGGGAGAGCGCCCTCCCCACGTGATTCTAAATGACCTTTGCACTACTGCCACTGCCCCCTCCGCCCCTGTAGGAAGAACTGGAGCCCATCTTGGGTGGTGTTAGCAGGTAACAGCTTGGTGTTCTACCGGGAGCCACCGCCCGCCGCGCCCTCCTCAATCTGGGTGAGTGTGAGGGAGGGGAGGAGGGGGGCGTGCAGGATTTGGGCACTTCTACTCCCGAGAACTGTGGGGGAGGTGGGGAGGGGGGAATAAAGGAAGGAGCACAGCCTCCCACGTCCTCGCAGTCCCCGGGGTGGGAAGGAGGCAATGAGGGGAACAGCGCCGTGGCCTCAGTTTCTCCCAATTGCCAGGGCCCAGCGGGTAGCCGACCCGAAAGCAGCGTGGACCTGCGAGGGGCAGCCCTGGCCCACGGCCGCCACCTATCCAGCCGCCGCAATGTCCTGCACGTAAGTGCCCTTCGGCGCGTCCCCAAAGCTCCAAGCGACCCAAAAATGCGCCTCCCAAAAATGCGTCCCCGGTTTCCGCACGGGTCTCCTGCTCGGCCTTCTTGCTTTTTATGCTCCTTGCGGCAGACTCAAACCGCTTCTCCGCTGGCCGCTCAGATCCGCACGGTCCCCGGCCACGAATTCCTGCTGCAGTCAGACCACGAGACCGAGTTGCGAGCCTGGCACCGCGCGCTGCGGGCGGTCATCGAACGCCTGGTGAGAGGCGGGACGCAGCCCGGGGAGGTGCTCGGCCCTGGCGGGGCGGAGGGAGCGGGGAAGAAACAGTAGGATTCTAGCGGGGTAGGGGGCAGGGTGGTCTCGGTGTAGTGCCCTGGGGTGGGTGGCTGGGGGCTCGGGACCCCAGCAGCCGGTTAAGGTCTCCTCGCGTCAAGCTAAGGGTGCAGACTTCTCTCTTCTCTCTTCCAACCTTCGACTCGGCCCCCCTCGGCCTTCCGCGTCTAGGATCGAGAGAACCCCCTGGAGCTGCGTCTGTCTGGCTCCGGACCCGCAGAGCTGGAGGAGCTGAGCGGCGGGGAGGACGACGAAGAGGAGTCGGAACCGGTGTCCAAGCCGCTGCTGCGGCTCGCCGGCCGCAGGAGCTCCAGTGAGCGGCCGGGGCGGTCCTGGGGTGGGCGGGACCCGGGAGCGCGTCTGGGCTCCCTCCCGGCGGCGTCTCTCACGCCCTATCCACCTGCCCGCGGCAGGTCGGCGTCCTGAAGGAAACGAGCAGAACCGCGTGCGGAACAAACTAAAGCGGCTTATCGCAAAGAGACCACCCCTGCAAAGCCTGCAGGAGCGTGGTCTGCTCCGAGGTGAGGTGGGCTGAGCCGGCTATCACCCTTCTCCTTCTTCCTTGCCCTAATATATTTGCAAGCACTTTTATGTTCCTGCTCTGGGCATCAGCCCATATCCTGGATGAGAAAATTTCAGTAAGACTCACAGTAGAGCTTCCCAGGACTAGGTCAGTGGTTTTCTGAGACCACTGCTGTCGCCTCCACTGGAGGAAGCGGTGTGCCTCCTAGAGTACAGGCCTAGAAAAGGCAGCCAGAAGGGCCAGCCCAACCTTAGGGTGAAAACCTGTGCTGAGAAGGGGTGCCATGGCTTCCCAACTCAACCCTGTGCTTCTCCAGACCAGGTGTTCGGCTGCCAATTGGAATCCCTGTGCCAGCGAGACGGGGACACCGTGCCCAGCTTCGTGCGGCTCTGCATCGCTGCTGTGGATAAGAGAGGTCACTTTCCAGAGACCACAAAATCCTCCCCTTCCAGCAGGCCTAGGCCTAGAATCCTCCCCGCCCCCCCCACCCCCCCCCCACCATCTTCCCTCTGCATTATTTCTCTCCACTCTTGGATCTCTCCCCAGTCCTCAGCACATACAATTTCGAGCAGGAAACCTTATCTGCTCCCCGCTCATCTCCTAGGTCTAGATGTAGATGGCATCTACCGAGTGAGTGGGAACTTGGCGGTGGTCCAGAAACTTCGCTTCCTGGTGGACAGAGGTGAGAAGACTTACGGGAAAGTGGTCGTACTAGGAATTTCATGCCTCAGAACCACAGGCGGTTCTCAGGGAGGGAGCTGGCAGGACGGGGAGATCTGGCTAGAGCCGCATGACTCAGCTCTTGATCTCTTCTCATCTGTGTTGCAGAGCGGGCCGTCACCTCCGACGGGAGGTATGTGTTCCCAGAACAGCCAGGACAAGGTACTTACGTGAAAAGCTCCTCAGACCCTTAAAACATCCGACACCCTCCCTGCTCCTTGTGGATCTCTCCATGTCCTGCTCCCGGGAGGGTTGTCCCCAAGCCCACCTCTGCTGCCTTGCCCCTCTGTGGACCTCCTAGGTGTTCCTGTGGTCTGCCTTATCCAGATCTTCTCCTAAACTCCTGACCTCTCTGTCTTTGGCGCTCTCTGGCCCTTCATAAGTCCTGAACCCCTCTGTACCTCCTTCTCCTCCCAGAAGGCCGATTAGATTTGGACAGTGCCGAATGGGATGATATTCATGTGGTCACTGGAGCACTGAAGCTTTTTCTCAGGGAGCTACCCCAGCCTCTGGTGCCTTCACTGCTGCTGCCCCAGTTTCGTGCTGCGCTTGGTAAGGGATGAGAGCTTTGGGTAATTCCCTTGGTACGAGGGTGGGGCATGAAAGGTAAAAAATAGAGGTTCCCTATACCCTTCTATTCCATCCTGAGCACAGAGATGGAAAATAACTTTTTTTTCAATTTTTTTAATGTTTTATTTATTTTTGAGAGAGAGACAGAGTACGAGTGGGGGAGGGGCAGAGAGAGAGGGAGACACGGAAACCAAAGAAGGCTCCAGGTTCTGAGCTGTGAGCACAGAGCCCGACGTGGGGCTCAAACTCATGAACTGCGAGACCATGACCTCAGCTGAAGTCGGATGCTTAACCGACTGAGCCACCCAGGTGCCCCAATAACTTTCAACTCCTATGCCAACTCCAGTTGTGTTTTTTTTTTGTTTTGTTTGTTTGTTTGTTTTTGTGAATGGTTAGAAGACTAAGTTAAAAAGAATTCTAAAGCTGCAGTTAAGGAGGGTGTCTGGCTGGCTCAGTCAGTAGAGCATGCGACTCTTGATCTCGGAGTTGTGAGTTCGAGTCTCATGTTGGGTGTAGAGATTACTTAAAAATATAACCTTGAAAAGAAATAAAGCTGCAGTTGGGCTCAGTGAAAAAGAAAGCTGTAGTAGACTAACAGTGTCTTCCATGAGCGTGGGAAAGAGTAGCGAGTTTACCCATCTGCCCAAGCGTCTTCCGTGGCCTCACCCCTATGCCCTTCCCTTCACTCTTTCTCTCTAGCACTCTCTGAATCAGAACAGCGCCTCTCTCAAATACGAGAATTAATAGACTCAATGCCCAAGCCCAACCATGACACACTGCGGTACCTCCTGGAGCATTTATGCAGGTCAGGAAGACTGAACGTCTTTGGGTATGCTGAGGGAGGGTGGAGTGGGGCATGTAGCAGGGACCCTGTTCAGATGCAGTGAAGGTAGGAAACACCTGCCTTCTTCAGCTGTTTAGTGGGCAGATGGAGGAAACAGGCAACCTCTGTTAAGGGCATCGAGTGGGGAAATGGGGATCAAGAGAAACCCTGGGATCCTTCGAGAGAAATGAGGGAGATCTAACTCCCCCTTCCCTCTGCCTCTTTGTCTCCTGTTGGGACGGTGGTCCTGGCTTCCTTGGCTGAGCTGGGCCTGGGCAGTGACTTCTGAAAGAGGGTAGCCATTTGAATTAGGGTCTCCCAGTCTGTGAGCAGAGAGAACTGTAGGGCCAGTCTCTGAAGCTGGGAAGAGACGAACATATCCTAGGTCGTATCCTCAACTTGTATCCTGAAGGTTTCTCTACTGGTTCTGTCTCCATTGCCCTTGAGGCTCTCTGCTTGGTTTCCTTCAGCCACCAACCACATGGAGAGGTCCCAAGGGGAACTCTTTCCTGCTCACACCACTGAAGGGTTAGATTTATTTGAAGTGATGAAGCTGCTGCCTTATAGCCCCTTCTCTTGACCTTTGCCCACAGGGTGATAGCACACTCAGATAAGAACCGCATGACCCCACACAACCTGGGAATTGTGTTTGGGCCAACCCTGTTTCGCCCAGAGCAGGAGACATCTGACCCAGCAGCCCATGCTCTCTACCCTGGGCAGCTAGTCCAGCTCATGCTCACCGACTTCACCAGTCTTTTCCCCTGACTGGTGCAAGGAAGAAGAGAAAACGAGTTTCTCCTGATCTTTGTGGGGTACGCTTTGGTGGAGGCAGGGATAGTGGGTGTTCTATTTTGAGGACATCCCATTAAATCCTGTGTCTCCCATATGAGTGTCTTTGTGAGTCCAACCTGAGGGATTTGGGATGGGGTGAGGGAGTCTCTCTAAAGAGGGAAGTGGGTGGATTAACCCCTGCTTCCCTTCTTGTCCCCTGTCATCACTCCTCCTCCAAGAGAGTAACGTGTAAAGCAGAGCTCTTTCTGATGCAGTTCCTTTATTATCCAGAAACAGTGTCATTATCAAATTCCTCCCCTAAACATATACAGAAGGTATACAGCCCCAACCCATACCCCCCATCCCTGGGGCATCCCAGGGGCTATGGCTCCTCCTCCCAACTTCTCTGTGGGGATGGAAACCCTTTAGAAAACGGATCTGTGATTACTGGGATTCCCCACTCTTTAGGCACTAGAGTTGAGGAATTGTGTCTCCCCAGGCAGGGATCCCAATAAGATACTCATGTTGCCCACAGCCATGTTGGGGGGCCCAGAGGGAGGTGGGGTATGTTCAGAGCTGTCCCCCTGATCATGGGAAGGAGGAGGACTCAACCCCTGGGCCTCATCCAGAATAGCCACAAAGTCCAGCTGAGTGTTGTCAAGGTCAAGAGAGTCCAGAGGGTTGCACACCTGCCCTTCGGGGGGAGCGTACAAAGCAGGACCCCCTCCCAGCCTGCCCACCTCAGGATGACCACAGCTGGGGTTGGTGCCCCCTGCCTTGAGGGTCCCATAGCAAGTGGTCAGTGGGGGCAGAAGTCGGGGTGGTGCTGCTGCCCTATGGGAAGCCTTGTTTGTCCCCACTGCAAAATTTTCATGGCATGGTGGAGGGGTGGGATAGGAGCCTGACTTGTGGCTGGGCAAGTTAGGTGCAAAGCCAGGTCCATACGTGGCCAGTGGGGCCTTAGCAGGGCTCGGGCTAACATGGGAACCCCCCAGAAACTTGGGACTCTGGTAGAGCGGTTCCTGGACTGGGGGCTCTCCCCTGCCCCCACCCTCCCATAGCAGTTCCTGTTGAGACTGAACATAATTACACACAAGCTGAGCCTTGAGTTGTCCTGTGGAGTGAGTGGGGGAATCAAAATCCAGGCCAGGCCTGGGTTCTGAAGAAAGATAATCAGAGGGTGGCTGGGTATAGGCACCTGACTGGGGATACTGGGGAGGGGGAGGCTGGGGGTAGTGGGAGAACAGAGGCTGCGGGCGAGGAGGCCCCTCACTGGGGTGGGCATTGAGGCAGGGTGCCAGTCCTGTAGAATCAGAACCCACTGGACACCCCTGTTCTGGCTTGACCTGCACTTGTCCATAATGTTCCAGACGAGGACACTGGCTGTAGACTCCAGCTGGAGCCTTGGGGCTTGGGTACAGCCCAGAGTGGGAAGGGAACTCACTCCATGGTTCAGGGGTGGGTTCAGGATAGGAGACCTGCTGGGGACAGGGGTTTGGCCCATAGTTGGTGGGTGGACCAGGCCCAAGAGGCAGGGAGCCTGGACCCCTAGCTCCATAAGGCTCAGCCACTGCCCCCTCAGGTCCCCCATATCCCAAAGTATCAGTAGGTGGGAAGTCCATATAGGGGGTTAGACCACTGCCTATCATGGAGGTCCCCCCTTCTGGCTCCTCCCGTAGCCCTCTGGTGTCCATGGCAACATTCTCAGTGATGCTGGGGGGCTGTGGTGAGTAGACACTGGTTGGGAGTTGGGGATCGAAGTTCCGTCCTCCCCCTGCCATGGTGGGGGATGTGTGGACACAACCCAAGCTCTTGAACCGCTGGACTCTGGCTGGGGCAGGGCGGTCAACAGCCCGGGCTGGGTCGCTGGCCCTCCGGGTGACCCCTACATTGGGGTTGTATCCTGGATACTCAGCTCGGCTTCTCCAGGAAGGTGCAGGAAGATTCCCCATCTGTTCCAGGCTGGGTGCTGCCGTGGGTGGGGTGCCACCTCCCCTGGCCGAAGCATATCTTGCCCGGAGCAGGTAGTGCTGGGCAGGCGTGAGGCCGGGCAAAGAAGATGCCCCATTCTCTGGTGGGGAGCCAGGGGGAAAAGGGGAGGCCAGGGAGGAGCGGCGGCTGACAGTATAGGCTGAGCTGACACTGCTGGAGCTACTGCTGCGGCGGTCAAGAGAAACTGGGGGGCCCAGACGGCGGGACACAGGGGTGCCTACAAGTGACAAGGAGAAAAGGCGGGATGGTCAAGGAGACCTCTGCATCTCACCCTGCCTCCCTCATGGGGACAGCCTTGTCCCGGAATCCCAGGGACAGCCTCCTTAATTCTGACCAATCAGTTCTGTCTCCTCCCAGGCCCTTTCCACATCCGGGTCACCAGGGATTCAGAACCACCATGAAGAGTTGTATAGGTTGCACACTGCACAGCCCTAGGGGACAGCATTCACATTATGGACTTTGTATATCACAATTACCTGATAGACGGAAGGAAGTGTCTTGAGGAAAGGGGACCTTTTCCTAATTGCACAAAGGTGCTATAGAGCAGCCCTGAAGGGTAAAGTCCTCCTGGCTTCAGAGGAGGTCCAGATCTCAGCCCACCAATATTCCCACACCCAGGTCTCACCAGTATGGGTCAGGCTGGGGAGTTTGAGGCCCCGGGGTCCTATCGGCCGAAGCTGATGTAGCTGGTCCAGTCTGAGGTTCTCAAGGCGGCGAAGAGTGGACAGACCAGTGCCAGCAATGCAAGGCCCCTCATCCAAGCTGGACAGGTCCTCAGTGCTGCCCCCTGCATTTCCAGTCATTTCCACACCACTATCTGTATTAGCTGCACTGCCTGCTGGGGAGTGGTCACTGCTGCAGGACGATTGGGCTCCAGGACTGGGCTGTGGCTTCTGTGGGGAAAATGAGGTCTGAGGGGAGCCCCTCTCCACTTCCCCCCAGTTCCCTAAACTTGGCTACAACCCCTGGCTTGGACTGAGGGGAGGCTTACAGATATAGGGAGGCTGAGCAGGCGAGGGTCAGGAGCAAACTGGAGAGATTTTGATGAGAAGAGCCTAGACTGGAACACAGACTGCCTGGGTTCAAATTTGTACTTAGTTCTGTGACTTAGGACAATTAGTCTATGCCTGAGTTTCATCATCTGAAAATGTGGAGAGTAAGTCCCTTTTTCATGAAGTTGTTGTAAGTATATGAAATTATAATTACATTACATGTGAATTAAACATGTAAACCATACGTAAATTAGAGTAATATACTAAGCCCTGTATAAGAGTTGGTTAAACCAAGTAATTAATTACACTAAAACCTCTCAATTTGGGGTAGCCCAAGGAGCACCACTGGCATAAGAGACTGGAGGACTGTCCGTAGATGAGTGATTTACAGAGGACATGGAAGAGTTGGAAGGGACTAGAAGAATGTGGTCAGGGCGGATGGGGCATGAAGGTAGGGGTCACCCAGGCCAGCTCACCATGGCACCCTCCGGCACAGTCAGTCTGCTCTCTTCCCTGATGGGGCCTCCATCCCGCTCTCTCTTGGGCTCCACTGTGGAAAGGGACGGTGCCCTGGGCAGGGGGCCATCTCCTCGGTGCCGCTTGGTCACATGGGCATCAGGGCCATGCACTGTCTTGACATGTTTCCGAAGCGAGCTGGGATCTGTGTAGCGTTTGGTGCAGCCAGGGAGCTTACACACATACGGCTTCTGTTGAGTGGACAGTGAAGACAGCAGGCAAAGAAATCAAAGCGGGAGAGGGCAGAAGGAATGGAAAGAAGAGGTCGCATCAAGTAGGGAAGAGGGGGTCAAGGAGAATGCACAGCACCCAAGGAATTAAGGAGACTGGGACCCTTAGAGTGAAAACCAAGAGGGTCAAGGGGAAGATTAGGAAAACTGACAGCCCCGATCTGTGAGGCCTCCTCAAGTCAGGAGTTGAAGGGGCCGGGTGTCTCGTCCAGTTAGAATGGATCTATTTAGGTGGGGTGGTAAGTGGAAATTCTTGGTTTCAGAAAGGCCTTATCCAGGTGAATTAGGTTGTGGGGTGGGGGGACTCACCTCTGTGGAATGGGTGCTGGGCTAAGGGATTTCTTATGGGGGAGTCTCCCCAGTAGCTGACTTCTCAAGTGGGGAGGGTCTTTTTGGTGGGGCATTCACCTCATTGGAGTGGGTCCGATTCTGGTGCTTGGCTCGGTCGCTGGCATTGCTGAAGGCTTTGCTGCAGCCCTCGTGCTCACACATGTACGGCTTCTCACCCGTGTGTGACCGCAGGTGCGTCTTCAGATTTTCAAGGCGTGAGTATGACTTCCGGCACCCCTCAAACTAGGGGATGTGGGGTCAAAAGATAGCTCTCAGACAGAAGGACACGGAGATTAGAAGAACTGTAAATCTCAAAAGGGACGTACATCAGAGACTATAATTCAAGATGGGAGGGCAGTTCCCAGAATGCAGGGACAAGGGCAGACGAGCTGGGAAGACAAGACGCTAGAGTCACTGTGGCTGCAGGGACACGGAGACGAGGCAAAGAGCATCTCCTGGTCAAGCCGGAGCAGATCCCTCTGTCGAGGATCTTAGACTGCCTGAGGATGGGGTCATGCTGGGAGTGTATTATGCTCTTTACACACAGCTTCTCCGTTAGGCAGAGTAGTAGGCACAGTGCCGAGGGCCCAGAGTACTTTCAGGAGCCCACAAAAATGTTTTTAACTTCTTTTATTTTTACTTATTTATTTGAGAAAGAGTGTGTGCACACTTGTGGGGAAGGGGCAGAGAGAGAGAGAGAGAGAGAGAGAGAGAGAGTCTTAAGTAGGCTCCATGCCCAGCAGGGTTCAATCCCACAACCAAGAAACCATGACCTGAGCTGAAATCAAGAATTGGATGCTCAACCGACTGAGCCACCCAGGCACCTCTAATTTCTTTTATTTATTTTTTATTTTTAAAAAAATTTTTTTAACGTTTATTTATTTTTGAGAGACATAGAGACAGAGTATGAGCAGGGGAAGGACAGAGAGAGAGGGAGACACAGAATCCGAAGCAGGCTCCAGGCTCTGAGCTGTCAGCACAGAGCCCGACGCGGGGCTCGAACTCACAGACCGCGAGATCATGACCTGAGCCGAAGTCGGCCACTTAACCAACTGAGCCACGAGCCACGCAGGCGCCCCTCTAATTTCTTTTAAAAGCAAGGGGAAAATAGTCTTTAAGTCCAAGGAAGTGTTATTATGTGGCATTAATATGCCACATCACTATGTTCATTTTTATACTAACGCAGTCATAAAATACAATTTTTAAATATTTGTTTATGGGGAAAGTGTCCAATGAAGGCAAAAAAAGTGCCTTGGATCCATGAAAGTCATATGAGCTCGGCCTTGGTGGGGAGCCCCGATTTAGGGAGGGACCCCGAGCTCGGGAAGTGGGTGCCTCACCGTGCACTTGTGTGGCTTCTCGCCCGTGTGTCTGCGCATGTGGACCACCAGCATGTACTGGGCTTTGAAGGGCCTCAGCTCCCTGGAGCAGCCCCCCCAATGGCACACGAACTCTTTCCGCTCCCCATGGATGTGCTCACTGTTGATGTGCTGAAGGAGGAGACACAGGGGCTCTCTGAGGTTCCCTTATGCCATCAAGACCCAAAACAGATCTTCCCTTGACCTCCCCATCCCACCAGGTTCCCCCCAGGCCTCACTTCATGGGGGAAGAAGGGGCAGAAAGAACATCGGAGCCCGTATCTCAGTTCTTCCAAGTTTCCTAAACAAACCTATAGCTCCTGAGTTTCTGCCTACCCCACTAGGCACTCAACCTCTGACCTCAGTATCCTGACCTCCTGCTTTTAGCCCAATTCCACAAGGTCCCACCAGAATGTCCTACAAGATCCAGCCAGCATTCCTGTTACCCCCTGGGGCTCACGTGCACCAGCTGCTCCTGGGAGTCAAATTCTTGGCTACAGCCATCCCAGCGGCAGTCGGTCTCATACACTGATTCAGGCTCAGGCTTTTCCTCTCTCTCCAGGTCCTCCCGCCCATCCAGCATCCCCAGCAGGGGATCCTAGGGCAGAAGAGGTAATCCTAGGGTCACTTGGGTGACAGCTTTAGTTTAGCGCAGGTTTCAGAGGTAGAGTCATCCTCTCTTACCTGTGTGCCTGTGGAGTTGGGGCTGGACATATCACCCTCCAAGGGCTCCTCTGGGCACTTGCTAACCAGCAGGTCCAGCTCAGACTTCAGCTTCCCCAAAGGAAGAGGTGAGGATGATGAAGGTAGAAGTGGGCAGAAGGAAGAGGGAGCCCAGCCAGGTCTTTCTGCCCCAAGTGCCCCCACCCAAGCAGCTGGAACCCCTGGGTTTAGAAGACACTTCCTCCTCAGACTGCACTGGGATGACCAAAAGGTGGGGGATCTCATTTGGAAGAGTCTGATTCAGCCCCGAGAAGTGAACTCCGGCAACAATACCCCTTTTATTTTTCTGATACTGAAAACTTTTGTGTGCCCTGTCCTTCCTTCGCTTTGCCCCATAAAGTCCACCACCACCCACTCTGAGCTGAGGGAAATCGGATGGCAATATGAAGACTCTCACCTGGCAAGTTGGGAGAGGTCCCTGGGACTGAGGATGTGACATCATCCCACTCTGGGTGGGGTCATGGGGACCACACGGCTGGACCCCGAAGGAAGGCGAAGTCCCTTTTTGGTGATTCATCTGGGGTGGGAATCCCAGAGATGGGCTGAAGAGGAGGAGGAGGAGGAGAGGCAGTTACTGAGGACTATCATCTCAGAAAGTTGCAGGAGTTCTTAGGCTATTTGGAGTGTTTCTGAAAGGTGGTATGGGAAGTGGCTGAGGCCGTCCCAGGAAAGTGCTGAGGAGGGCTTCAACATGTTTGAAACGATAAGGAATTAAATAGGGTCAGGTGGTTTGGAGGGCTTGAGGCCTTTCGTAGGGTTTGGTAGGGTCTTTAGGGGGCCTCTTAGCCCAAGGTTATCTGCACCTCATGGTGCCGATGGAGAGGTGACCATAGGAGCCCCCCGGAGATGCACAGCGTGAGTTGATGAAGGCCACAAGGGAGCTGGGCGAGGTGCGGATAACTGTCTGCAGGTCCAGGCTGGCGTCCGACAAAGGTGAGATGGAGAGTGCCCGCTTCTTGGTCAGCTTGACCGCGCTTCGGGGAGGAGGAAAGAGTGGGGCTGGGGCAGGAAACAGGGAAGATAGCTACAGTAAACAGGGCACATCTCCATACACCCAATCCATGGGTCCTGATTCTCAACAACAACAAAAATGATATCTGACTCTGCTTTGCCTTACTGACCCCATCTGTGACTTCTTGATCGCGCTCGGACCCCTTGCTCCAATCTCCAAGCATTTCCTCTTCCAAGTTAGATCCCCTGCCCGCCCCACCCACTTTGTCATTTAGGACAAGTCCGAGAGGGGCAGAAAGGGAAAAGATATTGCCTGAGGCCTCACCCTCAGCGCAGCTGTTGGTCTCCCTGGCTGGCCCGTAACCATGGGGGCCAGACATGAGGTTGGCCTGGTGGCAGAAGGGTAGACCAGGCAGTCCTAGAAAAGAGAGCCAGCCAGAATGAGGACTAGGAATGGGGGACACATAAGGGCCACCTTGAAACCCCAGGAGAGGCCTGATCCCATATTCCAAGCCTCTATGACACGAAGCCTCAAATTTTCTTGTGGATTGGAAAGTGGCATGGGGCAGGAAATGGAAGAGGGATCCCTGGGGCTGGTTGAGAGAGCTGCCAGTCCTCAAGACCCGGAGGTTGGTGTTTGCACTGACCTTCTGTCCCCATGGTGGGAGCCTGACTGGGGAGGGGCCGGAGACAGCAGGGCTCGCCATAGCTACTGACTGGCGGTGGGGTCATCGAGTTGAACATGGCGTCTCAGAGAAGAGTGTGGGGACGCTGCAGGAGGGGAAGGGAGATCTGCAAGTTACAAAGGCAAGAGGGAAATAGGGAAAGGTAGGTAACTAATTCAGGCATAGAACCCTGGGCAGAGTCCCTCTAAGACAACTGCCAGGGGAAATCAAATTGAATTGAGCATCACTCAGACAGGGTGAGGGCAAGAAAAGAAGTCCCAGAGAGGCAGAGGCACTCGTGGGGATCTTTGTGGGAACTGAGTGGGATCTTTGCCTGGGTGGTCTGTGTGCCTGCGAGTGTGCGTGTGTGTAGGGGGAGTGTCATGGACTAATTGAGCCTATACGAGCCTCAAGTGAGTTTATACCATGGGCCCTCTATTTCTTCTTGCTCCGACAAGGGGCCAGCTTTGAGGGGTAGATGAGGGAACTCATGCTGAGCATCTAACTTCAAGCACTGGGAAGCCCCTTTCCCTTTCCTTCATTTGTTCCAGCCCAGGGACAACCCGTCTACAATTTCTCCAGTATCCAGAAGAGGGAGCTCTCGCCACAGCCCAGACGGAGCCGCTGCTGGGGCCCTGAGGGAGCAAGGAAGATAGGCCTTTTTCTCTCTAAGGCAGAAACTGTGTATAGAAGGGGATAAAGTTTCTGAGGGGAGCCTCGCGGGTCTGTTGAGTACAAACAGTGGAAACTGGTGTTATTCTGGGGTGGTTTGAATCGGGGCACCCATCTAATTCTTTTGGTCTATTTTGGGAGAACAGGAAAGGGACTGTGAGAGGCGGCTTTGGGAGAATGAAAAAACAAAGTCCTCATCCATTAGAGAAGAGTTGTGAGGGAGGACAGGGTGCTGCTGTCCGCTTTTCTCCTCGAACTCCAGTTTTCGTTCCACCCCGGGTTTTCTGGTCTCCCGGGACTGAGGGTGGGGTGGGGCGGGGTAGGGTGGAGAACGACCGGGAGCGGGCCGGCCGGCGCGGTGGGTGATCCCGGGATGCTGGGATTTAGGGTGAGGGCGGGGTAAGATGGGGAGCGGAACCCGGACCCCATGACCCAGCAGCCCAAGCTCCGCAGCCTGGGTTGTACCCTTCCTAACTCCTCCTTTCCCTGCGGAGAACTGGATCCCGCATCCAAGACCTCCCAACTCGACCTTGGCACTGTGTGTGTGTGTGTGTGTGGGGAGGGGGGGCACAGCTGGCTGGCAGCTGGATGGGGGGACACTTCTCCCGCCTCCTTCCTCTATGACTCACCCAAGGGAAGGAGGCGGGGGCTTGCAAAGGACCCCCCAAACACTAAAGAGGCTCCCCCAAACGTGCCTACTCAGTCACCTTTCAGTGCCACTGCCCAGCGGCAGTAAATGTAAATGGGGCGACATCCCTCCTCGCCCACGCATGCCGCAGCCCACCCACGTCTCCCCTTCACACTAGTGACAAAAATTTCGCCAACTTTTCCAGCTTCAGTTAAGTTTTTCTGGGGTGCGGATGAAAGCGCAGGATGGGGCAGGGAGCTCTAGGGTTCCCCTGCCGGAGCCCTGAATCGTCTTCTGTGTCTCCCTATTTTCCAGAGTCCCCCTCGCACCCCCGCTCCCCAACTCCCAGGAGTAGGCCCCGCCCCCTTCTCCCGGTCCCGCCTTCCCCGCCCCCGTGCCTCCTCGGCCCACCCAAGTCGCCGCCGCAGGCTCTGGCTGCAGACAGCTCCGCTTCCCCCGCCCGCTCCGGGAGCCCAGTCGAGCGAGCCGCGGTGGAGGGAGGGCGGGGGGAGTTGAGAGGCGGGACACATTCTTCCCTCCTCCCTTTAGTGCATCCAGAAAGCTGGTAGTGGCGCCCAGGGTGGGGGGCACTGTTGGAGAGTGGGTGTCCCAGTGGGTGGAAAAGAAAGAAGAATCTAGAAACTATAGGGACAGAAAGTGACTGGGTAAATAAAATAAGGTGTGTATGGGGAAAGGGAGGGATCAGGACACCTTGGGTTCCTGATTATCACAGCTGGCTTCCCAAGGGTTAACCCCTCCAGACCCCCGGGAACCCCTGAGTGACGTCAAGGGCGGGGTCTGTACCGCCAGGCTGGGGAAGCCGGGGAGCTAATGGGGGGGAGGTCTCTGGGCCCCGCCCCCATAGGGAAAACCACCCTAATTCCGGCCCTTTACAACTCCCCCGGGAAACGCCCCGCCTTCTCCTTCCACTGGACGGTAAAGACCTGTCCTATGAAGACCCCAGTTCTCCAGCCCCCAAAACCTTAAGTCCCCAGTCACTATGGGATCCCCTTTCCCTAATCCTGTCCCCAAAGCTAGCTGCCCAGGGCGGATTGTTTCGGGGTCACCGGGCCTGAAAGAGGCTTCAGAGCGGGGAGCAAGGGCAGGCAGGGTGGTCTGAGCCAGAGGAGGGGCCTCGGGCCCCCAGCTCCCGTTTGGGAGGGGAGGGTCCAACCGGGATACATAGGCAGGCAGTGGCCAGTGGTCCCGCCCAGTCCCAGTAGGGGTCTCCCTGCGGCTGGCCCCAGCTGTCCTGGTGGTCCTGAGGTCAGAGGGTCAAGACGAGGTCTCCTCAGCTCCTCCTTAGCACCCCGACCACAGCCCTTGAGACTCAGGAGTCCGTATTCCTTGAGGAGTCTTTGTAGGGCCTAAACTAGACAAGGGTCCCTCCAGCCCCCTTCCTAGTCCAGAAGACACTCCTTTTCCCCAGAACACATGCACCAGCAAGCACATCTGTCACAAGACAGGTCAGAGTTCAAGCCTAGCCATCCCCCATTGGTTTTGTCGCCTCACACACACCCATCCCCACCCCACCTAGGGCTCTCTCCTTAGCTGTTCCCTCCTTTCAGAACACTGACGTCCTCCTGCCGGCGCTCAGGACACACCTGGAGTTCCCTGTCTACCACGCAGACCTCCAGCTAGCCGTGCCTCCAGCCTCTTCATCCCAACCTCATGAAAGCGAGATGTTTCTGATATATGGGAGAGGCGGAGACAGACAAAGAGATCCACGGTTGCCTGAGACAGAGACACAGAGACTGTCAGAAGAAAAAAAGATACAGAGAAAGGGAGATACAAATGAAAAATTCTTCAAACTTTCTATTTCTCACCCCAGGCTCTCCCACCCCCTTTTTGCCTCTGTGCCCCAGGGCTCCCTCTAGGCTGGGCAGAGTCCCTCGCAAGCAGGGCATCCCCTCGGGCCCCCTCCCCCACTGCTCCCAGGTGGTCCCCCGCCTGCCCCCCTTCTCACCTCCTTCTGGGCGCTGGGCTCGGGATGCGCGGTCCAGGGCTAGAGTCTGGGCTGGGGGGTGTGCGGTGGGGAGGGGGGGCGGACAGGGCCACGGCAGCGCAGCCTCAGTGCCACCCCCACCCCCCCTAACCTGGCCGCCAGCCCTCCCGCCGGCCCAGCCCGCCGGGCCGCGAGCCGGGACCACCCGCGAGAAGCGCAAACTTTTTTTTCCCTTTTGCAAAAACTTTTTCTCGCTCAAGCAGCTGGCGCGCCGCCGCTCTTCCCGCTCGCCTCTCACCTCCCTTCTACTTCCCTCCCTCCTGCAGTTCTGGAAGATGAGGCGGGGTAGCTAAAAGCAAGAGAGGGGGTGCCGGGCTTATTGCACCCCCAGGACCCCCAGGATCCTCCCCCTCCCTTGAGGGACCCTATACTGCCTACCCCCCCCCCCCCGCGCTGAACACGCTGCTGGTGGTGGGCAATAAATCCCGGCATGGATCCTTGGATCGGCTGCCCACGAAGTGGCCCCCAACCAGAGCCTGAAAAAAAACTAAGAAACATATTGGGGGGCGGCAGGAGGGTGGAGGCGACGAAAAAGTCCATCCGAGAAAGATAATATTGGAGGTAGTGTCGGCGACTTTGGCTGGTGCTAACTGAGCATTATGCCATCCTGTATGTAGCTCATCCGCCGGCCTCACTCTTTCAATGGAACATGAAGGGGTTAGGACAGATTTGGGGTTTGGTGCAAACGGGACTGAAACAGAGTTGGCTTCTTAGTGAGGGGTCTGTAGAGCATAAAAAGGAGAAGCAGTGGCTGGGGATCTGGGTGCAGAGTATGCGGTTCACAAGTTTCTAAGGAACCCTGGGATGGAAGCACTGTTTCGCCGAGAACCCCAGCTCTCCTTCATTTCGAAGTTCTGGAGACTGCGGGCACCTCCGCACCTCTGTGCGACCAGCTGGCTGCGCTTTCAGGCTGTCTGCTCCCTCTGCTGGCCGTTCTGGCACATGACACCCTCTCAGAGTCTGGAGGCAGAGTAGACTGGGGAAGCTGGAAAAGTAGGAGGCTTAACAAGTCCCCCCAGCAAGACCCTGTTAGGAGCCCAGAGAGGGGATTGTATGAGCCCAAAGAAATAGAAGGGCTCACTAGAAGAGGCTGCTTGTACAGAACGGTAGTGTCCGATAGGGGAGTGCCCTGTCCCTTTGGATTTGTGTTGCCATGGTGACTGGATGCAGGGGAAGGGGCAGCTATTTTAGTCTCTCTAAACTTTCTTTATGAGAAAGGGGAGAAAACATTGTGAGGAAAAGGAGTCTCTTCCTTTCCTGTCCCCATCAGACAGACCTCCCACATCCTAGCTCTGCTTCCAAGAACCACCTCTTTGGGCCTTGGAGACTTAGTAGGTTAACCGTTCAGACTGAGGGTCAAGGGGAAAAGGTGAAACTAGGGAGAGGTCTGAGGCCCTACAAATATAGGTAGGAACTGTGGGAGAACATAGAAGGAGTCCTCTCTGACCCTCCCTCCCCCATATGAATTTGGCCCAGACATCAGTTATACCCAGAGAGTCAGGCAAGACCTTCCAAGTCTTCATTGGAGAAGAAGGTAAGACCATTGGTCACCCTACATATGCTCCTGTCCCAGCCATCTGCCTTTTCTTTCAGGGAAGCTTTTTTAGAGCACACTGCTTCTTCCTCTTCATCCACTCTCTAGATAAGTGATTCTCAAACGTTTTGATTTCGAGATCTCTGTACACTCTTTTTTTTTTTTTTTAAGTAGGCTCCATGCCCAATGTGGGGCTTGAACTCATGACCCAGAGATTAAGAGTCACATGCTCTACCCACTGAGAAAGCCAGGCACCCCCCACTTTACACTCCTCACATTTATTGCGTTTTTGTTTACGTGGTTCATATCAATGTCCTATATTAGAAATTAAACTGAAAAAAAGTTTGTAACACCAAGAGTATACAAGCACACATCCCAGTAACAATGATGTCAGAAAGATGATGTAATCACATGCCACAGAGCCTCTGGAAAACTCCACTGTATACTTTTGAGATAATGAAAATTAAAAAGGCAAATAACATCGCAGTATTATTATGAAAATAGTTTTGACCTTGTGAACACTCCTGAAAGGGTCTCAAGGACCTTTCAGGGGTCCCCAGACGTTACCTTGAAAACCTATCCCTTTAGACTATCACCCCAGCCCTTCTTTATGACTCATACTTGTTGGTTTTTCCCCTCATTTTTATTTGGAAAGTGTAAACATTTGTCTCCCCAGTGTATCCTGTCTCCCACTGGGAAAAAAACCAGGGAACTTCTTGGGCTCAGCACCCCTGTCTCCTGACTCCCAGTTCCGGGGCTGTCCCAAACACCTCCTCTTAGCCCCTTGCCCGTCTCTTTCTTGACCCTCCCTTAGAGCTCTTCTGCAGTTCCTACCCTTGGCCAGCCTGTTTCCCCCATCCCAAGGCTGCCGGCACCTTGGTCGGCTTCTTCCTTCCCTCACTCGAGGACTTTCTTTTTTTGAGAAAGATGAAGTAATTTTTCTCTGCCTTCTCCTTCCCTCCCTCCCTCACCTCTGCCATCTTTTCATAGGGGTTAGGGTAGGCAATCGTACTTTCTGGGTAGACTCCTTTAGAGAACACACTTTCCCCATCTCCCCACACATCAACCAGCCCGGAATAGGCAAGAGTCTGGACGAGCAAGTACCCGTTTGGGTCCCCTAGGGGTTGACCCAGTCATACTGCCACCCCACCCATTGGGTGGGGGTGTGGATCAGGAATCTAATGTCTCCAGCCACAGATGCCCTTTGCCTGGGAACCCCCAACTGATCTCTTTACTCCAAATCCCCAGGTCCTCTTGCTAGCTGCAGCCACAGGCCTCCACCACCATATCTGGCACATCCGTCTTGACCACATTGCCATCACGGTCGAGGTAGAGAAGAGAGAGGGGCCTCCGGGCAGTAGGGACACAGCAGGAAGTACCCAAGGGCCAAGGGTTGTTGGCCTTGAGGAGGCTGAAGACAGCAGAGTGGAAGGAGGCAGCGATGCCGGGGCTGCCTGCCAGGTGAGGGGGGCACTGTCCACTGCAGTAATTTAGCTGGTACCCCTCCGGCTGCAGGATCCAGTCCCGCCATCCCAGCTCCTGGAAGTCTACATAGTGGTCTCGCCTGCAACATAAGGGGGTCTCGGGCTCACAGGTAGGGGTCCTCCTCCGGGTGCGGCCTGCTCCAGGTCCACTGGGCCGGATCTTAAGTTCCAGGAAGGGCCGCTCATCTCCCGCTGTGTCCAGGAGCCACTGTGGGGCAGCAGTGGTGTTGCCTGCCTGGAGTCTGCAGTCCAGCTGGAGTTTCAGGACAGCGGACTCCTCACCCCTCAAGCCACTAGAGGGCAGAGTCAGGGCGTGCCAGCCTGGGGTTGTCAACTGGTGCTCGGCCAGGAGGGTGCGCGACCCTCGGCGCCTCCTCCCTGGGTTCCGCCTGAAGGTCCTCAAGTAAAGAGCGCCAGGAAAGGTGGGGGGCACATGCAGCCAGAGGCGGGCGTGGTCCAGGTGCGGGGCCCGAGCTGCCGACAGGTGGAAGGTGAGCACGGAGCTGCAGGCTGAAGTGGAAGACTCTGCCAGAGAGATGGAGAAGGAAACGAGGAATGTGAGCAGAGATAAAGCTCTCTGCGACCCCTGCAGCCCTGCCCACAGCTCTCCCTAGCACCCCACTTTAGAAGAAACTGGGACCGCCTTGTGTCCACCGTCCTCAGCAACCAGTCCCTGCCCCAACCTCTCCTCCCACGCCTGTCTGCCTTTTCTGTCAGTCTCCCCGTCCACCTCCCTCTCCCGGTCTGCTCTCTGCCTCTCTCTCTCTCTCTCCCTCACCCACCTGTGATGGTAGCAAAGCTGATGACCTCCTCCCCATTCGCCGGAGCCACACTTCCGGGCTGTAGTCTCCGGAGGGCTCTGGTCAGCGCTGCCTGGGGTGGAGGGTGAGCGATTCTGGGACGACTGGTCAGGTGCAGCCCCGCCAAGATCTGCTGCTTGGCTAGCTCCAGGACCAGAGCTCGTTCTGCTCGGGGTGCCAGTGTGGGGCCTCCACAGGAGGGACAGATGGACCCTGCCCCCTGTGCCCACATCAGTGCCCACAGTAGCACCAGCTGGCGCTGGACGTCAGGGAGCCCCATGCTCCTGGTGAATGGCCCTGGGTTGGGTCGGGAGCCTCGGATGGCAGTTGCCCTTCTGTTGATCTGATTGCGCAGAAGCCAATGAGGGCACGGCAGCAGCAGAGAGCAGTGCCACACCTACCCTTGGCCAAGGGTAGAGCCACCTGTCTTCTCTTTCCTGGGACTCAGGATGGCAGTATGTGGATGGTCCTAGGGGTAGCTGAGTTTAGCGCAGTCTGCTGGTTCGACCCTCACAGCTCATGGCTGGTTACTGACTGGGGCCTCTTTAGAGCCGCAACCTGGGGCTCCCGCACTTAGTGGTCAGCCAGCAGACCTACCCCCTGAGCCCCAGGATTGGCCAGCTGGGCTGCCCATCAGGTCCCTGCAGGGGGGTGGTGTGCAGGTTCCCCCCGCCCCAGCTCAGGTTTCACCATCTGGCCCTGGTCACTGAGTTTGAGGTGGGGTATGGGGGTGGGGGGGCAATGTGGACACGCATGATGCAAGAAAGAGAATGATTTCACATGCTCGGTCCCCAAGGTCTGGGCCCAGGGGGAGGGACTCCACATGAGCAAGGTGGGGAGGGCAATTTTCCCCATACCTCTAGTCTTTCTAGCTTGCCCAGCTACCTCTGCTGCAGCAGTTTTCATGAGGCAGCTGTGAGTTCCAATGGTTATTTCTCCAGGGTCCCTGGGCCAGAAGGAGAACTCTTCTCTGTATCTAGCAATGGGGCTGGGACAGCAGGAAGAGGTTGTGGGTGGGAGAGGAACAGAGTCCTTCTGCCCAGGCCAAGGTGGCAGTGCCATGGGGCACGGAAGTCACCTCTTGACCCTGCCTATGTTGGCCGCCCAGAGTCCAGTTGGACTGGAGCACAACGTGGAGGAGGGCTGGAGCATGGCGAGGGGGGGGGCATGTTGCTGCGATGTCTGAGGAGCCCAGAGAGGTAGGGGTGGTGGTGATGCAATCTTAGAGCAGGGCAGAGTTCATCAAGGCTGGCAGAAGGGCATGGGACTTGGGAGGGCCCATACCCAGCTGCTGGTTCTCTTTAAGGGGACTCTGAGAGTTGCCTAAATTTAGGGCATCCTGGAAGTGGCACCAGGCCTCTGTGAATGGGGACAGGAAATGGGAGGTTTAAGGACTTTTAAGAGCAAAGCAAGACGAGTACAGCAACCGTAGTTCCAATCCCAGCCCTTCTTACCACACTTCCTCACTGACTAAGTGGAAGGGCCATGGCCCCTCCACCTTGAACTTATGAGGGTTGACTTCATGCTAGCCTTTCTCATTATGTCCCTGTTTCTTCAAGAAGCTAAAAGGAAAGTGTGATTTGGAAAAGTGGCCCCTACTCCGTTTTATTAATCTCCCCTCTATCTAGCCAGTGCGGACTGTCAAGGGACTACTAGATCCGGCACCAGGGGGAAAATCAGTGGTGCTTTGGGAGCTGGGCTTCAGTACTGCTGGTGGCCACCATGTGGCAGTGTAGTGCCACTGGACCGCAGCTGGCTTAGCATTGACCAGCTTCCCAGGGAATGGGCTGCTCTGAGGAGCAGGGAGATGCAGAACGCTTTCCAACCTCTCATTCTGGGGACTCGGTCTCTCGTACAGCAGACAGAGAAGCTGGTCCTGTGCTCTCCCCTCTCTCCACTGCCAGAGACCAAAAGCTGTCGTCAGGCCCCACGTCGCTGCTACCTTTGGTTTTAGACCTCGTCATATTGACACGTGGCAATGGAGCTTGGTGATGGGTGCCAGGCTCTTCCTAGACACTCAGGGCACTGTGTGGTGGGGAGGGGGAGAAGAGACAATGAGATGAGACTTCTAGACTCTTCTCCCCTCCCTACATGTCTCTCCAGATCGAAACATATTCAAACCACTCCATCTAGTTCTCTCCCCAGCTCCCAGCAACCTCTCTGTGGGTTGAGGCTGATGAGTGACAGCCCTCTACCCCTAGGGTCTGGAATATCGAACTGCGAAGAAGATTCTGCCTACCATCGGTGTCTCAGAGAGCTTACCTGTGGGTGCCAGGAGACAGAGTTAAGGGAAGCAGTACAAAGTGGCTGCAGGCATAGCTGACCCTACTGCTCCCCGACCCTCTCTATCAGGTGCTCCCAATTTTCAGCTCTTCCTACCCTCTTGCTGCTGTGCCTGGCCTGGCCCTACCTCCCCACTGACACTTACGTCAGAACCCAGCTATAAATATGCTCTTAGCATCTTAGTCACTTTCCCCAAGAAGTGCTCTCAGGTTATAAATACCCCAGCCATCTGCCTTGCAGGCCCGCCCTACCACCAACCTGGTTGGGTGCTGGGGAGGGGGGAGGGACAGGCTTGGGGGTGGGTAAGAAAGTAGAAGCTGGAGTGATTCTCTTGCCCAAATGAGAAAAACCCGACTCAGTCTAGAGTTAGGGGCCAAGAGGCTCTGGAAGAAAAGGTTTAGAAGGAGACAGACCCACCCTTTTCCCCTTTTACAAAAGGCAGAGCCAAAAAGAAAGAGAGCAATACTTATTCCGTGTTTATTTTAAAATCTGTTATTTTGTTCATCATGGATTTTTGGCATTCATTTTGATGTTTTAAAAATATTGCATTAAGATATTATTTATCTTAATTGATGGATTTCTTGGCACCCCCTTACAGTTTTGCCCCAAAGTGAGTGCCTGACTTCACATCACCTTAGTCTTGGCCCTGGAGACTGAAGCTGTAGTTGGAGGGAGAGAGGTTAGATCACAGTGGCTTGTAGGGAGGGGAGGCACTGAGGAAGGGGGAAAAAGAGGCACAGAAGACTTCTTAGATGTTCTCCTTAGATGAAGAGTTCCTCAAGGCAAAGGTGGCATAGCTTCTGTGGGTTGCTCAGGAAGCCCCAAAGCTCAGATCTGCAGTCCCCTAAGGAGGTTCCTTTCAGACTTTCTCTTCGAGGCTTCCTATTCCAGGGACCTCAGACCCTGGGAGGCGGGGGTTATAAGCTGAGCAAACACAGACATCACGTTACCCAAAGGACACGTGGGTTTTGCGCAAACTCGGCCTTGGGCTGCAGACAATATCGACCCCACGGTTCAGGGCTGTCCAACCAAAGGGAAGGGATGATGGGGAAAGAAGGGCAAAGGTCTAGAGAGGGCCCCGTCTCAGAGCAAATACCCCCCTCCCCTCATTCCCTGCCTTCCGTTTCTTCTCCCTGTCCCATGCAAGTGGCCCTTGGCCAGTTCCAGCTTCCAGGCACGTCTCCTGGATGGAGCCCTCGGGGCCAGTGAGGGAAGGCATCCAGCTCTGAGCCATGCCTCTGCCTCCCACCACAGAAGTGCTCACAGGTTGTCAGCTCGGTCGCTGACTGAGCAGTGATCTGTCTCGTCTTGCGGAGTGAGGATAGAGGCAGGAGAAGAGCAGGTAAAACTTAAGTCTTTATTAGCACTGAGACCAGCAAAGATGGTTCTGGGAGGGGGGAGGAGGGGGTCTAAGAAAGAAGAGGAGGCAGCCTGGGGAAGGAAGAGGCAGGAGGTATCGGATAGACACAAGGGCTCAGCCCTGAGGAGCTGTGTGAGACAGAGTAGAAGTGGACAAGGCAGGCAAACTCTGTGTCATCCTTGGTGTCAGCCAGGGTCCCAGCAGGAGACAAAAGAACCATTCAGCTGTCTGTGTTTGCATCACTAAGGAGACTTAATAAAGAACTTATTTATAGAGGCAGGGTTGAGGGAACCAAGGAGGGATGTTGAAGCTCCCAGGGACTAGCAAGAGTGGAAAGCAGTTACAAGCCCCTAGTGCAGAAGCAGTGATGTCAGAACTTAAGCAGAGCTGGGGCCAGCAGAGAGCCAAATAGGAGCTGTAGGGACAGGCCACAGCCACAGTCACATAGATCCATGGCAACTAGAAAGAGGGAGCAGGAATAAGAAATATCCTGACCTCTGTCTCCTCCTATCCTTGGATCTCCTGCCTGTGTCTCCCCTTAGTCAAATTCAGCAGGAAGCCAGAGGCCCAAGGAGCTTGGGTGAGTCAGCACTTAAGGCCATAGAACCGGACAAAGAATGGATAAGAATGTGCCAAGAGAGCAGCCCACCAAGGCAAATAAGAAAGGGGCTCAAGATACAGAGAAGAGTAAACCTCACTTTGGACAACAGTGATCTAATCTCCAGTGAATCCAAGGAAGGGGCTCTCTGGTAATCCAGAAAATCGGGGAAGGGGCTGGGTCAACTCATCCTGGAGTGACAGCCATCAAGTGGGAAGAGCGGGGAAGTATAGTGGATTATGGGATGCATTAAGGGTGGGCTACGGATATCTTTGCCTAGGAACTAGATGGCACTGCCCATGGTTGCAGGTGGGTCAGAGTCCCTGGGGTGGCAGTTGAGCCTGTGGGGCTTGCTGGATAGACTAAGCTCGAAGAGAGAGACTGGTGGTCATGAAGATGGTACAGTGAATCTCTCTGGATGAAGATCTCCTCAAGTCACAGTTGGAATAATTTCCATAGGTTTCTCAGGAAGAGGGAGCCCTCCTTCTGGGCAGAGACAGTAACAGGGCCATCCCTTCTCTCAAGAAAGGGTACTTCTGTGAGGGCATGTTTGCCTACCCCACCTTGGGCTGTCCATACCGCACACGGACTAACTGCACCCACAGGCCTCTACCACCATGTCAGGTATGTCAGTCTTAACAATGTTGCTGTCCCTGTCATAGTAGAGCAGCGATAGGGGGCGCCGGGCCGTGGGCACACAGCATGAGCCCCCTCCAGCGGTGCCTGCAGCTGTGTTGGCCTTGAGAAGATTGAGCACTGCAGTGTGAAAGGAGGCAGCAATGCCAGGCATGCCTGCCACATGCAGTGGGCACTGCCCTGTGCAGAAGTTCATTGCATAGCCCTCAGGCTGGATGATCCAGTCGTGCCAGCCAATCTCACGGAAGTCCACAAAGAACTCTCGTCGGCAGCACATCCTTGACCCGCCCTGGCATTCAATGCCTCGCCGGTGAAGCTGGTGCTTGCCCCCAACTTTCACCTTGGCTGCCACAAAAGGCCTGTGGGTAGCCCCATCCAGTATGATTGAGCTCTGGACTCCTTGGCCTTCAGATACCAGCTCCAGGGTCAAGTGCCCTTGGCTGAAGGAAGCCTGAGCTTCGGGTCCCAAGAAGAGCTGGTGCCAGCCACTGGCATCCACCTCCAGCAGTTGCTGAGTGGCCCAGGTGAGGTTGGTGTCATGTGAGCCTAGGACAAGGATTCTCAGCTTCAAAGGCAAGGTGGTGGTATTGGGAGGGAGCTGTACAAAGAACATGAGACTGGCCTGCTGGATCTCCATGCCATTAGCAGTCCTGTCAGAGGAGAAGTGGAAATCAAGACGAGTCTGGTTGATGTTGGAAAGGCCTGTGGACACAAGAACCCTCAGTCACTGTGGTCTTCTGAGTGTCAATTCTACCTCTTTACTCTCAGCATGCTTGAACTCCCTGCAGCACTTGGCCTTGTTGACCCCCCTTCTTTCTTGAAAAATCTTTTCTCTCTTGGCTTCTATGACACAACTCTTATGATTCTTCCTTGACTTTCTTTGCTGGCTTTTCTTTCTCTGAACATCTGTTCAATGCAAGAGTTCTCCATAGTTTGTCTTTGACAAACTTCATTTCCTTTTACTCTACACTGAAAGGAGTTCTTACCACATTCATGGTCAGCCAACACAATTTTTATGCTGATGATTTTCATATCTGGATGTCTAGCCTAGACCATTTTGCACCTCTGGACTGGACATATGGATTTGGGAATCAATGGGGTGCCTGGATGGCTCAGTCGATTGAGCGTCCAACTTTGGCTCAGGTTGTGATCTAATGGTTCATGGATTTGAGCCCCACATCAGGCTCTCTGCTGTCAGTGTGGAGCCTGCTTTGGATCCTCTGTCCCCCTCTCTCTTTGCCCCTCCCCTGCTTGTTCTCTCTCTGTCTCTGTCTCAAAAAAAGAAAAAAAAAGTTTTGGGAGTCAATAAGCTTCAAGTTTAAACTTCTAACTGCTTAATTTTACCACATGAATGTTCTGCCAGCACATTAAAATAATTTTTTTCCCAAATGAAATCATTCTTTTTCTTCCTATATACCCCTCTTTCTGTTCTTAGAATTGGTGGCACCGCTACCCTCATCACCTCTAGAAATCGTATGAGCACCCTTTCATTCCCCGTACCCAGTTCGTCACTACAATGATTCTATGTATTTCTTCCCATCGCTGTTACTCTTGTCCAGTTTTCTCTCTTCATCTCTTACCTGACCTACTGAAACACCTTAATTGGGTTTCTAGTCCCTCCACTCCACTGAAACTGCTCTTTTCAGGATCACCAACACTTTCCACACTGCCAAATCCAATGGTTTCATCTCTTTATATTCATCTTACTTGACCTTTAAGCAGTGTTTGACACGCTTACTCATTCCCTCCTTCTTGAAATATTTCCTTCTCTTGGGTTTTGTGACTCTGGCCACTCTATCTTGGTCTCTTACTGACAGCTCCTCTTCCTCTCCCTGACCTCTCAATGTTGAAGGTCCCGAGCTCTCTTCTCTTCTCTATCTATATTCTTTCCCAGAATGATCTCATCAATTCCCATGGCTTTCTATTCCATCTGTATGCTGATGACTCCCAAATATATATCCCTGGCCCTGACCTCACCCCAATCCTCAGGCTTGTATATCCAGCTGCTGATCTGATATTCTATTTGGATATCCAATGATATCTCAAACTTTTCATGTTCAAAGATAAACTCTAAAGTTATCCCCCCAACCCAAACCTATTCCTTCTCCAATCTTGTTACCTACAAATGCATTGCTTAAGGCAAAACCTTCATTGCCCTCATCTGCTACTTTAAAATTATCTGCTATATCTGACAACTCTACCTCCAATTCATAATATAATTTCATTTATCCCCATCTCCTCTACTATGTATTAGTTCAACCCACAATCATCTTTTTCTTGAATTATGGCAATAGCTTCCCAGAGGTCCTCTCTTGTCCCCCGAACCATTCTCCATATATCAGCCAGAGTGCATTTTATTACATAAATCTGATGATTTCCTCAGTGTAAGTACCGTTCAAAGGCTTCCCATTGCTGTTTGAATAAAATCTAAACCTCTCGACACAGAAAACTTGTAAGATTAGGCATTCTGCCATTTAATGACTATATTCTACCTATACTGTCTCTTTTCTCTTCCTTGAATTCACCAAACATGGATTCACTTCATGGTCTCAGCACTTGCTGTTTCCTCTGTCTGGAATGTCTTTCCAAGATCTCTGAATGACTGGCTTCTTTTTGGCATTCGGCTCAAATGTCTCCTTCTCGGAGGCTTTTCTGACTAACCTATCTAAAGCAGTCTTCATCTCTATGATCATTTCTCTAATACATAGTCCCAGTTAATGTCCTTTATAGCTACTACCACTCTCTGTAGCAATTTTGGTTTTTTGCTAATTTATTTACTAAGTACTTCTCCTCCCCTTGTCTCCTCCTCCCTGCCCCACCATCTAGAATGTAAACTCCATTAAGGTGTAGATTGTGCTTGTATGGTTCACCATTCTCTCTAATTCCTAGTACATAATAGGCACTCAACGAACAATTGTTAAATGAAAATAAAAGTTCAACTAGGCTTTGTGTGAATTAGAAAGTTAGGAATAAGGTTGTTCCTGACAGCTCTCAAAGCCAACATGATGTCTCTCATCTCCATCTCTCTAAGTAAGTCTACTCCTTTTCTCTCTCTCTGTGGATCTACTTCTTCTGCTTCTTTGTCAGTTTCCTTAGGTCCTACAATGGTGGCCCCAGCTCCTGAGTCTGCAGAATCTTTTACTCAGCTTCTCTTAGCTAAGAGACATGATCTTCTAGTGTCCCATTTCCCAAATCCTAGATGAAGAGTCTGATTGGCTCAACTAATCTTGCTATGTCACTAAGCACCCTCCCATTAGAATCTCTTAATTTACCCTAGTTAAAGCAGGCAGACACAACCAGCAGGGGCTACGGTAGAGTATTACATCATTGGCCCCCAATGAACAACACTTCCCAATGTTCATGGCTTTGTGCCTCATTAAGCCTGGGCATGGCTGTGTGACTTGATTTGGCCAGTGACACATAGGCAAGCACGGTTCAAGCAGAAACTTAGTGAGTACTTACACAAGATGCTTTGCCCTTTTGGAACAAGCCAGCCACCAGGCTTTAAAGAAATTTGGGCTAGACTACTGAATGATGAGAGACTTTGAGGATCAGACACCATCATAGATGTTCCTGTCCCATCTGAGCTCCAGACTGAATGCATTTGCTTCAGTTACCTTAGCTACTCCTCAGATGGAGATGAAGAACTGTCCAGATAAGGCCAGTCGAACCACACAATCATCAGCAATATTGAATTTTTTGTTTTAAGCCTCTGTCTTTGGGCTGATTAGTTATATTAATAGATAACTGAAGCGGAAATTTGTTACAGAAGTAGGGTGCTCCATAACAAAGACCTGAAATATGCAGCATTGGCTTTGGGACTGGGTGGCAGGCAAGACGTTAGAAGGATGGTGAGGAGACTGTTAGCCAAGGTAGGAAGAACAGTGAGGAAATTGCCATTGGAAGCTGGAGAAAGGGGAACCTGTGTTATGTATTGGCTATCATCTGTGGTAACTTGGAAGCTAGAAATGGTATCTAACAAAGTTGTGAATTTAGCTAAAGATATTTCCAGGCGGAATGCTGGAAGTGCCAATTGGCTTATTTTAGCTGCCTATGAGAAGGCATTTCAGGAGTGACATGAACTAAAAAAGGAACTGTTCAATTTTCAAGCAGAATTTAGAGAAAATATTTCCAACAGGACTTGCTAGATTGAACAATAAGATATTTTTCCATTCCTCACCTCTCTGTCTGGCAAAAGGTTCTCAAAGTAAGAAATGGTCTCAGGGTAAAAATCAAATCCAGGGCATTGCCGGTAAAACATGGTCCCCGAGTGAAGATCAAAACATTTAAAAAAGGGTCAGCCTTTGTTAAGATCTAACACCTTTGTTAAAATCTAAAATTTAAGATGATGTTCTGTAGACCCTCTCAACTAGACAAAAGGGCTTTGAGGAATCTTAAGAGTGTTAACCCACAATATCCTGCCTTGTAACCTAAAGAGGGGTCTGTCTTGACAAAGTTTAGTGTCTTTTGTCTAATTGAGTAGACTAGAATTCATTATCTAGAGGGCTCACAGGGTTTTACAGATAACTTTTTAGTAGTGAAAGCAGCACCAGTTTGGACTAAAGGAGACAGAGATGATTCAAAATGAAAAGACGTCTCTGGGCCCCCAACTTCTTTGGGCAGGAAGCAGGCTGAGAAAACTACTCAGCCACAGACACAGGTCATTTCCTATTTAAAAGCAAAGACATAGCAGAGGGTGGAGCCAAGGACTGAGACAGTAGATCTAGAAGCCAAGGAGAGCACTGATGGGCTCTCCTTAAGAGGAGAGGAGAATCCTACCAAGGAGCAGAACCAAGGCCTAACCAAGGGAATTCTGGATTCGGGGTAGCCTGAGATATGTGCCTGGTTGGATATCAGAACTTTCATGGATCAGTGACTATTCTGTGTCCCCCCAATCCCAACCCCTGTCTCCCATATTGAACAGGAGTATCTGTTATGGTCATCCTGTCCCTGTGTCCGCATTGCATGTTAGTTGCGTGGCAGGCTGATAACTTATATTTTAGGTCACAGGCAGTGGTGTGCTGGTAAATGTTTAACAACTGGATTCCGGAGGGAAATAAACCCTGATTTGTAATGTTTGCCAACTTCTGTGGTATAAATTCTCCCACCGTGGTTGATTTCAAACTATTCATGTGACAACCTTAGACACGGAGTTGGGAGATGTTTATAATTTCTTCTCATGAGCCACTAGAAGCCAGTTCCAGGACATCACTGAACTCCTCTACCCCAGTTTCTCCAAAGCCCCAAGCTCTCTCGTCCTATCTCTAGCAAAAACAACACTCAGATCTTACTTTCATACTGTAGTGTCGATGATAGCTTAAATTGGAATAAAAACTTCAAGCTAACGTATTGAAATGTAAAAGGTAGAACCCAGGTATCAGTCATTCTCACTTCCAAATGTCATCTCAGATCGGGCACCCTGGGGCCTGAATGTGGTACTCATTCATTGATTAGCAAATATGTGGAAAGTATATAGACTTTGAAGTCAGAGAGAACCATGTTCGATTTCTGCCCCTTGAAAGCTGTATGACCTTGGCCATGCAAATGATCTTCTTTGAGTGTCGGTTCTGCTTTCATAAGATGGGAATAATAAAGTCTACTTTAAATGAGATGAGGCAGGCACACTAAATACTGGGTAGCTGTCATCATCACAATGTTGCCAGGAACTGATGTCAGGGATATAGAGGTAAAATGAACAAACAAACAAAATAAAACAAAACACCAACCAGGATCTTGGTGTTCAAGGGATTCACGGTTCACGGTCCTCCATCTACCTTGTGCTCATCCACTCCAAGCTACTTTTCAACTCCAAATGCAGTTTACTCCTTCAGACTTTTACTCTCCATTTACAGTGTTTACCATTCTCTACCCATTGAGGTCAAACATATTCTACAATGCCACTCCATCTGCAATCTTCTTTTGAAAGCCTTCCCTCTCTCACCCAATGAATAACCCCTGGCCCAGAAAGCTCTGTGCCCTCCTCTCGCATTATTTCATTCTGCCTTACTTTCTAATTCATTTATTCCCAGCACCGACTAAACCTCTTATGTGCAGGAGCTGAGTCTTCGATTTCTTGCTCTTTCCCACCTTAACCTTCTAAGAACATTACCTGTGTTAGTTCGTTTAATTCTCTCAACTATCCTCTCATTATCCCCATTTTACACATGAGAAAACTATTAACAGCCTGGGTCACATAGTAATAAACAGCAGAGCAGGGATTTGAACCCAGGTTTACCTGGCTCCAGTTTGTGCCCTTAATCATAGGCAGAAATCCCCTTTTGAATTAGAATAAGGTCTCATACATCACTGGGGATTCTACACTGTGGTCAAACTGACTTATAGGATGGTTTGGTTGTTGAATGCAACCAATGTTTATTGATCATCTACTATGTTCACAGAGTAGTGTAGTGGTCAAGGTCATGGGTTCCAAGGCAAGGCTGTCTGGCTCTACCACTTACCAGTCGTATGACCTTGAGAAGTTACTCAACCTCTTCTTAATTAAGCTCTACACCCAACATGGGGCTCAAACTTATGACCCTGAGATCAAGAGTCAAATGTTCTACGGACTGAGCCGGTCAGGTGCCCCAATTACTCAACCTCTTTGTGCCTTAGTTTCAGTATCTTTAAAATGAAGATAACAGTAGTACTTGCCTCACTGGATTGTTGTGAGGATCTTAAGGAGTTAGTGTATGTAAAAGGCTTAGAATAAAGTAAACATTACATACGTGTTAGTTATTTCTGCTATATACTACCTTCTGGTGATAACATGAAGAATAAATAACAGTTCTTGACCTCAAGGGATTGACATTTATGGGAAAACAGACTTCACAGAAAACCTGGAAACAGGCAATTCCACAGACTTCAGGTTCAGGGCAAGGGTATGGGAACCACCAGAGAGGGAGCCGGTCACCCTCAGGTCAGGGTGGGTTTTTGAGGATGGGAGTGCTGGGTCTTGAAGGGAGAGGGGAGTAGGTGCTGACCAGGGGAAAGGGGCCAGGAATGTGCAGGATCTTCCAGACCTAAGAAAGAGCTTGCAAGAAGCTCAGAGGCCAAAGAGATCACTTTGTGTTCTGTTTCTAGGGTCCTGTCTCCAAATTCTTGACCTTCTCTCTAACTACCCACTAAATTCTCCAAATCCTCTTTGCTCTTTCCTCTCTGGAAGTAACCCTCCTTTCTCCTCTACTTTAACCCATCTTTCTGAGTCCCATTTTGACCTTGTTCTGATGTGAGGACCCAAGGTATTAAGACGAGGGAACAGGGGCGTCTGGGCAGCTCAGTGGGTTAAGCGTCTTGTGGTTTGTGAGTTGGAGCCCCACCTGGGGCTCTGTTACTGATGGCTCGGAGCCTGGAGCCTGCTTCAGATTCTGTGTCTCCCTCTCTCTCTGCCCCTCCCCCATTCATGCTCTGTCTCTCTCTCTTTCTCTCAAAAATAAATAAACACTTAAAAAAATTTCAGATGAGGGAACAGGGTTAGGCTGGAGGGGTATTGTAGTCCTGGTGTTCTACTGTTTCCCCTTTTACTCAAATGAGGCATCTGGGGGACGGGGGGGGGGGGGGGGAACAGGAGACAGAGAAAGGATAGAGTCCTCAGATCCCAGCCTCAGGGGCCAGGCCCAGGAAGTGGATGAGCTCACACCACAGCCCGTGGAGGTTTGTGGGAGCCAGAGGACATGCAGGCAGGCAGTCCCAAAAGAAGTGAATTCTACCCACTTCCCAACTGCCCACTGGTGAAGTTTAAATAAGAGAGAGCAGGGGGTGGGGTGGGGAGGGATGGGAGCCTGGGATTAGGAGATTACAGGCCTTGGGAAGCAAGAGTGGGATGGTTTGGGGGAGGAGGACAGGGGTTAGGCTGGGGAGGAGACGTTTCCTTTCCTCAAGAGGTCAGGTGGTTTGGGGGAAGATCTATAGAACAGGAACCCACCTGCGTCAGCAAAGCTGATGATCTCATATTCCCGTTCCCTGTCAGCCTCCAGAAGTGTCCCCTGCGGGGGCCCATGGAGGCGCTGCAGCACAGTCCTCAGAGCAGCTCTGGACACCGGCCGGCTCAGTGTTGGGCGCTGGCTGAGGTGCAGCTTGTCCAAGATGCTTCTCTTGGCCAGGTCAAGAAGCAACTCCCGCTGGCGATCCAAGTCCAAGGAGGGTCCTCCACATGCCAGACACTGACTGTCAGCTCTGGGAATGGCCGCGGTAGCCAGAGCCAGGAAGAGGAAGGCCAGGAGCAATGAGGAGATCATTGCTGGGGGAGGCCCTCTTCCAGTGATACGGTTGAGGCAGAGCTGTAAAACCGGGGCTCAGGGTCTCGACAGCTGTGGTCTCGACTCCAACCTGGCCGCCAGGGGCCCTGGAAGGAGAGTGTGTCCAGCTGGCATGACTCCTTGTTGCAGGGGATAGAGCAGCCAAACATCTGACTTGGGAGACGAAGCCAGTTACAGGTAGAACTTGGCAGAAGCCTCCAACACACAGTCACTGAAAGTACAGAGTGGGGGATGTGAGGGGAGGTGGGTTTGTTTGGGGAAAGAGAATGTTCCCAGGCCAATGTTGGAAGATAGTGGGTTACCCATGTAAGCTGCCAGGCCCGGGGACAAAGGTTAGAGATGAAATTCCTCTTCAGATCAATGGCCTCGCTGGGAAGCCTGGAGGAAAAGGGAGACATAAGGGTTTTTAGACTGAGTGTAAAAGGGTGACTGACTCTCAAACAAGAGGAGTCATTGGCATGGCACTTCCTGTCACTGTCATGCAGATAATTGAGAGTTACATTTTCCTTTGTCTGGCACTTCTCAAAGCCCTGTGTCCCTTTTCTCCCTCCCCTGAGGCTCATGATGCAGAATCCTTTGCTACTCCTTCCACCCCTACCCCAGTTGGGTTTTACCCTGCTGGGATCAAAACTAGCCAGTATGAAGATTAAGGGAAGGGAGGGGAAGTGTTCCAGCCAGGTCTTCTGTGTCCTTGGGGGAAATCTGAAGGTGGGAATGGGGCTCGAGGGCTAGATTGGCTCACCTTTGGGGGATTTGTCTGTTTAGGAAAAGAAATTTCGCGATTTCTCAGAATCCCCGGTCCTCCAGAGGTCCTGACCAGTGGCTCTCCGGGGAAGGGCCTGTGCCCCCACAGCGGGGATTCACCTGCCAGGATTGGTGGGTGGAGTTAGGAAGATGGATTTTTTTTTTTTTAAACCAGATGACCTGGGTCAAAATTCTGTCTCTTCCTTTTATTAGCTGTGTGACTCTGGGCAAGTTTCTTGACCTGTCTTGCTTTAGCTTTTTCATTGCAGAAGTGGGAAAAATGGTTACCCACGACACCAAAATCCAAAAAAAGTCTCATAATCCACTTTTTTTTTCCCGACAACTCATATGGTGGCTAAACCTGACCTGAACACAGGGGAGGTTATCTATGATCCCTTAAAAAATTGTCCTGAGACTATTTATACGTTTTTACTACAAAAATATTGATTATGGGATCCTACTCCTGGGGGTGTTGTGCAATATATAGTATATGCATCATTTTACCTTTTTAAAACTTGACATTTTCTGAATTCTGAAACATGTCTGACCCAATAGATTTTGAATACCGGATTATAGATCTGTAATGATGATCTCGGAGTCTTGAGATTTAAATAATTTTGTAAAAACACTTACGGTGGCTGTCACATAGCAAGTGCTTAATAAAAGTTTATTATTTCTGCTATGTAGGTTTGTTCGGGGGCCAGAGTACCTGTACCTCTAGAGGTGCTGAAGAAATTCTGCCACTATTCACCCTTCTGGACTCTTCTTTCCTAGAAGACATGCCCCCAATCACCACCTGCAGTGCAGTCACTTAGCAAGTCATTTCTATTGCTTACCATTATATTTCTGGCACCGCACACAGTGCCTGATCTGTAATATAGGTGTTTAAAGGTGTGGGGATTTCCCCCCAAGTTTTATTGAGAAGTAATATACACGCATCACCCTATATGTTTAAGGCACACAGCATGTAACTTCTCTTTAGCTTACTCAATCTTCCTTACCTCTAAGAACTAACTGCTCCTTCTTGCACTTCCATAGCACATTAAGCATATCTCTATAGCACTTACATGGTACTGTAATTTTGTGATTATTATTATTATTTTTGCCAACTGCAGTTCTTGTGACACAGTAAATATTCAATGGTCGAATTCTATCACGGTAAGACCATAATGTTTCTTTGAGGGAAATGATCCAAATACACCTAATCAATAACTAAATTGATTCTGCCTAGAATGGACAGAATGGGGGAGGTTGCAAATTCAAATGACTTTTAAGGAAAAGAACTATACCTTGGAAGTGGGTGGTAAGTGATTTTAACAGGACGGACTTAAAACTGCTTTTACGAAGAACTACATTTTTACATCTGGAAACAATGGACATTCACCCACTACATGATCTTTGTCCATTTATACTATAAATATTTATTGCATATGTTGGGTGCAAGATTTACTGTCCTAAGTGAAAGGCTATTTTGAAAGTGCTCTGTAAACTTACTTTACGGTAATTAGTATTATGTTTAAATTTCGGGTGAATCTGACAGGCTTGATGGATTTAAGGTGGACTCAGGATCACAGTGGATCTGGATTGCCGGCTTGAGACACAGGTAACGCGGAAACAGCGACAGAGTAAGTGAACGAGCGAGCGAGCCAATGTGCTGGTGTGTGCGTGTGTGCTGGGGAAGAGAGCGTGTGAACCGGTTGGGTGGGTGACTAGGTAGGGGGCGTCTGCAGCGGTGCAAGGGGGCACATAGAAGCGGGGACGCGCGGGGCGCAGGACGCGCTGACGATTACGCCGGACGTGGTGACGTAGCGCGCAGGCCGCAGCGGGGGGCGGACTCTGGGCCTTTCTTCCCCTTCTGATTTTCCCCCTCCCCCCTTTTCTCCCTTTCCGGATTTGGTTCCCCCCTTTTCTCCCCCTCTCCCCCTTCCTTCCCAAGCCCCTTTCCCCTCCCCCGCCCCAGTCCCCCCTGCTCCCCCGCCCCGGGCCCTGGGGAAACCCCCACCGAGAAGAGCCCGCCCCCAGAAGCGCGCCGCCGCCGGCCGTCGGGGCCGAGCCGCAGCCGAGCGGCCGTGGGCCCGGGCGGCGGGCGGAGACGCGGGCGCCCTCCCTGCTACGGCCCGCGTGAGGTGAGGCCACCTCCCGGCCGAGGGGACGGGCGGCGCGGGCTGCCCGTGGGGAGGGGGCGTGGCGGCTGCGCGGGCTGGCGGGCGGAGGCCCCTGGCCTGGGTTCCCCGCGCTGGAGCTATCCGGGCCTGGGGGAGGTGGGTCAAGGCCGGAACCCACCGTGAAGGACGGCCCTGAGGCCCGAGACGCCCCGAGTGTGCGCGGGGAGCCCAGGCGAGAAGCGGGGGAGTGGGGGGCGCGGGGAGGGCGGGGGGCTGGCGCCACCTGTGGCCTTGCGGTGGGACCTAAAAACTGTTGCGCCCTTGTAGTGCTTTGGGGTGACTAGCTCCATGTGTTTCTTGGGTCTCTGTTTTCCTTCGAGCGTTGGAAAAAATGGGAGGGAAAGGTGTTGGAACGTTTCGAATCACGCTGGTGTCCGAGTTATTGGAGGACTGGGATCCGAGTAGGAACATACAGGGAGATGTTTCTGGAGCTTAAAAGTTGGGCCTACATTTAGGCTCATAACTCACCCCTGAGCTTCTTAAAACTCTTCCCGATTTTGGTAACTCCACAGAGTATTCATTCAATGAATCGTTCTTGGATAATGATGAGACATGTTTTCCAGGATTATTGAGAAATAATTCACATACAGTACTGTGTATTTTTAAGGCACACAGCATGATGGTTTGATTTATGTGTATTGTGAAATGACTATTGAAATAGGTTCAGCTAACGTCCGTCATATCGTATAGATACAATAAAAAGAAAAAGATAAATTTTTTTCTCCTTGTGACTAGAATTCAGGATTTACTCTATTAACAACTTTTCTATGTGTTTCAGAAGCAGCAGCCATAGTCACCATGTACATTACTTCCCTAGTACTTGAGTATCTTATAACTGAAAATTTGTGCCTTTTTTTGATCACCTTCCTAAAATACCCCCTCACCCTATTCTCTGCTTCTGGTAACCCACAAATCTGATGTTTTTTCCCATGACTGGTGTGTGTGTGTGTGTGTGTGTGTGTCTGATTTAGTTCCACATGTAAGTGGTATCATACAGTATTTGTCTTTCTCTGACTTACGTGCTTTCCAGGTGTACGCATGTTGTCACTCATTTTTTATGGCCGACTAATATTCCATTATATGAATATTTATGTATATTTCACACAACTTGATTCATTCATCAAACACTTAAGTTGTTTCCCTGTCTTGGCCAATGTCAGTAATGCTGCTATGAATCTGGGAGTGCAGATATCTTTCTGAGTTGGTGTTTTTGTTGGTGTGGGAAAATTAAATTCAGATCCCAGTTGGATGAATGTTCTTGTATAATTTTTTTTCAAAGAGACTTAGCTGGACTTGGGAAGCCTGAGTCCTGTCTGATGGTGGTAGGCCACATGGAGACTGGAGAAGAAGGAGGCGACAGGTTCCCTTCAGGGATGTCACACATTCCTAGCATTTTATTGTATTTTTGGATAGTCAAATTGACAAATTAGTCCTTAGTGGCTCCTCTTTTTTTCCTATGCATTTTTTTTTTCCATTTCCTTCTTCCAATATTTCCTTTTTTCCCCTTTGCGGAGCCATCAGGACAAAAATGATTTAAATAGGGGTGCAAAGTAGGGGGTTCGTTTAATTCAGTTCACTTTTTAGTTGTGTTTTTCTTCCCCCATTGCTGTTCCCAGGGGTTGAGAAGACAGGGAGTCTTTCTGTAATGCCTGATGAACTGTTAGCAAAAGTTAAATTTCAGAGTTTCAGTTCCAGCTGTCTTTGTGTTCACTGTAAGATCTATATTGTAGGTCTCCACAACTTAAAACAAAATGAAAAATTTACTATGTAAAAATAGGGTGTCTGATATTTTTCAATGGAAAAGAGTCTGAAGAGGAAATAGCTTCCTTGCTTTTTCAGAGTAAAAACCAAAGACTACCGCCCCCCCCCCGCCCCCCACATACTCTTGTGGCCTCCTGGCTCACTTCTGCCTCAGGGGCTATGCACTTACTCCCCAGACCTTCCTGGATTACTGTTTCTTTTTACAGCGGCATTGCTTTGTCCCCTCGCCTCCTTCAGGTCTTTATTCAGATGTCACTCAAACAGTGACGTTGCCTTGGCTAGATAAATTGCGAAGCTCCTCCCCTAACGTAACTCCCTATCCCACTTCTCCGCTTTTTTTTCCTCCTTACCCCTTAGCAACCTATAACACACTTTATGTTTGGTTTCCCCCACTAGAAAGTAAGCTTAATAAGGGTAGATCGGCTTGTTACTTGCTGCGTCCTCAGCGCTTAGCATAGCACTTGGCATACACTGGGTGCCCGACACGTCCCTCCTCGTCCTGAATTTCTGGTCACGATTGGTTGTCCTTGGAGGTGTGGGATTAATTTTCGCTAGGATTTTGCGAGGTACTCCTCGGAAGAATTCGAGATCCTTTTTCTGTCATTTCTTGTCACATTTCTCTTTCGACAGAAGTCTTGTGCTTTCAGGTCATTGAATGAAAGCGCTTCGAAGGCAGAGAGGATGGAGCGTTGGGGGATTCTTAGTATTGGTGGTCCTACAGGAAGATTGTCTCGGGTCTCACGTGACTAGAATTTTTACCCACTGTTTCAGGTTCTTCTCTTGATGTTTGTTCACTTTCCTCATAGACAGCTATCATCCTTACCTCTTTGGCCCCAGGGCACTGAGCAGGCTGGTTCTCCTTTGAATTTTTCAGTAGACCGAAGAAGATGTTAATATTTATAGCATGGGCTGTTATGGGTTATATTTTTCCCCCATTCATGTGGAGACAGTTGAGCTCAAAATTTAAGATACCTTTCTCTAACAATGATAGAGTGGTCGGTTTTGGGGGAACATGGGATCCTTTTTTTCCACAAATCCTTTTTTGGGGGCATTTTAAGTCTGAGTATAAAAGGAACAGGCCTCCTGAATTCCAGGGTGGGGGGGCATTTTTGCCAATTAAATTCTGTATTAAGTCTGAGGATAAAAGGAGCAGGCCTCCTGAATTCTGTGGATTATCTCTCTCTCTTTTTTTTTTTTCCTTTCTCATTTCTTGATTGGTGCATTTCGTTATCTTCATTGACCCTCTGGCTAGAGTGGCCTAGATGAGGTTTCTCTTTGGGGGCAGTGCTGGCCACTGTTCTCCAGCTTAGGAAGGCAAAGGGGATGAGATAGTGCTTTTAACACTTTGTGGGAATGCTGGTGATAAAGCCTAAACTTTTTGCTTAAACCTTTGCCAGGACATTGAAAGCTGCCAGGCCTATGAGAGAACAGTCTGTGATTGGGTGAAGAACTGGGGATCTTGTATCTGTTGGACTGAATGAGGTTCTGATATTAGTGTAAAGAACCAACAGCATCAGAAGTATAGTAGTGGTTCTTTATTTTGTGAATAATTTCTGACATATGTAGGCAGGTTGAGAAACACTTCTACTAAACTTCTATTGCACCCTTTTAAATCCTTTTCACACAGTTTCTAGGAAGTCTCCGTTATGCTCCAGAGATAACTTAAACGTCTCTATGCCATGTTGTCACCTCTTGTAGATAATAGTACTGACGGTGTTTTCAGGGTCGGCAATGGTTTCTGAATAATGCAATGCTTATTCCTGTGCCACATCTCTTCATAACTCAAGGAAAGCTTTCAGGAAAAAGCACATTTTGAGGAAGGGATAATAAGTGTTGCATTTTGATTGCATGATCCCAGGAAACGCAGAGGAATTTTTGTGAAGCTGTGTGTGTGTGTGTGTGTGTGTGTGTATGGTTTTTTTTAAAGGTTTTTCTTTGCCTCCTTTTAAGACTGGATAAGGGCCTCTGAGTGTCCCTGTGTGGATTGTGCTGCCAACTTACAAGTAGGAGAAATAGCTGGACTCATGGGTCGAATGTGTGTGCATGAATACAGTTGGTCTAATTTTAGAGACCTTCTTCGTACACAATGGCTTCAGTATTTTCCTCCAGCTGTATCCTTCTTACTCTCTGTGTAGAAGACATTTCTCTTACTAGTCTCTTAGTGGTTGGTTAACTTTTGTTCTTACCATGGTTGCTAGTTTGGCAGTGTGCAGGTGTTCCATCTTTCCAATGAAGTTACTCTGTCCATTCCTTCCTAACTTTGAGTGAGTTTATTTCTGAAAACAGAGATGGCAAAGATATCTTAACCTTGTTCAGTTTTAACTCCTTTTTGAGTTTCTTTAGATTTCCTTAGCATGTATCTGCTTTCTCCAACACTTAAAATTGATGTTGAAATCTCTTAATTACACTAGTCTGTAGTGATTTCATCATTTTTCACTTGGGAATTATGAAAGGAAAGATTCTGGGATGCTTCCTAATTGCAGGTGTCCTTGCTACTTTTTGGCAGGCACGGTCTCTTGTGAGTTGATCATTGGTTTGAACCTATACTGGGAAAGCAGTTTCAGCTTTCTGGTTTTGACAGTAAATGTCCCAGAGTGCTTTTCTGTGCTTAAAAACAAAAAACAAAATGCAAACTTACCAAATTGGGCACCCGAGCTAGAGATGAGAGAAAAGGTGCAAAAGCCTCAGGTCGCCATGTCTCCCAATAGTCAAAACACTTTTGATATTTTTAAAGGACTCATTTTATTCTATTCCTGTTTGTTAACCACAGAAGCATCAAGAATCTTTCATTCCCTTTAATTACTTGCATACTTGTCACACTCTGACTTTTCTAAATCGTCAAAGCCTTCGATTTTTCCTGGGAAACAATTTGCAGGTTTTTTTGGGTATTTTCTTAGGGGGGAAAAATGAAACTAAATTGTTAAATGTTCCTGTAAGGTCTGTTCTCTGAGACCAGTGTCTGATTCTTTTATTTTTCTAAGATGTTAATAGTATGTTTTACTGCCTTTTTTTTTCCCATTGAAGATCTTTTGCAAGCAAGTAAGAACTTTAGTTTGGCACCCATATAGTTACTAAGAGGTCCTGAAAGATTTCAGCTTAAATCCTTATCCTACAGAGCTAGAAATGTAAGAATAAGTGAAGTATTAGAGTTTAAAAGAACTAAGTTTATTTCTAGTAGGTATTTGTTGATTGTAAGTTTGTAGTGGAGAAATAAAAAACTGGTCAAGTTTTAGTCAGTTTATCTAGATCTTTCGGAGGTAATTTTGTTCCCATTAATATTTCGTATATAGTTCTCGTCTAATGTGCAGAATAGAGATAGACTGTTTTAACTTCATTAACTAGTTTCCTTTGCCGCTTGGTCCATTATCCTCGTTGTATGGGTGCTTTTGGTATATTTCATGTTGATAACATTTGTGTTGCGGTGTTTATTATTAATAAGGATCAAAACCATATTATATCTGCAAAGCACTTTTCTTTTTCCTAAAAGCTCACTGGACCTTAAAGTGGTGGCAACATTTGTAATAAAAGACTAAATTTTCCAAGTATGTAGTTCATACTTTTTGTGGAGGCAGAGTTTTTAATTGCATAAGTCTGTTGTAAGAATTTTTGTATGGTTTTGGCATGTGAGCAGCATCGTGGGCATCAGGTAATTCTTTGTCCCTTGGAGAACTGGGTTATAAAAGCTTCTGGGGCACCTGGGTGGTTCAGTCTGTTAAGTGTCTGACTCTTGATTTCAACTCAGATCATGATCTCACAGTTTGTGAGACTGAGCACCACATCATGCTCTGTGCTGACAGTGAGGAGCCTGCTTGGGATTCTCTCTCCCTCTCTCTCTCTGCCTCTTCCCCACTCGTGCTTGCTGTCTCACTCTCAAAATAAATAAATACTAAAAAAAAAATTTGTGAAAGTTTCTGTAAGCTTCCTAACAGAGAATTAGGAGGAAAGTAATCAAGGCAGTGACAATCCAAACTTAATAATGAATGCATCTGAAATACATTTTCTCCCTGTGCTCAAAAATTGTTCTCTGTCCTTACTCTTCCTCCTGTGATTCTGTGGGAAAAGGGAAGAAGAAAATGTAGGACAGTGACCAGCTGATAAGTTTCCAGGAAACAATGCCCTAGGTAGCAGGTGAATGAATGTCTACCCCCACAAGTGCTCACTTAGTGTTTCTAATGTTGTTGGTGGAGGCAGTTCCCAGCAGCCATCAAAGATTTGTGGGAAGAACATGGTAGACCTTGTTAATCTAATGGGCTCCGTTTCATCCTTATTTTATTCATCTGTTTTGTTGAATAACATTTGTCACTGTTGACCCCTCTCTTGAAATGTTCCACTTGCACTCCTGGCTTTTTCTCCTGCTTATCCCTTAGTGTGTGTTTTCCTTAAGATTTCAGTTGTATTCTGCCTCTCTACCTCTGGTTCATAAACCTTAATGGCATAAGTATCTCTTGGGGAATTTGTTAAGAATGTGGCTTACGGGGGCGCCTGGATGGCTCAGTCGGTTAAGCGTCTGACTTCGGCTCAGGTCATGATCTCGCAGTTTGTGAGTTCGAGCCCGGCATTGGGCTCAGTGCTGTCAGCCTGCTTCAGATTCTGTGTCTCCCTTTCTCTCTGCCCCTCCCATGCTTCTGCTCTTTCTCTCTCTCAGAAATAAAAATTAACATTAAAAAAAAGAAAAAGAAAAAGAAAACGTCTTAAAGAAAAAAAAGAAGGGATGTGGCTTACAAAAGCCTTCCTGATCTGGCTCCTGCCAACTTCTCTGACCTACCTTGTACCACACTTTCCTGTTCTTCCTGTGCTCTAGCCATAGTGGCTTTTTTCTGCCCCAAGGCCTTTGTACTTATAATTCCTTCTGCCTGAAATGCTGTTCTCCCAGATCTTCACCTGCCTTATTTCTTCTCATTATGCAAGTCTCAGCTCAAATGCTTCTTCCTCCATAGACTTTCCCAGACCACCTATCCAAAATAATTAATCTCCCCATTTGTGCTTTATCACATTCCTCTGTTTCATTATCTCCATAGCACTTACCACTATTTTAAATTACCTTGTTTGTTTTCTTGTCTGTTGTCTGGTTCACACTTAGAACTTTAACCCTACGAAAACAGGGATCTTCTTTATTTTCTAACTGCTGTAAGATTCTTGGGTCTTATCTCTAGATATTTTGATTTAGTAGGCTTGGGATAGAGCCAGTGAATTTATTATTATTTTTGTTTGTTTAAAAAAATGTTTTTTTTTAATGTTTGTTTATTTTTGAGAGAGAGACAGAGTGTGAGTGGGGGAGGAGCAGAGAGAGGGAGACACAGAACTTGCAGCAGGCACAAAACTTGAAGCTGACAGCACAGATCCCAAAGCAGGGGTTGAACTAACAAACCACAAGATCATGACTTGGGCTGAAGTTGGACACTTAACCAACTGAGCCACCCAGGCACCCCTAAGGAATTTGTACTTTTAACAAACATTCCAAGTGTTTCTGATGTCTTTGGTCAGTTGTCTTGGATGACATTTAGAAAAACCTTGCTCTACACAGTCAGTCAGTGTACTCCATCCTGATGGCTTCACTTGTATCTGTTACTAAGCTGACAATTTATGAGTCTATTTCCAGTTCTGATCTCTCACGTGAGCTCTGGGCTCATTTCTTCAGTGTTCTCTTGAACATCTTCGTTTCATGGTCACCTAGCATCTCAGATTCAACATGACTAAAGCAAAAATAATTTTTCCATGGAAAAATTTTTTGAGTTCTTTTTTTCTATTCATGATACCACCTAGGTGCATAAGCCAGAAACCTCGATGTTACACTTCTGTCCTTACTCTTTAACACTCAGTAATGATAGAGTTATGTAGACTCTTCTCAGTCTTGAATCCTTCCATTTCTCTCCATCAGCATTGCCACTTTCTTGGTTCAGGAGACCATCATCTCTCCTCTGGATCACTGTGATGGACTTTAACTGGCCTGCCTGCCCTAGTCTTACTCCCTTGCTGCTTCTGATCTTTCACTTAGTTTGTACCCTTCAGCCAAAGAAAACTAAAATCTGTTTTCTGTTGCTTATAACCATTTGATGTCTTCTTTTTGCTCCCAGTACAAAGGTTAGGCTTTTTTTTTTTTTTCCTTTCTTTTTTTTTTTTTTTTAAATTTTTTTTTTTTTTTTTTTTAATGTTTATTTATTTTTGAGAGACATAGAGACAGAGTGTGAGCAGGGAGGGGCAGAGAGAGAGGGAGACACAGAATCGGAAGCAGGCTCCAGGCTCTGAGCTGTCAGCACAGAACCTGACGCGGGGCTCGAACTCACAGACTGCGAGATCATGACCTGAGCTGAAGTTGGCCGCTCAACCAACTGAGCCACCCAGGCGCCCCCCTTTCTTTTTTTTTTAAACATGGGTGTTTTAACCTCATCTGTATATTTTGCTGTGGTTCCTTTGGTTTCAGGGTTAGGCATCGGTTGCAGATGAATTACTTGTTCTTTCACCCTCCTTGTTCTCTCCCTGCCTCTCTTGTTCTCTCTTGCTGCCTTGGATATACTCCCCTGAATGCCTCTCTTCCCCAAAATAGCAAAAACAGAAACCATCACTGATTTAGGCTTCATGTTCTAGAACCCTTTCGGACATCCCAAACCTCTCATTTTATCTGCCTCTTTTGAAACAGTTTCCACAAAGCTGGGTTCCCCTCTTTGTCTTTACCATAACCACATTTCTCTCTCTATATTCCATTCTGAGTTTCTGCTCACACTGAAGTTAAATTTGCTAGGATCGTGATCTCTCCCGTGCCAAAAGAACTCTCTAGAACATGTGATTTTTGTCTTATTCCTCTACTAACTGTAAGGAAGAGAAGCAAAGAAAAACTAGATGATTTGAAGCATATGTTCTAGAGATGTCTGTTCTAGATTGTGATTTTGCCAGTTGTTTTGCCTCTCTTGGCTAATGTCGTAATCAAGAGAGATCATTGTTTGAGTCTTGATTTGGACCAGAGCAATACTAAGCCCAGTAACTGAAATCCTGAACTAAATTTTTGTTCTTGTTGCTTCTACCGTGAAAGTTTTACCTTTCCCATTATCATAATATCTTTAGCCTTATATTACGTATACCCCTTTCCAATCTTCTTATTTTCCCTTCCGAGTTGTTTGGTTTCAAGTTTATTCTTTGTATTTTACTCTCCATCCTATCAGTAGTTTTGATTATGAAGTCAAAATAGGGTTTTGTACTTGCGGTATTTTCCTTAGATGGTAGTGCAGATCTTTTTGAATGAGTGTGATGGCTGAAAAATTACGTGTATTTGACCAGTGAAATAGTAGTATTGAAAGAATACAGACTTGTTTGGTTTCTGTGTAGGCTTTATGAGAAATAAAATCAGAGCCACTGCTTAAAACCTTGAATTTTTAACCCTATTTGAAGTTCTCTGCTGCTTTTCTGAGTTTAATCTCATTAATTCCACTGAATCGGTGTCTTTATATGTAAAATGGAGTTGATGGTCTGTATCCTTTTAGGGTAGAGGAAAATTTACTTTTGGAGGTATCTCTTAAGGTTAAATACAGTAATGCTTTTTGATAGATCTATTGATTTAAAATGTAAATGCTTGAGACCCAACATTGCATTTAATGGATTCTTAAGCTAGCTTCGATATTTTACTTACCTTTATAATTAGCCAGTAATATGGAAGAGGGACAGAAGTGTCCGCAGATACCGATGAGCACATCTTCCATGTAGCTGGGTTATATTTACACCAGCTTGGTGGCCATAGTAAGCAAGCGTAGCCTACCTCACAGAAGGACAGTCTGTATTAAACATGATCAAATTACTAGTCTCTAAATAATGTTCTCCAATGCTGTTAAGTAACACAACAGTATTGAAATTAATCTCGGCCAAGAGAAAACAGTGCTTTATTTCTGTGTGCTCTGTTTTCTTCCATTTGCTTCCTTCTTTTCCTCTTTGGAATTAACATTGCTTTCATAATTGCTTTTCTCTCTCGTGGTTTCTAATACATTGGGAAATGGCAGTTGTCTTTTCAGTTTAGTGGACTGGCTAGATCTAGGCATAGGATGTATTCAAATCCATAGTATGTTCTAGGCCATGCGGTTCTGTTTTCTCTGTCTCATCTTATCCTTTATTGTTGACTTGTGTTTTGCTCAGTGCCCACTGTCAGGGCATTCTGCCACATGAGGAGCCCTGAAAAGCTGATAGATTTTCAATGAAGAATGACAGGAACTCACTTGCTACTGTTTCGTTTTACCAGCCCAGTTTTTGTCACTTAACACAGATTCACTCCTGTTATCTAACTGCTTAGGTGTGCCATGAGCCTATCATATAGCATTACTTTAGAAATAGAGGAACTGTCCATTTATTATTAGTCTGTGTTTAAAGTGTTACCTATATGTTTTATTCCTAGAATAGTTCTCTGTTAGAAGATCTCTTAGCTTCTGCTCCTTCTGTATTTTTATAATAGAATAGGATCTTCAGGTGAGGTTTATAGAACTGCTTCCAAAGTAATACCTAACATCGAGAAAATTTATGAAGAGACCAACTCATTCATTCACTCAGATGTTTATTAAGTGCCTATTTGTTAGATATTGTGTTACATGTCAAAGATACCAAAAACAAAACAAAAAAAAGTGACATAGCGCCTATCCTCAAGGAACTCAAGTTTTATTTTTATAAAGTTTTTTTTTTTAAGTTATTTATTTTGAGAGAGAATGAGTGAGCAGGGGAAGGGGAGACAGAGGGAGGCAAAGGATCCTAAGCAGGCCCTGCACTTCCAGCACAAGCCCAAGGCAGAGCTCAAACTCATGAACCATGAGATCATGGCCTAAGCCAAAACCAAGAGTCGAGCACTTAACTGATTGAGCTACTAGGTGCCTCAATTTGTTTTAATTGAAAAAGATTTTTATTATTTTTATTTTTTAATTAAAAAATTTTTTTAAAGTTTATTTATTTAATTTGTGTGAGAGAGAGAGCACTCACACTGGAGGGGAAGAGAGAGGGAGAAAGAGAAAATCCTAAGCAGGCTCTGCACTGTCAGTGTGGAGCCTGACATGGGGCATGGACCCACGAACTGCAAGATCATGGCTGGAGCTGAAATCAAGAGTTGGACTCTTAACCGACTGAGTCACTCTGGCTCCCCATATTAAAACAATTTTTTTTAAATGTTTGTTGATTTGTTTTGAGAGAGAGAGAGAGAGCGTGTGAGTGAGCAGGGGAGGGGCAGAGAAAGAGGGAGGGAGAATCCCAAGCAGGTTCTGCACCATCAGTGTGGAGCCTGACGTGGGGTTTGATCTCATGAAACTGAGATCATGACCTGATCCAAAATCAAGAGTCGACCGCTTAACTTACTTAGCCACCTGTGTGCCCTGGAGCTCATGTTTTATTATAGATTCCAAAAAAAATACAGTTAACCCTTGAACAACATAAGGTGCCCAAGCCCGCCCCCCCCACAGTCAAAAATCCATCTATAACTTTCGACTCCCCAAAGCTTAACTACTTACTAACAGCCCACTATTGATCAGAAGCCTTACAAATAGCATAGTCGATTAACACATATTTTGCAGGTTTTATGTATTATAATACTCTATTCTTATGATGAAGCAAATTAGAGGAAAGAAAATGTTATTAGGAAAATCATAGGGAAGAGAAAATACATTTATGGCACTGTGCTGTGTTGATTGAAAATATTCGCGTATAATTGAACCTGTGCTGTTCAAACCTATGTTGTTCAAAGGTCAAACTGTACATAAACTATAAAGTTACACGTGTTACAAGATGGTGAGAAAATGTAATAGGAAAGCAAGGAGGAGGGATGGTTAAGTGACAGGATTAGATTCAACTTTTTAGAGAAGGTGAAGTTTGAGTGGCATCTCAATGAGTTCATTAATTTAACCAGCATACGGATAGCTTCAATATTAGGTTCTAGGGGTATAAAAGAACAAAGAGCTTGCACACGTCCATCAGTGATAATGCAGCCTGATGAACGCTGAGCTAAAAGGAATGTACTGGTGCTTTGGAAGCACAACGGAGATCCAGAAAGATTTCCTGTCAGGAGGTAATGTTCCAGCTGAATCTTGAAGGGCTGGTAAGAGTTTGCCAGGTGGAAAAGTTATGGGGAAGAGAGTTTTAGGGAGGAACTGTGTGTATAAAGAGTGGAGGTGTAAAACATGGCAACACGATGCCTTTGACAAACTGCAAGGACCAAGTTGTGCCTCCACATGGGATGCTTGTGGGGATTAGTCAGAGAGGAGGCCCGGGAGGTGGGTAGGGGCCTGATCTTGAAGGCCTTCAATAAGCCAAAAAGTTTACATTTTGTCTTAAACTATGAAAACTATTGAGAACTTTTCTTTTCTTTTCTTTTTTTCTTTTTTGGTTAAAGATCATTGTGACATTTGGGAACTGGATTGGAAAACAGACTGGAATCAGGGAGTCCAGTTTAAGGGTAGTCAAAATAGTCCAGATTAGAAATAGGCTCTAGGGGGCGCCTGGGTGGCTCAGTCGATTGAGCGTCTGATCTCAGCTCAGATCATGATCTCACAGTTTGTGGGTTTGAGCCCTGTGTCGGGCTCTGTGCTGACAGCTCAGAGCCTGGGGCCTGCTTCGGATTGTGTCTCCCTGTCTCTCTCTTTGGCCCTCTGCCACTCATGCTCTGTCTCTTTCTTTCTCTCTCCTAAAAAGAAAAAAGAAAAAGAAATAGGTTGTATAGTGATCCTGCAATTGCATAGAGTTGAACAGATTGAATTTAGGAGATAGAATCAGACTTGGAGGTGGTGTGTGTGTGTGTGTGTGTGCGTGCGCGCGCGCCCGTGCGCGTGCATGAGTGAGCAAGCAAGAGCCAGAATAAGAGAGAATGAATAGTGGTAATTAAGACTGATGAGCTCTTGGATGCTCCTGGTTTTTTGGGTTCCATACCAAGGTAGATGGTGATATCACTTATAAGTTAGGGAATACAGGAAGTTGTATGTCTGGAAATAAAGGTAAATTTATTTTGGACTGGTTGAATTTGAGGTACCTATGGAACCACATAGAAAATGCTTGAAAGGAAGTTAGGTGTACCAGTTTGGAATGGGAGAGAGAATTTGAGGCTAGAGAGACTTTTGTGAGTCAGCAGTGTATATATATGCTGTAGTTGAAGTGATGGGTTGGATCATCTAAGGATCACGTTCAGACTGAAGAGCTGAACGCTGCGGAGAGAGCCATGGAGAACACTGACAGTTAAAAGTGTGACTGGTGGTAGCGGAGTCTTGAAAGAAAATTGTGGAGATCAGGAGGGAAATGGAAAACCAATAAAATGTCTGTGATAGGACCTTACAGAAGAGAGTTTGAAGGTGGAGAAAGGCAGTCACATTAAGTGAGGTAGGAAGATCGAGTATGATAAGAACAGAATAGAACTTAGTGGATTTGGCACTCAGGTCATTGGTGACATCAGTGAAAATAGGGTTGCTGGAGTGATGAGAGCAGAGGTCAAATTGCATTGGATTGAGGAATAAATAGGAGGTGGGAAAATAAAGGCAAATAAACCCTGTTTTTCAACATGATTGCCAACGGGTAGCGACAGAATAGTAGGGAATATGGGGTTCAAGGAAGAGTTTTTTAAAATGACAGACTTGAGCATATTTACATGTTTGGGGAATGAGCAAGACCATAGAGAGTGGTAACAAAGAAGTGCAGTCCTGGAACATGTAGAGAAGACGAAATCCAGAACTGAGGTAGAATTATTATTTCCTTCATTAAGATGGAGGGAAAATGTCAAGAAAGGGGTGGGGACAAATGTTTGGTATCTGAACAAAGGAATTTGAGGACCTTAGAGCCTTACTGTTTGTTGTGATGTAGGAGACGTATCCCTTTGGGTTAGGGACCTGACGTGTAAAATGGGGGCCTTGAGAGAGCCAAGTATGAATAGCTTTGAGAGATTGGGAGGGATAGCTGACTAGGGAAGGGTCTTGTACGGCTGTCTAGGTAGGCAAAGGTAGGGGAGGTGGTGTGAGGGTGGGAAGGCATTTCAAGTAGATAGAATAGCCTGAGCAAAGACCTAGTATTAAAGGATATTGTATGTATGGAGATGTAGCACTATTTTGAATAGCTGGAGGGGATACATAGAGAACCTGATTTTATGGTAGGCCTTGAGAGCCGTATTAAGCAATTTGGAATATTTGGAGGCAAAGAGAAACCTTTGAAGATTTTAATCAGAGAAACGGAATGTGTGTTTTACAAAAGTAATTGGTAGCAATTTAGAGAAATACTTACAAGGGATTTAGAGTGCGAATCACTTGTTAGGAGGCTGGTGTAGCAGTCCATGCAGAAAACGTTGAAATCTGGATAGACCAAGGTATGCAGGGTAAGAAATAAAACCCAACTCTCAATAACTTGAAATACCAGTTTTTTTCTCATTCATAGTATATATCCATCAAGGGTAGGTCAGAGACATTCCTGTATTCAGGAATACAGGCCAACAGAGCAGTTACCATCAGGAACATACTTGGTTGTTCTGGAGGTCTTGCTCCATTAACTAAATTCTTTGCCCAGAAGTGATGGGAATAGAGAAGGGGGAGGAGCTGAGAAGATCAGATGGGTCAAGGAGATGGTGTTAGAATTTGGAAATTAGTTAAATGTGAGAGGAAAGGAAATTGTGAATAAATGACCCTCAGTTTCTGTCTTGGGTGACTGGTTTGTATTGTTAACTGAAATAAGAAAGGGTTTTAGGAGCACCTAAATATATAAAGCAAATATTAATAGACCTAAAGGAAGAAATTGGAGTGTAATAATAGAGGACTTTAATACCTCACTTTCCTCAAGAAGTAGAATATCCAGACAGAATATCAATAAAGAAACATTCCTTTGACATGTTAGACCAGATGGACTTAACAGATATACACAGAACATTCCATCCAAAATCAACAGAAAAAACATCCTTTTCAAGTGTTCATGGAACATTCTTCAGGCTAGATAATAGGTTAAGCCACAAAACATGTCTTAATAAATTTAAGAAGATTGAAATCATATCAAGATCTTTCCTGGCTACAGTGGTAGGAAACTAGAAATCAGTTACAAGAAGAAACCTGGAAAATTCACAAATATGTAGAGATAAACAACATACTGTTGTTCAGTAGTATGACCATTGGGTCAGAGAAGAAATCAAGATAAATAAAATGTGAGAGACAAATGAAAATGTAAATAACAACATACAAAACACTAACCCTATGGGATGCAACAAAAGCAGTTCTGAAAAGAAGGTTCATAGTGATGAATGCCTACGTTAAGAATCCAGAGAGATGTCAGGTAAACAACCTAACTTTATACCTCAAGAAACTAGAAAAAGAAAGAACTAAGCCTAAAGTTATAGAGGGAAGGAAATAAAGATCAGAGCAGACATAAGTGAACTAGAAACTAAAATGTCGATGGATAAGATCAATGAAATAAAGCTGGTTGTTTGAAAAGATAAACAGACAGACCTTTAGTTAGGCTCACCAAGAAGAAAGGAGAGAGGACTCAAAATCAGAAATGAAAGAGGAGATGTTATAACTGATACCACAGAAAAACAAAGGATTCCAAGAGATACTACAAACAATTATATTCCAACAAATTGGACAACCTGGAAGAAATGGTTAAATTCCTGGCAATATACAAACTGTCAAGAGTGAATCATGAATAAATAGAAAATCTGAACAGACCCATTACTAGTAAAGAGATTGAACCACTAATCAAAATTCTCCCAAGAAACAAAAGTCCAGGACCTGATGGCTTCACTGGTGAATTCTGTGAAATATTTAAAGTAGAATTAATACCAGTCTTTCTCAGACTATTCCAAAAAATAGGAGGGAACTCTTCTAAACTTAAATTTTTTGAGGCCATCCTAACCCTGATACCTAAGTCAGACAAGGGAACTGTAAGAAAATAAAATTACAGACCAACAGCCCCAAAGAACATATATGTAAAAATCCTCAACAAAATATTAACGAATCTAATTCACCAGTATACTAAAAGAATCATATACTGTAATCAAGTGGGATTTATTCCAGGGATGCAAGGATGGTTCAACAGCTGTAAATCAGTGCGGTATACCACTTTAACAAAATGAAAGCTAAAAAAAATCATCTCAAAACAAAACACATGATCATCTCAATAGATGCAGAAAAGGCATCTGACAAATTTAGCATCTATTAATGATAAAAACTCAATAAAGTGAATACAGAGACAATGCACCTCAACATAGTGAAGGCCACATATTACAAACCTACAGCTTACATTGTACTCAACAGTGAATGGCTGAAAGCATTTCTTTGCCACTTTTATTCAACAGAGCATTGGAAGTCCTCACTGGAGCAGTTGAGCAAGAAAAAGAAAAGGCATCCAAGTCAGAAAGGAAGAAGCAAAACTATTACTACATGCAGATGACATGATATTATATATAGAAGACTCTAAACACCAAAAAAAGAATAAATGAATTCTATAAAATTGCAGGATACAAAATGAATATGCAAAAATCAATTATGTTTCTGTACACTAATGCAGAAGCTTTTTAGTTAGTTGTAGATGCACTTGCTTATTTTTGCTTTTGGTACCTTTGTTTTTGGTGTCAAATCCAAAAAACTCATCACCAATACAGAGGTCAAGGAGCTTACTGCACATGTTTTCCTCTAAGGGTTTTATAACTATGAGAAAGAGATACTAAGAGGGGTGCCTGGCTTGGCTCAGTCAGTTAAGCATCTGATTCTTGATTTCAGCCCAGGTTGTGATTTCGCGATTCATGGGTTTGAGCCCCATGTTGGGCTCCCTGCTGATGGTGTGTAGCCTGCTTGGGAGTCTCTCTCTCTCTCTCTCTCTCTCTCCTTCTCTCTCTGACCCTCCCCTACTTGCACTCTCAAAATAAACTTTATTTTTTTATTGTTTTAAGTGTTTATTTTTGAAGAGAAAGGGGGACAGAGGATCTGAAGCAGGTTCTGTGCTGACAGCAGAGAGCCTAATGCAGGGCTCGAACGCACAAACTGTGAGATCGTGACCTGAGCCAAAGTTGGGTACTTAACTTAAAAAAAAGAGAGAGAGAGATTAAGAAAATAATCCATAAGAATTTGATGGAATAAATTGAAGATACAAATAAATGGAAAGAAATTCTATGTTCATGGATTGGAAGAATTAATATTGTTAATATGTCCATACTACCTGAAGCAATCTAAAGATCCATTTCAGTCCCTATCCAAATTCCAGTGGTATTTTCCATGGAGATAGAACAATCCTAAAATTTGTATGGAACCACAAAAGACCCCAAAGAGCCAAAATAATCTTGAAAAGAAAAAACTGGAGTCATCACACTTTTTTTTTTTTTAAGTTTATTTTGAGAGAGAAAAAGTATGAGTGGGAGAGGGGCAGAGAGAGGGAGAGAGAGAACCCCAAGCAGGCTCCACACTGTCAGTGCTTGGCCTGATGTGGGGCTCAAACTTACAAACCACGAGATGATGACCTGAGCTGAAGTCAGATGCTTAACCAATTGAGCCACCCAGGAGCTCTGGCATCACACTTCTTGACTTCAAACTATATAGCAAAGCTATAATAATCAAAACAGTATGGTAATGGCATAAAAACAGACATATAGATTGACGGGACAGATTAGAGAGCCCAGAAACAAACCCAGGCATATATGGTCAATAAATTTATGACAAAGGAGCCAAGAATATACAGTGGGGAAAGGATAGATAGTCTTTTCAATAAATGGTGTTGGGTAGACTGGACAAGTGTCTTATACCACATGTAAACATTAATGAAAAATGAATTAAAGACTTGGAAACAGACCTGAAGCCATAAAACCCTTAGGGTAAAACATTAGCAGTAAGCTCCTTGACCTCTGTATTGGTGATGAGTTTTTTGGATTTGACACCAAAAACAAAGGTACCAAAAGCAAAAATAAGCAAGTGCATCTACATCTAACTAAAAAGCTTCTGCATGTGGACACATGCCTGGCTCAGTTGGTAGGGCATGAGACTCTTGATCTTCTAGTCTTGAATTTGAGCCTCATGTTGGACGTAGAGATTACTTAAATAAATAAAAAATAAAATCTTTTGCACAGTAAAGGAAACTGTCAACAAAATGAACAATCTGAATAGGAGAAAAAATTAGCAAGTCATATATCTAATAAGGGGTTAATATCCTCAAAATATATGAAGAACTCCTACAACTTACATAGAAAAAACACAGTCTGCTTTAAAAATGGGCAGAGGAGGGGCGTCTGGGTGGCTCAGTCGGTTAAGTGTCTGACTTCAGCTCGGGTCATGATTTCAGGGCTTGGCTGGTGGGTTCAAGTGCTGCATCATGCTCTGTGCTGACAGCTCAGAGCCTGATTCGGATTCTGTGTCTCTCTCTTTCTGCCCCTCACCTGCTTGAGCTCTGTCTCTCTCTAACATTAAACATTAAGAAAAAAATTTTTTTGATGTTTATATTTGAGAGAGAGAGACAGAGTGTGAGTGGGGGAAGGACAGAGAGAGAGGGAGACATAGAATCTGAAGCAGACTCCAGGCTCTGAGCTGTCAGCACAGAGCCTGACATGGGGCTCGAACCTGTGAACCACGAGATCATGACCTGAGCTGAAGTTGGACACTTAACCTATTGAGCCGCCCAGGCGCCCCTAGACACTTTTTTTTAAAGCAGATATACAGATGACCAAACAGGTACATGAAAAGGTGTTCAACATCACTAATCATCAAGGAAATGCAAATCAAAATCACAGTGAGATTTCACCTTATACTATTATTAGAATGGCTAGCATCAAAAAGATGAACTAATAAGTGTTGGCAAGGATGTGGAAAAAGGGAGCTTTTTGTGCTGTGTTGGCGGGAATGTAAAGTGGTGCAGCCACTATGGAAAACAGTTCCTCAAGAAATTAAAAATAGAACTAAAAATAGAAAAAATTTTATATTTTCTTTTAAGAATATGAACCAGCAGTCCCACTTCTGGATATATACCTGAAGAAAATAAAGTCACTATCTTTAAGAGGTATCTGCATCCTTGTGTTCAGTGTAGTATTATTAAACAACAGCCATGATATGGAAACAGCCTAAGTGACTGGCAACAAATGAACAGATAAAGAAAATGTGGTATGTATATACAGCGGAGTATTAGGCAGACATTAAAAATCCTGCCATTTGTTATAATGTGGTTGAACCTTAAGGGGATTATGCTAAGTGAAATATTTTGTCAAGGAAAGACAAAATATTCTATGATCTCATTAATGATGTGAAATCTAAAAGAGCAAAGCAAAACATAATTCATAGAAAAGATTGATGATTGCAGGGGTTGGGGTGGGCAAAATGGGTTAAGGTGAGAAAAGGTACAATCTTCCAGTTATAAAAAAAAAAGTCTTGGAGATTTCATGTGCAGCATGGTGGCTGTAGTTAATAATACTGTGTTATATATTTGAAAGTTGTTAACAGTAGATCTTAACAGTTCTCATCACAAGAAACAATTATAAATATGCCTGCCAATGGATGTTAACCAGACTTCTTGGGATCATTTTTCAATATATAGACATATTAAGTCATGTTTTACACCAGTAACTAATATAATGTTATATGTCGATTATATCACTACAGGGGGCAGGTTCGAGGTTAGAAGAGTGTTGGTAGAGAGCTCACTTTTGGAAATATGTATCAGCTGATTGTGTAAATGAATTTGGAGCTCTAGAGAGAGGCAGGGGTGTTTCAATCCAGGATGAGGTCACCAGGGCAAACTTGGGGAGTTCGATGAAGCCCCAGGAAATAGAATTTAAGAGGTACTTCTGGTTTGATGGCTTTGGATTTTAATGTAAAGATTGCTATTTTGGGGACCAAGGCAAGTCTGTGACTAGTATTTTGAGTATAAGGAGCAAATGTAAGCTATGAGAAGCTGCTGCTTATACCATTTACAGGTACATCAGAGTATGTTAGCTCTGTCATTTGTGCTAAAGGTGGATTTATTTTTATTGATCCTTAGATGGAATGCATTTTAACTTTTATTTGAATTTGAATGTATTTGGCAATTCACGAAATTTTAATAAAGGTACTGTAACCTATTTGTCAAGACACAGAAAGACTAAAAATTGGTCCAGTTTCCCCATACTTATAAGAAAGTTAAGTGAAGAATGCGATTTTATGTAAGTATAATAATACCACTTATTAGGTCATTTATTTCTCAGAATAATAATCCCCATGGAGAAGTATTGTAGTATCCCTGTTTTATAATTGAGGTTTAGGGTGTCTTTTGTCTGTCCAGGCTGCTATAACAAAGTACCATAGACTGTGTGGCTTATCAACAACAGAAACTTGTTTCTCACAGTTCTGGAGGCTGGGAAGTCCAAGGCACTCGCATGGTTGAATTCCGGTGAGGGCCTTCTTCCTGGTTCACAGCCAGCTGCTTCTGTGTCCTCACTTGGTAGAATGGATAGGGATCTCTCTGGAACCTTTTTTATAAGGCACTAATCCCATTCGCCTCCTAAAGGCCCCACTTCCTAATACTATCATTTTGGGGGGTTTGGATTCAAAATGAATTTTGGGAGGACCCATTCAGGCCATAGTAGGGAGGTTAGGTTAGGTCGTGCAGCCAGAACATAACTCAGCTTCATGCCAAGGTCTGCACTTGTAACCACCACCTGGAATTGGTTTTTCAGGACACAGTAAAATTTACACTGGATAGCTAAGAGTTTGGGTTAATGTTGTTTCTTATTCTATTTCACCCCAACTAATTTTTTTTTAAATGTTTATTTATTTTGAGAGAGAGAGAGAGCACAAGCATGGGACGGGGAGAGAGGGAGAGAGAGAATCCCAAGCAGGCTCTGTGCTGACAGCACAGACCACACAAACCATGAGATCATGACCTGGGCTGAAATCAAGAGCCGGACACTTAACTGACTGAGCCACCCAGGTGCCCCCATGTTTATTTATTTTTGAGAGAAACAGCACAAGTAGGGGAGGGGCAGAGAGAGGGAGAAAGAGGATCTGAAGCTGGCTTCCTGCTGGCAGCAGTGAGCCCCATGCGGGTCTTGAACTCACGAGCCCTGAGATCATGACCTGTGCTGAAGTTGGAGGCTCAACTGACTGAGCCACCCAGATGCCCCCTCCCCAGCTTTTTTACTTGGAAGAATTTCGAATCAATAGAAAAGTTGGAAGAGTGATACACTGAATACCGGTATGACATTTACCTATATTTATTAAATATTTTACTGCATTTGTGCTCTTACTCTCTTTACCCCCTTCTTCACTCTTCTTCTCTTTTTCTGTATCCACCTCTCTCCCCCTTCCCTCCCTACACAACAGTACATTATTGTTCATTGTATATTAGGAATTTTTATTAGCGTATTAGGAAATCTGGAAACTTTTATTATCATATTACAGACATTCAGAAAACTTTACCCCAAAATTTCTTAAGCATCTATTGCCTAAAAACAAGTTGTTTTCCTGTATTACCATAATAGTACTGTCAAACTTATTATCACATTCAAAATATTTTGTAGTGGTATAATAATTATGTGATAGTCTACACTCACATTTCCTCAGTTATCTCAACAGTTGAGATACTGCTTTATAGCTTTTCTTCCAATCCTGGGTTTAGTCAAGGATCATATGTTGGGATTTAATTGTCAAATTTTTTTTTTTTTAGTTTTTTAATTCGAAGCAGTTCTCTTCCCCTTTTTTGTTTTTAACATCATTGATATTTTTTAGAGACCAGGCTGGTTATGTTGAAGAAAGTGTTACAATTTGGATTTGTCTTGATTAGATTCAGGTTAAACATTTTTGACAAGATGTTGTATGTGTCTCTGTGCACATAATGTCCTTTTGTCCCATTGTTGGTGATAAAAAGTTTGATCACTTAGTTGTGTTGATGTCAGCTATATTTCTTCTTTGTTAAAGGTACCTTTTCCCCTTTGTAATTAAGAAGCAGTCTGTGGGATGATACTTTTAAAAACGTGTGATCTTTTTATTCCTTAATGTTTTACTTAGTGGTATTAACATGCACAATGATCCTTGCCTGAATCGGTTATTACATTGGTGGTTGCAAAATGTTGATTCTCTCATTACTTCTATGTTTTCTAGTTGGTGGTGTTCTAAAAGGATGAGCTTTATTTTTACTCCCCTCTTCCCTTTTATTTTTAAGTTTATTTTGAGAGAAAGAGAGAGAGCATGAGCAGGGGAGGGACAGAGAGAGAGAGGAGAGGGAATCCTAACAAGGCTCCATGCTGTCAGCCCAGAGCCTGTTGTGGGGCTTCATCCTATGACTCTGGGATCAAGACCTGAGTAAAGATCAAGAGTTGGATGTTTAACTGAGCCACACAGGTACCCCTCCTTTCTTTGCTTTTGATGGTTACTGTAGATTTGGTATTTTTAAAAAATTGAATATGTTATAATCTATTGCTGTTAAATATACTGACCATATTCAGTATTAAAAATACAACAGTTGTTGTAAATTTGGTCAGTGGGAGCGCTGTCAAACAGATTCTTATGTCCTTTTGACGTGACCCACTCTGGCACTGCAGGGTGTTCCAGGCTCACTTTGTACTTTACCTGCCCCTGACCTGGAATAGATCATTTCTGCAGGGAACCGTGATTCCTTTAGTGACAAATGATTCCTTTAAAACTTTTTTAAATGTCTGTTTTATTTATTTAAAAAATTTTTTTTTAACATTTATTTTTGAGAGACAGAAACAAAGCACGAGCAAGAGGGGCAGAGAGAGAGAGAGAGAGAGAGAGAGAGAGAGAGAGAGACACACACAGAGACAGAATCCGAAGCAGGCTTCAGGCTCGGAGCTGTCAGCACAGAGCCCGACGCAGGGCTGGAACTCACAAACTATGAGATCACGACCTGAGCCGAAGTCGGACGCCCAACCGGCCAAGCCACCCTGGCGTCCCTAATATTTATTAATTTTTGAGGGGGGGGCAGAGGGAGAGGTAGACACAATCTGAAGCAGGCTCCAGGCTCGAGTTATCAGCACAGAGCTCCAGCTCCCGAGCCATGAGATCATGACCTGAGACTAGGAAACTGACACGAAGTTGGTATTTATTGTATTGAACATTTCTGTTGGAGTGTGGTTTTGTGGTTCCGTATGAGGTCTGATGTTTTAGAGAATCCAAGAAGAGTTAGCCTTAGAATTGTGATCTCGTATACCCCAATCACGTACGGTCCAACAGCTTGAGAACATCCTCTGCTCTGGGACTCTACGTGAAACCATTTTACAACTTATCCCTCTGGAAGATTATAACCTTTGTTTTTGGAGGAGAGATGGCATTCATTTTCAGAAGTTATAGGTAATATTTTAATTAACACCATTACTAGCCTATCAGTCGATAATATGGCTTATATATTTATTATGTGGATGACCGCTCTAGGATTACTTAAGAAATTAGCTGCCTGGCAACGTAAAAGTTCAGATATTAAAATGAATTGCATGCCTTCCAACTATTTCTATTGTCTAAATTTAGAACCATATAGAACTCCTGCAGAATTGAAATCTCTGGGGATTTTAGTAGGCAAGACAGACAATATTCAACTTTTCAGAGTAAAGAAGAAAGGTAGTTTCAAATTAATTTTTGCACTGTCACTCAGACTACTTAATTAAGACACAGAGTCCAGTGAAAAGTCAGGACTGTTCTGAGAATTTTAGTTGACTGTTGCTGAAAACTTGTTAGAGCCTACGCTCTGGATGTGAAAGGGATTATTTTTTTCCCCTCCTAGGTGAATTGCTGGGAGCTATCCACTATTCTTTCCTTACGGTCTCCCCAAATTATGCTTGATAAGTACAGTTCTTATACTTTACCTGGATGGATGAGGCATTACATCTGAGCTAGAGATCAGGTGAGCATTATATTTGGGTACTTGTGGATGAATTTTAGGACACTGGAATTATTTTGCATGTGTGTGGATTCAGATTTTTGTGGGATATTTTGAGGAGAAACTTATTCCATATATGTTTAACTGTACATAAAATATGAAAATCTGTTGATGCAGTTGTTAGGACCTCAACAAAAGAAATAGAAAATAAAAAGTTATTTTAAGTAACTAATGTAAATATAAGTTAAAATAGAGTAAGATTTTACATATAGAACGGGTATGTGTTTACTACCTGATTTGGCAATTGGAAATGTATGACTTTGGTGCTACTATATAGTAAAAAATTTTAAGGACACTGGAAAAATGCCAAAAAATGATTATAAACCAAGAAAAATCCATGAAAATGAATTTTTTTTTCTGACTCTAGAGTTATACAAATGGTGAAATGTAAACAAAGTAAAAACAAATCCATATATTACTCTCCTTGAATTAAGCCTATCTGCTTTTTTCCCCTCTCCCTTTCCTTTCTGCTAGGGCTTCCATAGATGAAATCTTGAAGTGAGGGACCTTGTTCTTTGGAGAAATGACCTGCCCTCAAAGAATTTACCGTTTATCGAGACAAAATGTTATGAAGGAGGTAGCAGGATAATTTTTATTTTATTTTTTCTTTTCTCTATTTAAAAAGGAACACTAATTTCTTTTAAATTAGAGGGAAAAATAAGTTATTTAAAAACACCTATTAAAAGAGTAAAGGGACTATAAATCAATTCTTAAAACGTGTAAGTACTCCAATAGACTTATTTTCCAGCACTCTTGATTGGTCTTCTTTCTTTCCTGGGGTTTGAGACTATCTTTTGGGGTGAGCCCTCTTTTTATATTATAGCTGAAGTTTTTATTGAATAACTTCAGCATATTTAACCAGTCACTCAACTAACAAAATTTCTGTTTAGACCTAGTAAGATATAATATATAATATATAATTTTGAAAGAGTATAAATATGCCCACTTGAATTCTGGGAGGAAAAGCTTGTGCTTATTAGCTTGCCTAAACTGGCAGAAACTTAGCATTTTGATGTCACAAAAGGAATCCCTATAAAATTAGAAGAAAATATTACGTGCTTTTACTAGAATAAGAACTTAATTTTAGCACAGAGTAATCTTTAGGGCGACAGGGAAGAATATTACATTTTTCCATAGGTCCCAGGGTTTTTCCAGAGACAACTTGAGTGTCATGTAAGGTACTTGGGACTATTAGAATGTTCAGCCTCATTCTAAGGCTGTGGGATCAAAAATTGTGTGTGTGTGTCTGTGTGTGTGTGTGTTAACAGACCTTACTGGCTGGTTGTGGAGATAAAACCTGAACATTTGATGATTAAAATAGCAGTAGATATAATGGACTAGATTCTGTAATATAAACAATACAGTATAATTTAGTTGAGTCTAATTGTTTAATACAAATACAAAAGGAAAGAGAAAAACCAGTACGGAAAGGTAGGGAAGGAGTTAGGTATTGAACTGGGCTTCAATTGAAGATTAATATCCAAATTCATTTCAGTATTTGTATTCCATATATATATATATTTATTTAATTTTTTGAGATTTGCTTTTTAAAAAACTTATGGAAAATTTCAAACATCCAAAAGCCATGGGAATATTAAAATGAACCTGCATATACAGATATAAAGTTATCAGTTTACGGTTAACATTGTTTCATCTATGCTCCTAATAACCTCCCATTATTTTGAAGCAAATCTGTGACATATTATATCATCTATAAATATTTCAGTATGTATCTCTAAAAAATAAGGACTTTATTTTTTATTTATTTTTAATTTTTTAAAATGTTTATTTATTCTTGAGAGAGAGAGACAGAGCATGAGCAGGGCGGGGCAGACAGAGACAGAGACATAGAATTCGAAGCAGGCTTCAGGCTCCGAGCTGTCAGCACAGAGCCCAACGCTGGGCTCGAACTCAGGAGCTGCGAGATCATGACCTGAGCTGAAGCTGGATGCTTAACTGACTGAGCCATCCAGGTGCCCCCCAAAAATAAGGGCTTTAAAAAATACAGTACCAATTCCATTTATATATCTAAAATAATTAACAATAATTACTTAGTATTAAATATCTGTTGTTCATATTTCCTTGGTTGAATCATAAGTTCTTATTTATTTGTTTATTTATTATGAGGGAGAGAGAAAGGAAGAGAGAGAATCCCAAATAGATTAATAGCATGGGGCCTGATGCAGGGCTCAATCCCACAAACAGAGATCATGACCTGAGCTGAAATCAAGAGTCAGATGCTCAACTGCCTAAGCCACCCAGGTGCCCTGAGGATTTTTTTTTTTAGAGAGAGGAGGGAAAGGGTGAAAGAATCATAAACAGGCTCCATGCTCAGTGTGGAGGCTGACTTGTGGCTCAGTCGCATGACCTTGGGATCATTACCTGAGCCGAAATCAAGAGTCAGAAGCTCAACCAACTGAGCCACCCAGGCGCTCTTGTGTCATAAGTTTTTTAAACAGCCTATATGTTTAAAATAGGATCCAAATTAAAAAAATAGGATCCAGATAAAGTCTGTACCTTATAGTTAGTCAATGTGTTTTTTTTAGTCTCTTTAGCTAAAAGATTTCCACTCTCTTTTTTTTCTTTGCAGTGTACTCGTCGAAGGAATTAGGTTATCTGTTCAGTAGTTTCCCCCAGATGGATTTGGTGATTGACATCATAGTAGTGTCATGTAACATGTTTCTCTATCTTCCATATTTCCTTCAAATTGGCAGTTACATCTAGAAACTTGACCAGATTTAGATTCATGGTTTTTGGTTAGAATACTTCATAGTGTGCTTCTGTTAGGAGAAGGTATGTCTGTTAGTCTCATTTTTATGATGTCAGCAGCCATCGATGATCATTGTTTACATTCCCTTCATTGAACCTTATTAGGGGTCATAAAATGGTGGTACTCAGATTCTATCATTTCTTCATTTGTTTTAGCTGGAATTTCTTTTTAATAAAGAAATACTTATTTTCATCACCTGTTTGGCACAGAAAAATGCTTGAGCTTTTCGTTTAATTAACAGTTATTACTGTTTTCAAAATAATGAATTTGTTCACTAACATCCTGCAAAGGTGACTGGTAAGTTTTTTAAAAATTGTCATTATAAACTCTGCAATTTAAGCCTATTTTATGTGTTTCAGCCAATTTCAATTTTATCTGTATTGATGTCTCAGTGATTGTCTCATCTTGGTAAATAGGTGCTTCTTCAGGTTGGCTCCAGTATCTTTTTGATGTGATCTTGTTAATGATGATAGCTTCTTTGTTTTCTGAGATCATCTATTACATATCCACTCCCTGGGTGTGCATCAGCCATTGCCCCTGAAACTCTGGTTCCTTTGTGTGGAAATAATGGCTAAAGACCACTCTGGGTGTAAGAGGTACTAATTGCTCCGTGAATTGGTCATTGTTTCTTGCTGTTTTCAGCAAATAAGTCTAGGAAATAAGGTGTAAGGTGGCTTTTTTTTTTTTTTTTTGGATGAAAATTTTTTTAAGTTTATTAAAACATTTTTTTTAATGTTTATTTATTTTTGAGAGATAGAGACAGAGCGTGAGTAGGGGAGGGGCAGAGGGGGAGACACAGAGTCCGAAGCAGGCTCCAGGCTCTGAGCTGTCAGCACTAAAGCCTGAACTGGGACTCCCAACTTATGAGCTGTGAGATCATGATCTGAGCTGAAGTCAGACACTCAACCAACTGAGCCACCCAGGCTCAGGCTTTATTTGTTTTGAGAGAGAGCGCATGTGTGTGAGCGAGAGCATGAGAGCATGAGTGGTGGAGAGGTAGAGAGAACACAGAGCCCAGCATGGGACTCTAACCCATGAACCATGAGATTATGACCTAAGTTAAAGTCAAGAGTTAGACACTTAACCAGTTGAGCCACCCAGGTGTTCCTCCCCACTTTAAGAAAGATACATCACAAGTTTATATCAGTGTTTCCAATTCAAAGTCAGGACCATAGATTTTTTTTTACTTAACATCTTCAATCTTAAAGAGGTTTGCGTTTTTCAAATTACAGAGATAATATACACTCATTTTAAGAAATGTAAATAATTCAGAATTATGTAAGGTAAAAGATGGAAGATCCTGATCCTACCCCCAAATTACTAGTTAACCACTTAACGCAATTAATTTCGAGTTTCATAGTGGGTATTTTTTAATTTTTATGTCAATTATAGTTACTTGGTTTAGGCAGCACTGAACATACAGTTAAAAATTAGGGACTGACATTTTTTGAGGCTAGGGAAAAAAAGATGAGAGGTTATTCCTTACATGAAATGAAGATTCGTACATATTTTTAGATTTACTTTTGAATTGGTGTTACATTTGCATGATTCAAAATGCTGAGGATAGAAAAGAAGCAGAGTGAAGTTTTCTTCTTGCTTTTTTTTTTTTTTTTTTAAGAAAGATTAGTTGTTCCTTCCTTTATTCATTCAACTAGCATTTTTTTTTTTTTAACATTTATTTATTTTTGAGAGACATAGAAGCAGAGTATGAGCAGGGAAATGGCAGAGAGAGAGGGAGACACAGAATCCGAAGCAGGCTCCGGGCTCTGAGCCATCAGCACAGAGCCCAATGCGGGGCTCAAACTCACAGACCCGTGAGATCATGACCTGAGCCGAAGTTGGCCGCTTAATCAACTGAGCCACCCAGGCGCCCCTCTTCTTGCTTTTGTATCCCAACTAGTCAGTTCCCCTTTCCAGAGGCAACTAATATTACTTGTTTTTGTGCATCGTATGTTCTTACAAGCATTAAGTATACATATATGTGTAAATGTGTATATATGTTATTTCCTCCATTTTACAAAAATAGTTCTTCGTTTTGCTTTTTTTTTGCTTAGCAGTATAACTTGTAAGTACATCAAGAATTTCCTTATTCTTGTGTATGTCTACAAAGTATTACAGGATATGTTCGTACTGTTTATTTTATCATTCTATTAAAGAGAAGTTTGATTTTTCCCCCAAGTCTTTTGCAGTTACAAAGAGTGCTGCATAATTAACCTTGTACAAATGTCATTTTCCGTATTTGGAATAATTAATTATTTAAGAAATGTTTTTTAAAAAATGTTTTTTAATGTTTATTTTTTGAAAGAGAGACAGAGCAGGGGCAGGGGAGGGGCAGAGACAGAGACAGAATCGGAAGCAGGCTCCAGGCTCCGAGCTGTCGTGGGGTTCAAACTCACGACTTGTGAGATCATGACCTGAGCTGAAGCCAAATGCTTTAACGAACTGAGCCACCCAAGGTGCCCCTAAAATTTTTTTTTAATGTTTATTTATTTTTGAGAGAGAGGCAGAGAGAGGAGACAGAATCTGAAGCAACCTCCAGGCTCTGAGCTGTCAGCACAGAGCGTAAGGTGGGGCTCAAACCCACAAACCGTGAGATCATGACCTGAGCCGAATTTGGATGCCACCCAGACACCCTTCGAATAATTAATTATTAAGGTAAATTGCTAAGGGTAAATACTTTTATAAATTTTAAACGTATGGTAAAATGGCCTTTTTTTTTTTTTTTTTTTTTTTTTTGAGAGAGGGCACAAGTGAGCTTTGGGCAGGGGGAGAGAGAGAGAGAGGGAGAGAGAGAATGAATCCACTAGGTGCAGAGAGAGAGAGTGAGAGTAGCGAGGCTCACCCGAAGTGGGGCTGTTCACCCAAAACAGGACTCAAGGTTATGAACTGTGAGATCATGACCTGAGACAAAGTCAGAGCTTAACCAACTGAGCTACCCAGGCACCGCAGTAAAATTGCCTTCTAAAAAAATAGGTATTTTACATTTCTACCAGCACTTGATTCCAGATTTGAGACAGAAGATTTGGTTATGTGGATATATATAAAATTTATATTGGCCCCAACCAATCTGAAATTTTTTCATCCATGTATATTTACAGTGGAGCACTTGGCATAAACATCAGATTACATGTTAGCTTGCTTCTTTCTATACACCATTAATTGAGTGCCTATGGAAGAATGTAGTCTTTGCTCTCCACTGTAAGCAAATATATCAGGTGAACTTTACCTAAGCTCTCTGGGCCTTGAAGGACAAGAGTGGACAGGAGAAATTCTAAATTAGCAAACTTATGGGGCGCTTGGGTGGTTCAGTCAATTAAGCAGCTGACCTCGGCTTAGGTCATGATCTCACGATTCGTGAGTTTGAGCCCTACATGGGGCTCTCTGCTGTCAGCCCAAAGCCTGCTTCGGATCCTCTGTCTCCCTCTCTCTCTGCCCCTCCCCATGCCCTCTCTCTCTCTCGCAAAAGTGAATAAACATTTAAAAAAAATTAGCACACTTTTTGGTCTCAGCCCTCTTAACTCTTTTAAAAATTATTCAGACTCCAAAGAACTTTTATTTATGTGAGTTATATGTACAAATATTTACTATGTTGGAAATCAAAACTAAGAAAATATTTAAATATTTGTTAATTCATTAAAATAATAATTCCTGGGATACCTGAGTGGCTCAGTTGATCAAGTGTCCAACTTCAGCTCAGGTCACAATCTCATGGTTTGTGAGTTTGAGCCCCACGATGGGCTCTGTGCTGCCGGCTTGGAGCCTGGACCCTGCTTCAGATTCTGTGTCTCCCTCTCTCTTTGCCTGTTCCCTGCTCACGATATGTCTCTGTCTCAAAAATAAATAAACATTAAAAAAATAATACTTCCTTGGATATTAATATATATATATAACACATTTTTTAATGGAAAAATCTGTTTTAAAATAAAAGATTTAGTGAGAAGGAGAGACATAGTTTTACATTTTTGCAAAACTCTTTAATGTTTGGATTCAATAGAAGACAGCTGGGTTTAGCATCAGCATTCGATCTGTTGCAATATGTCATTTTGGTTGAAGTATATGAAAAAAAAATCCAGCCTTAGAGATATATAGTGGGAAAATAGAGGAATATTTTAATATCTTTGGGTAATTGGATATTCTTTGATACTATACTCAAACTCAACATATGGTAGTTTCTTCGAGGTTAGTTACAAATGTAGAATCTGGAGTCATATTAATGAACTTTTGTACTTGGTGACATTAAAGTTCATTTGTTTACTTTGTACATTGACTGGATCTTTTACCCATGTATGATTTTGAATCATCATGAATTGGTCAATTGGAAAATACTGGCTTACTGAGTTATACAGATCTTCCAAATGTTTGACACAGTTCATTATACAGTTTATACATTCACTCATTCATTCATTTGTTTATTTATTTTTTTAACATTTATTTACTTTTGAGAGACATAGAGAGAGAGCATGAGCAGGGGAAGGGCAGAGAGAGAGGGAGACACAGAATCCGAAGCAGGCTCCAGGCTCTGAGCTGTCAGCACAGAGCCCAACATGGGGCTCGAACTCACAGACGGTGAGATCATGACCTGAGCTGAAGTTGGCTGCTTAACTGACCGAGCCACCAAGGCGCCCCTCATTATACAGTTTAAAAAATTACATTCGTTAATATCATCATCATCACTTCTTCAGGAAAGTCTTAAGTATTGAGAAGTTGTCAAGCTCACAAAAGACATACTTTTTCAAGATTTTGATTTTTAAAAGTTTGAATTTCATCACTGGCAACAAATACATTTGTTTTCTTTGAAGGCACAGGCTCACTTTGTTCATTTCTGTGAAGACTTGCCCCGTAACAGTAGTTTCCTTGTCAGTTGCTTACTCAAGAAGCAGTGATATCCCATGAAAAAAGTAACTAGTGCAGCTTGCAGTTTGGTTGCTTTTCCTTGAGACAGTTATTGTACTTCGATGGATGTGCTGCAGAACTGCTATATACTTCCATTTTGTCATTTAGATTAGTAAAAAGACATGTACTCAAGAGTGGAAATTTAATAAAATTATTAATTTTTACTGTTTTCTCAAGGAATTCATAAGTAAAATTTTTCTTTTCTTTTTTAAACTGCAGGTGTTGGGTGGTGAAGAATATGATAGTACTAGTACAGTTTGATGCCCGTGCCTTGATTTATGCTAAGGCAGCGGCAGTTATTCCTACCATTTCACCGTGGTGAAAAAGCCAGAGAACATCTTAGTGTTATGAAAAATTAGATCTTGTTGTTATGAAAATAGTGGACCTCTTCGATTTCCTGAGACCGTACTCCCAAGAACTGCTCTTCTAGGTAGAGTATGATTATATAGCCAGAGATACTGAGGGGAGAATAAAGCATAGGTTTCGAGGTCAACTACAAGTAATTTGTTGTGAAACTCAGGATATATGGAGAAAACGTAAAAAGGTAGTCAGAGGCCAGATTATAAAGGAACTTAAGTATCCTGCTAAAGAATGCTGAATTTATCCTATAAAATACGGAGAGTCTTTGGAGGATTTTTAAAGAGGGGAGTGCGTATGGTAGGGCGTTGGTGTTGATGCCATCAAATTTGTATTTTTTTTAATATAAATTTATTTATTTTTGAGAGACATAGAGACAGAGTATGAGCAGGGGAAGGGCAGAGAGAGAGGGAGATACAGAATCTGAAGCAGGCTCCAGGCTCTGAGCCATCAGCACAGAGCCCGACGCGGGGCTCGAACTCACAGACCGTGAGATCATGACCTGAGCCGAAGTTGGCCGCTTAGCCAACTGAGCCACCCAGGTGCCCCAAATTTGTATTTTTTAAAGATCACCCTTATCACAGTGTGTCTTGTGGTAAGGACGACAGTGGAAAATGATGAGGTTTTAAACAAAGGCACTGACTTGGTCATGGAGCCACAGAGGACCGGGCTGTACAAACCAGTGCAGAGGTTAGAATGTGACCTTCCTAAAGCAGAACTAAGTCTAGCAGCGTCTGTTGGTTGGCTGGATGGTCAGGTGTACAACCAGCTGTGTCCGTCATCATGTCACCTAGAAGCTATTCCCTCAAATATTCTCGTACTTTGATTACCATAGTTTTATCTGTTTTTGAATTTCATGTTAATAGGATCATGTGGTATGAGATCTCTTCTGTCTTTCTTGCTCACCATTGTCTTTGAGATTCATGAGCGTAGTTTCATATAGCAATGATTTGTTCTTTTATCATTGCTAGGGAATATTTCATTTTCTGACTGTACCATAAGTTTTCCATTGAGTTGTTTACAGTTTGGGACTGTTCTGAATAATACTGCTGTGAACATTTTGTACATGTCTTTTCACAGACGTAAGCACTCACTTCTATTGGTTATATACCCAGGAATGGAATTGCTAGTTCATGGGGAATATGTATGTTTAAGTACTACCAGTTTTCCAAAGTGCTCATATTTATTCTCTCGCCAGCAGTGTATGAAAGTTCTGGTTGTACTATATCTTTGATTACACTTAGTACCATCAGTCCTTTTAATTGTAGCTCTAAGAGTGTAGTACTGTCTTTTCGTGGCTTTAATTTATATTTCCCTGATGACAACTGATGTGTGGAATATCTTTTTTTTTTTATGTTTATTTATTTTTGAGAGAGAGAGAGAAAGAGACAGAGCATGAGCAGGGGAAGGGCAGAAAGAGAGGGAGACACAGAATCTGAAGCAGGCTCCAAGCTCTGAGCTGTCAGCACAGAGCCTGATATGAGGCACAAACCCACGAACCATGAGATCATGACCTGAGTTGAGGTCAGATGCTTACCTGACTGAGCCACCCAGGTGCCCCTAATGTGTGGAATATCTTTATATGCTTATCGGCCTTTTAAGGATGCTCTTTAGTGAAGTGCCTTTTATCTCTTTGTCTTTTTCTTATTGATTTATAGAACTTTTTTGTATATTTTGTGTATGGGTCCTTTGTGGGATACATATATTTACACATATCGTCTCCAGGTATTTACACGTGGGTTAGATGCAGGAAAAATTTATTAATCTGAGTGTTTTGCTGGGATTCTGTGTCTTATCAGTTAAGGGTGGTTCTATATATTATTCTTTAGAGATTCTAGTTTTCCTTACATGATGGGAATGTACATGCTATTTTTGAGTGTGTCACTGTTGATGTTTGGAATTAATCTCAACTGATTGTGGTGTATCTGTTATCTATTGCTATGGACCAAATCACCCCAAATCTTAGTGGCTTAAAATAGCTATTGCTTCTGATTGAGTGGGTTAACAATTTGGGTAGAGCTCATCTGACTTGCTTGTGTTCCACATGATATTTGCTGGGCTTACTCATGTGTTTTGGTCAGTTGGTAGGCTGGCCAGGGGCTGGTTGTACTGAATAGTCTCACTCCAGCATTGTCCATCATTAGGCCGGAGCTGTCATCTAGGGTTGCTGTGGCCTCTCCTGCAGTCTGTCTTGCATGGTGACTAGGTTCCAACAGAGCAAGAGTAGGAAGTTGAAAGGTTTCCTAAGACCTGGGCTCAGAAATTGCAGTGTTATTCGTGTTACATCTTCCTGGATAAAACAAGTCACAAGGCCAGCTCAGATTCAAGGGGCGAGGAAATGAACTCCACTTCTTTTTTTTAATGTTTATTTATTTTTGAGTGAGAGAGAGAGAGAGAGAGAGAGAGAGAGAGAGAATAAGTGGGGGAGGGGCAGAGAGAGGGGGACAGAGAATCTGAAGCAGGCTCTGTGCTGACAGGCTGACAGTATGTGGAGCCTGATGTATGTGGAGCTCGAACTCAAGAACCGAACGGCAAGATCATGACCTGAGCTGAAGTTGGACGCTTGACCGAAACGTATCTACCCAGGCGCCCCCTAAACTCTACTTCTTGATGGAAATGGCTGCAAATAATTTGTGGTCATATTTAATCTACCACATTGGGCATTGCTCTTCCTTGTTTGTTTCTTCTTTTTTCTCTCTTCCTTCTAAATGAAGTGGATAGTTTATGGGTGGTGGTGGTGGTTGTTGTTTTAATTGCCTTGACTTGTCTTTCTTGAAGTTTATGTTAGAACAAAACTTACTTGGTTAAAGGATGTCTTCTGTGATTACTTACTGTGGCCTAGGACAAGACATTTTCAAGTCCAAACTTTGGGACTGTTTTCCAAATCACCATAATAATACCAAACATCTGTTAATGCTGAAGAAGTTAGTTTCTTCCCCAGGTAATTTTGATCTTTTTTTTTTTTTTTTTAACTCTTTTTAAAAAAATTGGTTAAGACCTGAAGGTTAACATTCTGGTCCTTTTATGGGCTCTGTTCCTCCATGCCTTGTTAGTCATCTAGAGTTACTAATATGGGCCTGAAATGACATCTTTTTTGTCCAAAGTGCTTAGTGAAGGCAGGAAGGGAAAGGCTCCACAGCTGGAGAAGGTGTCTGGGCTGAGGTTGTCTTGGGGAGACAGTGTTTTTATATGTGAAATAAATAAGAATCTTGGGCAAGGTGCAGATGTCAGTGACCTGTCAGCCCATCAGAATGAATCAGCTGATGTCCTAGATGAGGTGACAATGTCAGCATAGTGAGCCCCTTACCCTGAGTTTATTGGGCCTCTCATTAAGGTAACTGTCATAGCCCTTAGTTTAGAAAAGTCAGAGTCATTGTTGAAGATTCACCTGACTTTAAAAATTATTTATTTTGGAGGGGGAAGGTCACTTTCGGTGTAAGAGTACAATAGGAAGTGACATGTGGCTGGTTTGCAGATTACAGCGATTTTGGTGTGCCCAAGTGTTACAGTTGTTAGGATCTTTAAAACTTGTCTCCAGGTGACTAGAGGCTATTTATTCTCTTTCTCCAAGTAAGTTTAATTAATTGTCTTGGATCCCAGACAAGTAGATTTGTTAACTGTAGTTTCTGATTTATCTGTTGCCCAAACCCGTGATAATTTGGTGGGAATAGGAACTCTCGAGGTGGCATTTTATTGCAAAAGATGGATGTTGGCTTCTAAATACAGCTGATTAGAAGGCTAGGGCCCAGTATCTGTTTTTCTGGTGACAGGGTCATTATTAAGGCTTTATAGAACACACCACTAGTCAGATGACTGAATTGAATCTTGCTACTCTTGTGAGGTTATCTTCAAGGCATTTGGAGTATTTCACAGAACTCTTTATCAACTGTCTTCTCGCATAGGCGTTTGTACCTTGTGTCAGTTTGAGCCTAGTTCTGGGTTGTGAGGTACTTCTCAGTGAAGTGCTAGTAACCAGATCTTTTGTCAGTTGCTGCTGTCTGAAACCTTGGATTTGGGTCTCACAGACCCAGAAAACAGTGTTGCCAGATAAGATTACCATCTTATTTTCTGAGTCAAATATTTATCTTCAGAGAAAGCAAGGCATATTGTTAGAATGAAGACAGGAACACAGGATTTTGATGGCCTGGCTGTCTTAATGGCTGTAAGTTTTAAAAAGTTTAAATAATTTTAATAAGTTAAAAAAATTTTTTAAAGACCAAGTTTGCGTCACAGGTAGTACTTAGCTTCGTAAATGACTCGAACCGAAAACTGTTACAGTGCTTATTATGTGTCAGGCACTATTTCACATTGGAGGATAGATTCAGATATGAACACCAAGTTTCTGCTCTCAAAGAGCTTACTTACATTTTTGTTTGAGAAGATAGACAATTTTCAAATAAATAATTACAGATTATGATGAGCACTCTGAAGAAAATAGTTGTGGTGATGTGGTTGAGAGTAAGGGAGAAGGGGGATACTTCAGATGGGATGGCAGGCAAGACCTTTTTGTAGTGATGTATGAACTATTACTGAAGGGAGGCAACCAACATTTCCTGATGGGAGAGGAGTGTTCTGAGCAGGAGGAGCAACGAACACAAAGGCTTCGCAGGGGAGTATGTGGTTTGGCATGTTCAAGAATAGGCAGGGGCCAGATTTTGTACGGCTTTGTGGATCTCACTTAGGGTGATGGAAAACCATTGGTAGAAAGAAACTGGTTGATTAAGAAAGCTAAATGATGTGATTTACATTTTAAAAATATCATTCGTGTTTCTCTGGGGAGAACAGATAGCAGAGTGCCCAGAAAGGAAATAGAGAGATTAAGAGACTATTGCATTTTTATTTTTATTAAAAACCTGCAAACTGCATGAGAGTTTTGGAGGATGGACGGCAGAAGGGAATTGAACTTCCAGAAAGTATTCCACTTTTTAAAAAAAATTTATATTTGTTTTATTTTCAGTGGGGGAGGAGCAGGGGGAGAGGGGGGCAGGGGATCTGAAGCGGGCTCCCCACTGACAGCAGCATGCCAATGTAGGGCTTGCACTTATAAACTGTGAAGTTATGACCTGAGCCAAAGTCGGACGCTCAACCAACTAAGCCACCCAGGTACCCCTCCACTTTTTTAAAAAAAATGTAATTAAAATTTTAATGTTATTTTTGAGAAAGAGGGAGGTACAGAGTGTGAGCAGGAAAGGGGCAGAGAGAGAGAGGGAGACACAGAATCTGAAGCAGGCTCTAGGCTCTGAGCTGTCAGCACACAGCCAGATGTGGGAGTTGAACCCATGAGCTGTGAGATCATGACCTGAGCCTAAGTCGGACGCTGAACTGACTGAGCCACCTAGGCGCCCCTAATATTTACTTTTGAGAAAAAGAGAGAGAGAGAGAGAGAGAGAACAAGCAGAGGAGGGGCAGAGAGAGACTGAATTTGAAGCAGTCTCCAGGCTCTGAGCTTATCAGCAGAGAGCCCAACGTCTGGCTTGGACTCATGAGCTGTGAGATGATGACCTGAGCCAAAGTCGGATGCTTAACTAACTGAGCCACCCAGGCGCTCCAAAAGTATTCCACTTTTAATTTTGATAAGATTACAAATAGGGCAAGAAAACCATAACATCAGTAAGTACTGGTGTGTGTTTTGAATTATGTTGCTCTTGATTCTTTGACTCAGAGTTGGAGAGAGACCTCTTGGTGTGGCAAGGCTCTCAGCATGAACTCACTCTGCCCACTTAAGAATCAGGCACATCTGGGCATGGCTTGAGGGCCTGTGGGGAAAGGCAGCTAGTAATTTCTTTGCATAGGGCAGAATAAGGCATCTCCTGGGAAAAAAATTCACCATGCAGGCAGTGTTTCAGGAGCAACGTTGGTGGTGGAAAGGGGAAGGGCGATACCCTAGCTGTGCCTCCCAACCCTAACCAAACTACCACACATTTCTAATGCCAAAACCCTGGGGTGCAGGGGTTATAAAGAAACTTTTTCATAGAAGTCTTAGTACGATATTGGCAAGGTAGACTGTAGCAATGTGATACAGGATAGAGTTGTAAAACAAAATGATGAATTAGGAATACTCCTCACTTTAGCATAGAAGATGGTGGGGCTTAAGTACTTTGAGGTTTCCAAGAACACAGGCCGGCTTGGCATATTAGGGGTTCTAGTGGTATTCAGCACTCAGGGTTTCTAATGTGGATTAAGCAGCAGCCAGCTCTCAGAATCCTGTCATAGTAATGGTAATAATAAATACTGTAGTCAGAGAAAGGAGATATTAAATTATGTGTTTGTAATATTTCTACTCACAGAAGAAAATTCTGTCTCTGAATATTCTCACCTACTGAGAGAGATTCAGTATCTGCTAGCTCAGTTTCTAGATTTGTCTTGTATAAAAGGATAATGGATAAAAAACAGCTGAAGATTTTCAAGGGGTAAGACTGGATGGTTAATTTATATTAGAAAGTGGACCAAGAACTGCTTATAAGAAGAGGGGATCTTTAGAAGAGAAGGAGTTGTGAGTTCAAATCCCCCATTGGGTGTAGAGATTACTTAAATAAATAATAAAAATAATAAAATAAAACCGTGCATTAAAGCAATGGATTAAAAAAAAACAGGAAGTAGTAGGAATGGATATAGAGGGTTTAGGACAGGTGTAGGGTTAGAGGAACATTGTGAGCAAAAAAAGGAAAATTGGGAGAGAAGATATTAAGCTGCTGTGGATTTTGAAACAGGATCTCTTTATTTTCTTTGGGAGTCTCAATATATTAAGATTTAAATTGCTTTTAACTTTTTGTTTTGTTTTGTTTTTTTGAGGTTAGACTTGTTTCTTATATGTGATGCCATTCCAGCACTGGACTCATGGAGGCTGAACGTTTATTCAGGTAATAATAGGTAACATTTATAGAGCACTTTTTGTGTGCTAGGCAACAAACTAAGTGCTATAACTGCATTCTCATTTAATTGTCACACAACCTCACGAGGTTGGAAGTGTTATCGTACCCATTTAATAGGTGAGGAAACTGAGACTCTAGAGTATATCAAGATTGAGTTCACCTGAATTACGAAATAAAAAAGGCTACTGCTGTAGTTGAAGTGAGAGCTGATGGTAGCTTGAATTAGATGATGTCATTTCTCATCTGTCATAAGTACATGAATCTAAAGTGGTTTTGATGGACTGAACTTCACCCTCATATACTTCTTCCCACTAGTGAATACATCATACTTTTTGTTTGTCTTTATTTACGTATTTTGTTTGTCTTTAAAACAGTGGACATACTTTTTGGTAAAGAAAAATCCAATTTAGAGGGTTTTATTTTTCCTTCAGTTTTTAAATTCTAGTTAGTTAACACAATTTTGAGTTTTAACTTCAAAGCTTTTCTGACTTTTTAGAAGTAGATAATAAACTTTGAAGTAGCTTAAATTTATCTGAGTAAATATCTACAAAAGGTAAGTAGATATTTACCTTATGAAATAGATATTTACTTTGTCTTATCAGAGGTTACTAGATAAAAACTGAGGAATTCTTAAAAGATTATTAGTATAGATAATAAGAATCTTTTGTTGTTTTTCATGCACTTGAGCTACTGTTCACAGGTATTTTAACTTGAAGGAACCTCATTAGGGCTTCTTGTAGCAGCTTTCCTGGTGTATCTAAATGTTATTTACAGATCATACTAATAGTTGTACTTGTCAGAACTGGGAGAGTTTTGCCTACCAACTGAAAATCAGTCAAAAATGAAGACTGAACATCTCGGAAATTATAATATTGGTTAATAGAATTATCTGTAGATTTAAGAAATTAAAATTTATATGCTCCTTTGAGTGGCTCTCCATGTCGAGTTTTGCCAATTGTTTGCACAATTACCGCACAGTTGTTTTTACCCCGTTATCAGTTATTATGTGGCCAGGGTGAGTACATTGCCCTATTTCCCCTTTCCCCATCTTTTTTGAAAAAGATCTTGAGCTATAATTGACATATAGTGAACTGTACATATTAAAAGTGTACAGTTTGTTAAGTTTTGGCATGGGGTTGTTCACTGTTTCCGCAGTTAAGATAGTGAACATATTTATGACCCCCACAAGTTTCCTTATCCCCATTTAGGAAAAAATTTTTTCAATGCTTATTTATTTTAGAGAGAGAGAGAGAGAGAGAGAGAGAGAGAGAGAGAGAATCCAAAGCAGGCTCTAGGCTCCACGCTGTCAGCAAAGCCCGGCAGGGGGCTCAGACTCACAAACTGTGAGATCATGACCTGAGCCAAAGTCGGTGCTCAACTGACTGAGCCACCCAGGCGCCCCTCCTTATCCCATTTTTAATCCTTTCTTCAACTTCTGTGGTCTCCAAGCAACCACTGATCAACTTTCTGTCACTGTAGAACAGTTTGCATTGTCTAGAATTTTATATAGATGCAATCGTAAAGAATATACTCTCACATTTATTTTTGGTTTGGGTTTTTTTTTTTACTAAGCAAAATTATTTTGAGATTCATCTGTGTTGACGCATGTATCAGTAGTTCATTTTTATTGCTGAGTAGCGATCCATCATATAGCTATAGCACAATTTGTTTATCCATTTGTGTTTTGATTATACACATTTGGGTTGTTTCCAGTTTTGGGCAATTAAAAATAAAGTTATGCTATGAATATTTGTATACAAATCCTTATATGGACATATGCTTTTTTCCCCATCCTAAGGTAATTTCTTTTTTTATGTTTATTTATTTTTGAGAAAAAGAGAGAGAGACTGAACACAAGTGGGGGAGGGGCAGAGAGAGAGGGAAACACAGAATCTGAAGCAGGCTCCAGGCTCTGAGCTGTCAGCACACAGCTCAACATGGGGCTCAAACCTATGAGCTTGTGAGATCATGACCTGAGCCAAGGTTGGATGCTTAGCCAACTGAGCCACTCAGAAGCCCCTCTTTTTTTTTTTCTGTAGTGAAATTCACATTACTTACAATTAACAATTTTAGTATGTAGATCAGTGGTAATTAGTGTATTTATGATGTTGTGCAACTACTAGTTGTCTCTAGTTTCAAAACATTTTCATCATTATATCAACCACCCCACACTCATTGAATAATCACTCCCCATCTCCCCACCCCCCCTTTACCTGGTAACCTCTATTTTGCTTTCTGTCTGTATGGATTTACCTTGTCTGGACATATCTTCTAAAAAGAAATCAGGGAATATGTGAACATGATTATGTCTGGCATCTTTCACTTAGCATGTTTTCCAGATTCATCCAAGTTGTAACATGCATCAGGACTTTTGTTTGTTTTTATGGCTGAATAATATTCCATCGTGTGGATATATCACATTTAGTTTATCCATTTATCAGTTGGTAGACATTTGGGTTGTTTCCACTTTTTGGGTACTCTGGACCTATATTTACAAGTTTTTGTGTGGACATATGTTTTCATTTCTTTTGGGTATATATCTACGAGTGTAATTGCTGGATCATATGGTAACTTTTTGAAGAGCTGTAAAACTGCTTCCACTGTGGCTGCATAATTTTACATTCCCACTAGCAATATATAAGGGTCTCAATTGGTCTATCCTCACTAAACTTATTTTCTGTCTTTTTGATTCTAGCCATCCTAGTGGGTGTCAAGTAATATCATTACGGTTTTATTTGCACTTCCCTCATGACTAAGGATGTTGAGCATCTTTTCCTGTACTTACTGGCCATTTGTATATTTTTTTGGAGCAATGTATATTTAAATCCTTTGCCTTTATTGGATAACTTGTCTTTTTTTATTGAGTTGTAAGAATTCTCTATTATGGATACAAGTTCCTTATTCTATACATGATTTGCAAATACTTTTTCTTATTCCATGAGTTGTCTTTGAATTCACTATCTTGATGGTATTGTTTACAGACAAAAGTTTTAAATTTGATGAAGTCCACTGCTCTGTTTTTTCTTTTGTTGCTTCTGCTTTTAGTGTTGTATCTAAGAAATTTTGCCTAAGCCAAGGTCATGAAGATTTTTCAAAAATTTGAGAAAGAGCACATGCGCCAGTAGGATAGGGACAGAGGGAGAGGGATAGAGAGAACCCCGTGCTGTCAACATGGAGCCTGAAGCGGGGCTCGATCCCAGGAACTGTAAGATCATGACCTAAGCCAAAATTAAGAGTCAGAAGCTCGACTGACTGAACCACCCAGGCGTTCCTCAAGGTCATGAAGATTTACTCCAGTGTTTTATTTTGAGTTTTATAGCTGTAGTTCTTACATTTAGGTCTACATTCTATTTTGAGTTAATTTTTATGTATGATGTGAAATATGGTTCCAACTTTATTCTTTTATGTGTAGCTATCCACTTGTCTGAGTACCGTTTGTTGAAAAGGCTGTCCTTAGCCTATTTGATTATCTTGGCCTCCTTGTTTGAAAATTAGTTGACCATAAATGTAAAAGTTTTATTTCTGGGCTTTCTGTTCTATTACACTACAACACCGTTTTGGTTACTAAAGCTTTGATTGTAAGTTGAAATTGGGAAATTTGAGTCCTCTAATTTTGTTTTTCTTTTTCAAGATCATATTGTTTGGTGTACCTGGGTGGCTTATTCACTAGACCATGTGACTCTTGACCTTAGAGTCATGAGTTTGAGCCCCATATTGGGTGTAGAGATTACTTAAAAAAAAAAAGATTATGTTGTTTATTATGGGTCCCTTGCATTTCCATATGAATTTTAGGATATTATTGTCAGTGGCTTATAAAAAGCCAGCTCGGATTTTGATAGGGATTGCTCTGAGTGTTACCACTTTAGTAATATTAAATCTTTCAGTCCATGAACATGGGACATCTTCCCCATTATTTAGATCTTTAATTTCTATCAGCAGTAGTTTGTAATTTTTAATATATAAGCCTTGCACTTTTTTAACCCTACTCTATCATGCTTTTTTGTTAAATTTATACTTAAGTATCTTATTATTTTTATTACTACTGTAAATGGAAGTTTTTGCTTAATTTCATATTTGGAATATTCATTGTTTTAGAAATACAATTCATTTTTGTATTTTGACCTTGTATCTTGCAACTTTGCTGAACTTGTTTGTTTTTAGTGGATTCCTTAGGATTTTTTTTTTTTTTTTTTTTTTTAGGTAGGATACATACCCAACATGGGACTTGAACTCACAACCCTGAAATCAGGAGTTACATGCACTGACTGAGCCAGCCAGGCACCTCAGTTTCTTAGAGTTTTCTATATATAAAGTTATGTCTTCTGCAAACAAGAAAGGTTTACTTCTTTTCCAAACTGAATGTCTTTTCTTTCTTTTTATTGCCCTTTTTTTTATTTTAATTTTATTTAATTTTTAACTTTATTTATTTTGAGAGAGCATGAGCATGCACAAGCGAGGGAGGAGCAGATAGAGAGGGAGAGAGAGAATCCTAAGCAGGCTCTGCTGTCACTGCAGACGGTGATGCGGGGCTCAATCTCACAAACTATGAGATTAAATCAAGAGTCAGATGCTCAGCTACCTGAGCCACCCAGGCACCCCCAATTTAAAAAAAAATTTTAATGTTTGTTTATTTTTGAGAGAGAGAGAGAGAGAGACAGAGCACGAGCAGAGAGAGAGGGAGACAGAATCTGAAGCAGGCTCCAGGCTCTGAGCTGTCAGCACAGAGCCCGATGCTGGGTTCAAACTCACAAAATCCATGAGATCATGACCTGAGCTGAAGTCGGACGGTTAACTGACTGAGCCACCCAGGCGCCCCCCCAGATTTTTATTTATAGAGATTACTCAAACTCAAAACACTGAAATTAAAAGTTGCATCCTCTTCCAACTGATCCAGCCAGGTGCCCCTAGACCGGATATTCCTAATTGACTTAGCTTCAAGTTTATTGATTCTTCTGCCTGCTCAGATCTTGTGTCAAACCCCTCTGCTTATGTTTTTCATTTTTATTATTGTACTTTCCAACTCCAAAAATTTTTTTTGTTCCTTTTTATAATTTCTGTCTTTCTATTAATATTCTGTTTCTGGTTAGACATTGTTCAGGGATGCATGGGTGGCTCAGTCAATTAAGCATCCGACTTTGGCTCAGTTCATGATCTCAGAGCTTGTGAGTTTGAGTGAGCTCCTCATCAGGGTCTGTGTGATGGTGCAGAGCCTGCTTTGGATTCCCTGTCTCCCTCTTTCTCTCTCTGTCCCTCCCCTGCTTGTGCATGCTCTCTCTCTCAAAAATAAATAAACATTTAAAAATATAAAAAAATAGACATTGTTCTCATACTTTTTCTTTAATTCTTTAGGCAAGTTTCTTTTTTTTTTTCTTTTTTTTTTTTGAGGAAGCATGAGTGGGGGAAGGAGAGAGAGACTCTTTTTTTCTTTTTAATGTTTATTTATTTTGGGAGTGCCTGGGTAGCTCAGTTGGTTAAGTGTCTGACTCTTGATTTTGGCTCAGGTTATAATCTCATGGTTAGTGAGTTTGAGCCCTGCATTGGGCTTTGTACTGACAGTGCAGATCCTGCTTGGGAGTCTCTCTCTATCTCCCCTTCTCTGCGCACTCTATCTCAAAATATACTTAAAAAAAAAAATTGGCGCCCCTGAGTGAGTCAGTCGGTTAAGCTTCCCACAGCTCAAGTTATGATCTCCCGGTTCGTGAGTTCGAGCCCCATGTAGGGCTCTATGCTGACTGTGCAGACCTGCTTGGGATTCTCTCTTTCCCTCTCTCTCTCTGCCCCTCCCCCCTCTCTTTTAAAAATAAATAAACATCAAAAATTTTTAAAATATTTTCCCCATCTTTTATTTGGAAATGCCACTGACCCATATATTAGGCTTTGAATTTGTCCTGCAGTTCACTTATGCTTTGTTCATTTTATTTCAGTATCTTTTTTTCTTTCTAGGTTTCATTTTAGTTGGTTTCTATTGCTGTGTTTTTATATTTTCTCTCCCTGATTTGTTCTGTTGCAATTTTCAATCTGCTGTTAATCTTACATAGTGTATTTTTATCAATACCATTTCAGATTTATTTTACTTCTTCTACCTAACATTCTTACTTTTTCCTTTAGATTTTTTACATATATGGAATATAGTTATAATAACTTTCTAAATGTCTTTCTTTACTAATTTTATAATGTATTATTTCTCATTTATTTTAACTTTTCATTGTGAAATAAATATACAGGAAGTTGGGAAAGAATGTACAGCAATATTCCATGTGCTTTTCACCCAATTTCTCCCCATTATGACAGTTTCTGTTACTGTAGTACCATATCAAAAGCAGGAAATTAATATTGGTACAATCTACAGAGTCTGTTCAGATTTGACAATTTTACATGCACTCCTCTCTTTGCATGCATTGTATGTTGGGGGAAGCTCTGTGGAATTTCATCTTGTATACATTTTTGTATCCACGACCACCATCAAGATATCGAACAGTTCCATTCCCAGAAGAATCCTTCTCGTTGCCCTTTTATAACCACATCCACCTACCTCCACTCCATTCAGGAACCTGTAACCCTGGCAATTACTAATCTATTCTTCAACTCTCTACCATTGTTGTTTCAAAATGTTAATTAAATGGAATCATACCACATGAAATTGGTATGATACCGATCATACCTCTTGAAATTGGCTTTTCCTCCTACTCAACTTAATTCCCTTGAGATCCATCCAAAGTGTTGCATGTGTCCATAGTTTGTACCCTTTTTTTGTGGTACAAATTGCCGAGTAATCTTCTGTGGTATGGCTGTCCCAAGTTTATTTAAGCATTCACCTGTTGAGGGACTTTTGTGTTGGTTCCAGTTTTTGGCCATTATGAATAAAGCTATGAACATTCGTGTATAGGTTTTTGTGTAAACATAAGTTTTCATTTTTCTGGGATAAGTGCCCAAGAGTACAGTTGCTGGGTGGTAAGGTAATTACATGTTTCATTGTAAAAGAAACTGCCAAACTGTCTTCAAGAGTGTCTGTACCATTTTGTATTCCCATCAGCTACGTATGAGCTATCTAGTTTTTCTGCATTCTTGCCAACATTTAGTACCGTCAGTATTTTTTATGTTAGCCATTGTGATAGGTATGATAGATATCTCATTGTGGTTCTAATTTGCATTTCCCTAATGGCTAATGATTTTGAACATGTCTGCTCATGTCTTTTGCCCATTTTCTAATTGTTTGCTCAAGTTTTGAGAGTTTATATATTCTGTTTATATGTTCTCGATACAATTCCTTTGTTAGATATGCAAGTATTTTCTCCAGTTTGTGGCATACCCTCTTCTGTGAACTCTAGACTCCTTTGCCTTCTCAGACTTCCACTTTCCACTCAGGGAGCATGTTGGGCTCTCCCCAGGTTGCTGCTTGGCTCCCCCCTTTTTTTGACATTACTTAGAAGCACTCTCCAGGCATTAAGCATGGTAATCATGGGGCTTACTGTATTTGTTTCCCATTTCTCAGGAATCACTGTCCTTTATTGCCTGATGTCCAATATCTTAAAAACCACTGTTTTACCCATTTTGTTTCTTTTGTCTGCCCAGAAGGTAAATGTGATCTCTGGTACTCCACGTTAGTCAGGAATGAAATCCCCCTCCTCTCTCTTTCCATGGCCAAACAACATTAGGAACACCTGTTGTTAGTAACTACTGTCCAATAATTCCTTCCTTTCTCAAGTTCTGAAGCAGAGGCTAAATATAATTCAGACAAAAAGATACTTCTGATGTTGTTCGGTATCTGTTAAAGACCAGCTACTTCCAAAAGTTTGCAAATCAATCAGATACAGGCTTAGAGCTAGAAATAGGTTAGCTACCATAGCACAAGATGATGGTGTGAAAAGATTTTAGTGACAGCTTGTGTGTGATAATATATCCTTTCTTGTTCAAGGTTCTCTTTGGATGTTAAGCTAGATTCTGGCTTTCATATGCCTTTTCTCTATTCTTATCCATAAAGTCCTTTTCTCGAAAGAATGGCTATATTTATAAAATCACATTTTCCTATATTTAAAAGGGAGAGTTGACCAGTTAAAGCAGCCTTTCCAGCCTAAGTGCATCTAGTTAGGTAATTCTCCCTTAACTTTTATTATTAGCTTAGGGCTTACATTAGCATTTATGATGAGTTGATAAAAATATACTAGAATTTCTTAAAGATTTATCTCTGCATTTCAAAGCTACAGTTATCTATGTAAAAACTCAGATATAGTGTTGCTACAGGATCACATAGTTCTCAAACATTGAAGAAAATATTTCTTTGGAGTTATTTTGTGGAATTCGGACACATTTCAATAATAGGTGACTTTGAGCTCTGGGAATCTGCTAGAGTCACCTTTGGGATAGAGCAGCCTCTGCTCGTGCCAGTCTCATCAGGAAAGTTTTGTTTCTCTTTCCAGTTTATCACTTCCGCTGATGAACCAAGGGCATGGTTTGTTCTATTAGTAAGCTATTTTTTTTTTAACAGTTCCTATCATGATGCCTTGCACAGACTGGTTACTCAGCCAGTATTAACTGGATGAATGAATGCCTCTTCATTGAGTCACTGCTACAGTCAACTCCCTTTATATATTTCATCCAGGATCTTTCCATCTCCATCCTTTCAGTCATTTTCTTACTTGTTTGTATTTCCGCTGGAGGGGTGAGCAAAGAAGGCAAAGAAAAAGACCTGAAATCTTTCTATCGCTTATAAGTAACTCTGATAAGAAAAAAGTATTATGTGAGAAGAGATTGAAACACTTACCTGAATTGAGATTTTGGAGTTGATGCTGATTTATCTATTATATTTTTCCCTGCCATTACTAACAGTGGATGGTTTTTTTGCTTTACTTCAAAGCCCTGACCAGTTTTTTCTCTTTATAACTGATAGCTAGTGATATGCTCTTTTACTTTTCAGTTTTATTTCTAATTTTTATAACTTTCCTTTTCCTCTGCATGGAGTCCTCTACCTCTTCTTATTCTTATTATTTTCTAAGTTTGTTTATTTTGAGAGAGAAAGCATGCGAGTGGGGGAGAGAGAGGGAGAGAGAGAATCCCAAGCAGGCTCTGCACTGTCAGCACAGAGCCCAGCGCGGGGATTATGCCCATGAACTGGGAGATCATGACCTGAGTCAAAATGAAGAGTTGGACTCTTAACCGACTGAGCCACCCAGCTGCCCCCCTCTCCTTTATTCTTTAAATATTGGTATGTCCTGAGGTCTCTGCTTACCTCTCTAGCCTTCTTTGCTGCTAATATTCCACCGTTCTCACCATGCACTCTCCCTTTAAAATCCAAGGTTTCAACTTCTATGTCACAGTTTGGTTGTAGAGATATCCAGTCTCACCAGTATAACTGCCTATTGGGCACTTTGATTAGTCAGCTGATGGACATATGACATTTACCATGTTTTATTATTTCATGTTTTTTATTTTAATTACCTGGTGCTCATCAGGACAAATGTACTTATTGTTATTTTTAAGATTTTTATTTTTACAGTCTTTATTTTAAAGTCTATTTTGTCTGATATAAGTATTGCTATTCCGGCCTTCTTTGACTCCATTTACATGCTGGACGCTTCTCCATCCCCTCAGTTTCAATCTGCAGGTTTCTTGAGGTCTACAGTCAGTCTTTTGTAGGCAGCATATAGATAGGTCTTTTTTTTTAAATCCATTCAGTTTCCTCATCTATATCTTCTGATTGGAGCGTTTAGGCCTATTACATTCAGAGTAATTATTGATAGAAATGTATTTATTGCCTTTTTATTATTTGTTTTGTATTGTGTCTGAGGATTTTCTCTGATCCTTTCTGATCTTTCTCTGTCATGGTTTGCTGGTTTTCTGTAGTGATAGATTTGGAATTTTTTTCTCTATTTGCTTTGCATATTTATTAGACTTTTTTATTATTAGTGGTTTTTGCTTTGTGGGTACTATTATGTTTATAACATCTTCTGCATATAGCAGTCTACATTAAATTGATGGTTGTTTAAATTTGAAACCATTCTTGGGGCACCTGGGTGGCTCAGTAGGTTGGGTGTCCAACTGTTGATTTCAGCTGAGGTCATGATTCCAAGGTTGTGGGATCAAGCCCCGCATCAGGCTCTGCACTGAGAGAGTGGAGCCTGTGTGGGGTTCTGTCTTCCTCTTTCTCTGCCCCTCCTCTGTGTGTGTGCACGCACTCTCTCTCTTAAAAATAAATATTTAAATTTGAACCCATTCTTTACTCCTGTCCATGTTGTAGGTATATGGTGTCATGTTTTATATCCTTTTATTTTGTCAGTTCCTTGACTGATTTTTTTACAGAAATACTTATTTTTACTGCTTTTATGTTTCCTGCCTTCTTACTTTCGGTCTTTCTTTTCCACTCAAAGAATCTCCTTTAATATTTCTTGCAGGGCTGGTGTAGTGGTCATGAGCTTCTTTAATTTTTATCTGGTTTTGTTTGTCTGCTTATGGGTTTTCCTTTATTATGTAACTATCTTCTTTTGTCTCGCTGCTTTTAATATTTTTTCTTTATCACTGTATTTTGCCATTTTATTTTATTTATTATTATTATCATTTAATTGAATTCAATTAATTTATTTATTTTAAGTAAGCTCTATACCCAACATGGGACTTAAACTTACAACCTTAACCTCAGGAGTCGCATGCACCACCAACTGAGCCAGCCAGGCATCCCAGTATTTAGCCATTTTATTCACAATATGTCTTGATTTGGATCTGCTCTTTTGATTTTGTTGGTGGTTCCCTCTGCCTCCTGGATCTGGATATCTATTTCCTTGCCCAGATTTGGGAAGTTTTCAGGAATTATTTTTTCAAATACATTTTCTGCCCCCTTTTCTCTCTTTTGTTCTTGTGGGACTCCTATAACACAAGTGTTATTATGTTTGATGGAATCACTAAGTTTCCTAAGTCTTTTCTTGTATTGCGTAATTCTTTTTTCTATCTTTTGTTCAGCTTCATTACTTTCCATTACCTGTCTTCTAGGTCATTAATTTGTTCCTCTGCTTCTTCCTAACCTGATGTTCATTGCATCAAGCATGTTTCTCATTTTGTTTATTGAGCCCTTTATCCCTACTCTTATTCCTTATCTCTGTGTTAATGGTCTCACTGATGCCCTCTACTCTTTTATTAAGTCCAGTGAGTATCCTTATGATTATTGCTTCAAATTATCCATCAGGCATGTTACTTACACCTGTTTCACTTCGATCTCCAGTTGTTGCCTTGTCCTGTTCTTTCATTTGTGGCAAATTCCTCTGATTTCTCGTTTTGCCTAAGTCTTTGTGCCTGTTTCTCTGTGTTAGGAAAGTCAGCTACATCTGCTGTTCCTGAGGACAATTGCTTTATTAACAAGAGGTCCTGTAGTGCCCTGCAGTGCAGTGTCCTCTGTTCCTCAGGGCCCGGTGCTTCCAAGAATGTCTTCAGTGTGCGTTTGGTGTTCTTTGCTGTTGTGTCCTGGCTGCTTTATCCTCAAGCCATTTGCCTATAGAGGCTGTCTTTGCCTGTTGTGGGCAGTGTTTGGTCCTTGGCCTGAATGTGGCGTGTTTTAACTAGGTGCGCTCTGGTCTGCTTGTGAAGTGAGACCTCTTGGTACCACCACCAGAACCAAAGCATGGCTTATGCTGAGGTGCAGGGGAGGGAAATGGCACTGGTCAGTTCCTTTGTTCCTGGAGGGGTCTCTGAATGCTGCTTCTCTGGGGCATGCTCTGAGATGAGCAAATAACACTCCCCACTATGTGCCCTGGGAGCTCTTTAGATGGCTCTTTCCCTGCTATATGGCCACAGGCTGTTTGCCCTGCCTTCTCCCAAGACCAGCCCCAATATCCTCTGAGCTCTTCCAGAGTCAACCGCAGTGACCTTTAAAACTCTAGGTTTTAAGCCCTGCCAAAAGTCATGAAATTTGGCACCTCTCACTTTCTAAGCCAATACCTCTGGGGATTTGTTCTTCCTATGCGCTGTCCTGTGTGTTAGTCAGTCTCTCTCCCTTCTCTTCAAAGTCGCCTCCCTCCCCACTGCAGTAGCCAGGTTCTGTTTCTCTCCGAAGCTGCATCTCCACACTTCCTACCTTCTTCCATGTGGCTGCTTCTTTACCTTTATTTGTGGAGTTTGTTCTACTAGTCTTCAGATTGATTTCTGTGTTATTTAGGATGATTTGGGAGTTCTGAGTCAAGGCAGCCTAGAGTCCTCCTACTCTGCCACCATCTTTCCCTCAATCCCACATTTACCATGCTCTAATTAATTAATTAATTAATTAATTAATCTGTTTATTTTTAAGTAAGCTCCATGCCCATTGTGGGGCTTGAACTCACGACTCTGAGATCAAGAGTTGCATACTCTACTGACTGAGTTAACCAGGCGCCCCTATTTATTTATTTTTAAAATTCATTCATTCATTCAAGTATTTATATATTTTAGTAATCTCTGTACCCAAGCTGAAACTCACGATCCTGAAATCAAGAGTTGCATGTTCTTCTGACTGAGCCAGCCAGGTGCCCCTACCATGGTTAAACTGAACTTTATCATCTTTCTTTCCAAACTGGTTTCTCCTTCAGTGTTCTGATTTCAGTGGGTAAAAATACCCTCCCCAGTTATTCTCAAACGTTTTAGTATCAGAATTTTTTCACACTCTTAAAAATTATCGAGCCCTCCAAAAGCTTTTGTTTATAGTTGGTAATGCCTATCAATATTAGTATATTGGAAATTAGAACTGAGAAATTTTGAAAACATTAATTCATTTTAAAATGATAACCTAGGGGTGCCTGGGTGGCTCAGTCGGTTGGGCGGCCGACTTCAGCTCGGGTCATGATCTCGCGGTCTGTGAGTTCGAGCCCCGCGTTGGGCTCTGTGCTGACGGCTCAGAGCCTGGAGCCTGCTTCCGATTCTGTGTCTCCCTCTCTGTCTGCCCTTCCCCTGTTCACACTGTGCCTCTATGTCTCTCAAAAATAAATAAACATTAAAAAAAATAATAATAAAAATTTAAAATGATAACCTATTACATGTTAACATTAAAGCAAGTGTTTTATGAAAAACATTTTCAAAATAGCAACAATAAAATTTAATGAGAAATGTGTCATTGTTTTTCATTTGTAAAAGTCTGATTTAATGTTGGGGTTAATAGAACACAGATGAATTCTCCTCTCTGGCTTTTCATACAGTTGGTTGTGATATAACATGTCCTTTATCTTCTGGAAAATACTATCCTGTGAGAGCATGACAATGAAAAGGGCAATCAAGACCTTAGTATATTATAAAAGTCCTTTTGACCTTGCAGAAAAAACAAGTCTTGGAGATTTCCAGGGGTTTCAGGCCATACTTTGAGAAGCTGGTTTTCTGTCCAGTCACTTGAGTGTCTTTTCACACAATCATCATACCATCTCCTGCGTCACTAAGCCTTAGTGATTTTACCTTCTGATGCCTCTTGGGTCGCAGTCCTCTTACTCTGTAGTCAGAATTCTTTTTCCTAGCTGGTGTCTCTGCCTCTATTTTATCTTCTTTCTAAGCTATCCACATTGTAGCAAAAGTAATGTTTCTAAAATAGAAATATGATGATGTAACTCATTTTTGAAAATCCTTTACAAGTTTCTCATAGCTTTAGTTAGTGTGCAAGATGTTTTATGATCCTGTTTCCACTGGTCTCTAGCTTTTTTCTCAAGCTACTTTGCTCTTGAGTGCCTTATACTCTAGCTTTCTTTATGCAATACTTGCTGTTCTGAGAAAGCATTATGGTGATCTATATGTCTGTGTTAATGATACTATTTGTTGGGTTCACACTGTATTCCTGGCACTGTGTTCTAAGTACTTTATATATATATATTATCTCATTTAATCTCCACACAGCCTTTCAAAAAAAAGTATTCTAATCATTCCATTTTATAGATACAGAAACTGAGGTTTAGAGAGATTAAGTAACTGTCCTCAAATCATCCAACTGGTGAATATGGAATCTAAGTCTGTTTTTCCATTTCTTTATTAGGCTAAATACTATTTGTTCTGGAGGATTAGGCTTAAACATCCCTTCCTTCTGGAAGCTTTTCTTCTGGTATGATATCTATATGGCTGCTTCCTCTATTCCCATTAAACCTTGTGAGCAGCTCTAGCTAGCACTTAACATAATACGTTATAATTTACTTGTTTGTCTCCTGAACCATTGATTTTCCTCTTAGGTGCAGAAAGGGAACTTGATTCTTCTGACACAAGAATCTTAGATTGCATTCCAACATATTTGTCTCTAAGAGGAAGATGAATATTGGGGACCTTAAAACCTAATTTCATTCTGGGCCTACTTCATCTATTCATTCTATGCAAGCAGGTCCCTCAATTTCAGAGGAACCATAAAACAGATAATATTATTTCTATATTAATTCTTCCAAGTTTTAAAAATAGTGACTTTGATCTTCTTTTGTTAGAGAAGACTAAATAACAACAAAAATAATAGCGAACATTTATTGAAATGCTTTCCATGTGTCTAAACTTTTACCTGTATATTAACTCTTTTAATTTTTACAGCTCCATGAGGTAGTTACTATTACCTTTGTTTTACAGATAAGGGAAACCGAGGCATCAAGAGATTAAGTAACTTGCCCAAGATCACACAGCTTGTAAGTGGCAGAGCTTGAAATCAAATCTCTAAAAATTACACTGTACAAAATACTGAATCTTCTTTATCCAAGATCCCATAGTTGTATTCTTTGTTAGGATAAAGGTAAGTGAGGATTAGAGATAAAATTGTACGGCACAACTCTGGTGTAGTCATCTTATAGAAAAAGATGATTTAGTATAGTGTGTTTTCTTTTTAAAACAACATCTTTTTGGTATAAATGAAAGGATCCTTCATGTTATCTTTATTACCAAATCATTATCACAGTTCTGAGCTTCCAGCCCAATTAATTCCCACTTTCCCAGTGAATAACAGCAACAAAAAGTTTTACATCTTAGTTGACACTTATGAGGTTGATAATAATTTTTCTTCTCCCAACAGGTTTCATTGGTTAATTTCAGAATCCTGTTTTCTTTGTGTATTAGAGAGACACATTTAAACTTTATCTTTTTGGTGGGGATTCATTTGCCCTTATCTATTTTCTGTGACCCCAGTCCCTTGAGCATTGCAGTGGATATTTAATTTTGAGAATGTTAATTAGCTTCAGTAATTACATATCTTGAGGCATTTCTAGACATTTATAGCTTTGTAATTTTGGTATAAAATAGAATGTATTGGAGCTTGTTGGGTTTTAAGGTTGTTCGTTTGTTTGTTTGTCTTTAAAGAAAGCTTTGAGTTTTGTTCAGGGAGGAGTTCTTAAGTCAGTCATGGAATTTAGGACTATTGGGAGTTTATTTTACCAGTGCCCAGGAATATCGTACTTGTATCGTTTTGCTAATAGTATCTTGAGGTCACTAAGAGTAGTTGTTTTTTGATGGTGCCTTATGTTTTAGTTGAGTTTCAGAATCAGACCAATGTAGAGGATGCGGTTTTCTTCAAAATAAGCCTTTGAATAAGAACCGAGGCTAGTTTTGGGATTTGTGTGATACAGAAAGCACATCTGCAACACGTCCCATCTGTTGACACACTTTTAATTCTCAGTTATACAGGATGTGCTTTGAGCTTTTTACCAGTCATCATTTTACCCAGTTTCATGTATAATGTTGTCAAAGTTGTTTCAATCTCTTTCAGAATAGATTTGATTCCAAATCACCTACTTTTGATACAGTATTCTTTTTTTTTTTTTTTTTTTTTTTTTAGTTTATTTAATTTATTTTGAGAGAGAGACGCAGAGACGGAGAATCCCAGGCAGGCTCTGTACTGCAGAGCCCGATGCAGGGCTCAAACCCACGAACCTGGAAATCATGACCTGAGCCAAAGTTGGATACTCAACCAACTGAGTCACCCAGGTATCCCATAGTATTCTAGGAATATAGAAAGATAAATGGATTGATTAAGTTAATTTGAAACCACAATATGTTTTCGAGAATGTGATGAGGTATAAGATATAGTTTGTAGAATTGTTTTGAGTTCTTTGGAATTGATATGATTGATCCATGCAAGACTTGAGGAAGTTGGGGATAAAAACATGAGACGTGCAGAAAGGAACTTTTTTCCTAAACTATTCTTCTAGATTTTTTTCTACTAGATCCCATCCTATTTGAAGCTTAAAACAAGAGCTTCAGTACAATTTAGTTAATTGAATTATCCTCTCTTGTAGGATTATATGAAATTATTGAGTATTATTAGTATCCCTCTGCAAGCAGGTGAGGAAACAAAGTTGAAGAGAGCAGAAATGTCCTCATATTAAAGGGATATTCTAATGTTTTCAATAATTCCATTTTCTTTCTTTCTTTTTTTTAAAGTTTATTTATTTTTGAAACAGAAACAGAGGGGTGCCTGGGTGGCTCAGTTGGTTAAGTGAGTTCGAGCCCCACATTGGGCCCTGTGCTGATGGCTCATCAGAGCCTGGAGCCTGCTTCGGATTCTGTGTCTCCCTCTCTCTCTGCCCTTCCCCTGCTCACGTTCTGTCTCTGTGTCTCTCAAAAATAAATAAACGTTAAAAAAAATTAAAAAAAAAAAAAGAAACAGAAACAGAGAGAGACAGAGCATGAGCAGGGAAGGGGCACAGAGAGAGAAAGGGAGACACAGGACCTGAAGCAGGCTCCAAGTTCTGAGCTGTCAGCACAGAGTCCAACTTGGGGATTGAACTCACAAACCACAAGATCATGTCCTGAGAGGAAGTCCGCTGCCCAAGCATCTGAGCCACCCAGGCACCCCTTTAAATATTTTTTAATGTTCATTTTTTGTTGAGAGAGAGAGAGACAGAACATGAATGGGGGAGAGGCCAAGAGAGAGGGGGAGACACAGAATCTGAAGCAGACTCAGGCTCCGAGCTGTCCCCACACGGCCCCACGCAGGGCTTAAACTCATGAACCACGAGATCATGACCTGAGCTGAAGTTGGATGGTTACCCAACTGAGCCACCCAGGTGCCCCTCAATATTTTCATTTTTAAGGAAACTGTTCTGAAATTATAGGAAGCAGCTAAGAAAAGTAGCCATATATAAATAATTCATTTTCTTATTATACCAGGCAAGCATATTATATTGATGTTGGGTGTCAGATAAGCACTCTATACTTATTTTTTGTGGTTAATGGTTTATTAACAAATACTTATTTGTTGTGCCAGGAACTGTCTGGAAGTATGAGATGTAGCAGTGAAGAAAAAGGAAAAATCCCTGCCCTTATAGAATGTACATTTTTCCCCGGTTTTATTAAGATATAATTGATGTACGGCTCTGGATAAGTGTAAGGTGTACTGCACAGTGACTTTACATACATATATTGAGAAATGATTACCAGATAAGTTTAATTAGCATTTATCTTCTTATATATTTACAAAAAAATAAAACTTAGATTTTAATGGGTGAAATGGTTGTAAGAAATATAGCATCCAATACCACCAGACCTCCATGGAGTCAATGACAGAAATTCCTAAAATGAAGCCCAGAAATGGCTGTGTTTTGTTGTACTTTCTCTGAAATTGGCCCTACATTTTTGCCCATTTAGTCCCTTTTTTGCCAGTACTATGGAGAAGAGTGATGGTAGAGCATATAGTAATAGCTTCAGTTTTTCTCAGATATGCTCTGCACTAGGCACCTTGCAAAACTATTTTGAAATTTATTTCAAAGCATTAAAATCCTATGAAGGAGATTATTTTGTGGGTCAGTAAAATGAAGTTTATAAGAGGTAGCGTAGTTACAAATCAGATCACATTAAAAAAACAGAAATGGGCGCCTTAATTAATTGTCTAACTCTTGGTTTTGGCTCAGGTCACGACCTCACGGTTTATGAGTTCAAGCCTCACATCAGGTTCTATAGGGCCTGCTTGGGATTCTCTCTCCCTCTTTCTCTGCCCCTCCCCTGCTTGTTTGTGTGTGCGCATACATGCTTGCTCTCTCTTTCTCACTCTCTCAAAATAAATAAATAATCTTAAAAAATAAAATCAGAAACATTAAAAAAAAAAAAAGCCCCGAATCAGATCACATAGCTGGTATGTGATAGGGCTAGATAGGCCTACTCCTAACAATTTCAGGGCAAAAGCATGAATGAAGGCATAGTTTTCATATATCTGTATATTTAAGTTATAAATCAAGAAAAAAAAAACTGTTAGGAAATTATTTCTGGGTGCCTAGGTGGCTCAGCGGATTAAACATCCAACTTTGACTCAGGTCATGATCTCATGGTCTGTGAGTTTGAACCCCATGTCAGGCTCTATGATGACAGCTCAGAGGCTGGAGCTTGCTTAGGATTCTGTGTCTCCCTCTCTCTCTGCCCTATTTCTCCAAGAATAAATAAACATTAAAAAAACCACTTTTTTTAAAAAAGACAAGTATTTCCCCTTACCTAGGTCATATTTTCCTAATGACCTAGAAAGCCAGAATTATTGAACTACTCAGAGTTCCGAGACAGGTTGGGTTAGTGCAGAGGTACCCTCTATGTCTAATCTCCATCCTCAGCTTCTCATCATCTGTCGCTTGGCCATGATTCAGACCATAGAATGTGTACCACAGTGGGTATAGGTATCGTCTATGGCAGGACAGAGTTTGAGAAGAGATCCACTGAAGGCCTTGGAAGTGGGCTCAAAGCTGCTTGGGTAGGGAGTTCTGGAATCCAGAGCATAGTTGGGGGTGGTAGAGTCAGGGGCTTCATGTAGACTTGTCCACTTGGTCCAGTGAACATCTTGCCTGAGGGGATAAGCAGGTCAGAAGAGGCTCAGAGTGGATATCTAAAGTGTAAGACCCAGAATGGGGTTCCTTTACTATGACCAAAGGTTGTACTAGTGCCAGGACTGAAACCCAGGTCTATCTGACAATACTGTCTCTTGTCAACAATAAGAAAGCCTGGTACAGAGAAAGGAAGTGTTGGCTTACTGTCAACGGTAAACGGAGCAAGGATGGAAAACAGCTGTTCTGGCCATGTTACCTCATGCCTGGAGAGTGCTTTAGGATGGCCCTTTTTTTCCCCCCCTTTAAAGGTTTGTTTATTTTTGAGAGAGAGAGAGAGAGAGAGACAGAGCATTAACGGGAGAGAGGCAGAGAGGGAGACACAGAACTGGAAGCAGGCTCCAGGCTCTGACCTGTCAGCACAGAGCCCAACTCAGGGTTCAAACCCAAGAACTGCGAGATCGTGACCTGAGCCAAAGTCAGACACTTCACCGACTGAACCACCGAGGTGTCCTTGAACTATCTTTTAAATGAGCCAGTCTGTTTGTCTTTTGAAAATGCTATTTACTGTTTACACATAAAAACTAGAGTATTTAAGGATGGGGAAAAAAAAACCTCGCCATCTTATTACAAGTGTATTCTAGTCTTTGTATAGTTTAAGTCGAATGGCACAGTTATAAGGAGACACAGTCAATTTTTTTCTAAAAAACGTGAGGCATAAACATACCGGTCTATTTATGTAATGGTCTGCAGTTTATGCTCAACAAGAATTTCTTCAGTCCCGTTTTACTTAGGAAAAAGCAGTATATAGAAGGACCAGATTATGGTTTATTTTATATTTTATATCAAACATAATAGGTAGGTTAGCTGTCATTATTATATGGTCTTAAAATTTTCAATTTTCTGAAATTGATCTCAAACATATGAAGAGACTCGTGGGGAAATGCAGTTTGGATACAGAATGTTATTTCTTCATTACATACATTGTTGAATATTTAGAGTACATCTGGGTTCTGGTTATTCTTAGAGTCCTCAGGACACCCTTCTTAAGATTGACTGTCCAGCCACACTTGTTTGTCACATCCCCTGATTGAAGCGTTCTTGGGTACGTTGAAACCTTCATCCACATGATCCTAGGACCTTGGACTGTCTTTATCTATTAGAAACTCCTCAATTCTATCAGACTTGGAGTTTAATTTAAATCTGGTGAGAACATAATCATGACTTCTGTTCAGTTTTCAAGCTACACTTTTTGTTAACAGGTGAGAATCTTGTGTTTGCATGTATTGCATGGTGGGATCTTTTCAGGATGTAAAAATGAATAGAAAAATCCTGAGCGTTATGTACCCTTGATGCTAGAGGCATAATTCGTAGTAAAAGTCCAAATTGATGTTAGACCTAGAACTTGGTGGTACAGAAAAAAGAATTTTAACCCCCTTTTAATTTTTTCTTAACATGTCTTCCCTATGTTCTTTCAGTTTGCTTTTTCTATGCTATTTGGCACCATTGCCAAATAGTGCTATTGCTTATTAGCTCTTGTTACCGAATTTGCCAAGCTCCTGAAAAATACTTGTTTTTTGAAAAACCACATTAAAATTCTGACATCCATTTTGAGTGACAGTTTCAGCAGCATCCTGTATTGCAAGGGCTTGGGAATTTGTTGACATGAATCCATTTTCTCTGACTTCTGATTCCCCTACCTAGGTTCTGTAGCCTGTGGTCTATTTTTAAATCATGCTGCTATACTCTGTGCAGCAGTTCTTTTCCTGAATTATTTATCATTGTTTGGAGCTGAATGGAGCAGTATGTTGGTTTTTTTTTTTTTTTTTTTACCACTGCTCATTAGAACTCACGTGTCTGTCTTCAACTTGGTTGACAGATTTGGTTCATGTTAAATCCCACTGGTCTATCCTGGGAAGGCTGCAAGGCAGGGAACAGGCCATAATCTGTGCTACCCTGTAAGGGCATTCAGACTTTTGGTTGTTATTTTGTTTTGGCAGCAGTGGGAAAGATAGAAGAAGCTATGCCCTGTTCTTCCCTTAGACTCTGCTCAGACAGAGATTGTGTTATGCTCGTTTTTGTGATAATGTTTATTTTATGCTTTTGTAGTAATTGTTGCATTTTTAAGAGAGACGAGGGAAGAATCCCTATGAAAAGCACAGCATTAAATCAAGATTTCATTTTCACTTTAAATATGATCCAGATACGTGGGGCACTAAAAATCTCTGGTCATGGGATATGGGTTGTGAGACATTTGTTCCTTTTGTTTGGGAATATTTCTTCTCATTGCCTGTTCTCTCACCTTCTTACAGACTGTAGGCTTGGAAGAAGGATGGCAAAATCTAAAAGCAAGGCAATTATTTTGAATGATATTTCTTCCCTTTTCTGTTTTCTGGTGCATCAGTATTGATGTTTCTCTTTTGTCTTCCTCCTGTGTTTTTTTTCCCTGCATCCTATCTTTCATGAAAATATTTTTTTGACATTGCTTTTTTATTTTCTCTTTGATGGATGAGGACATCGCACTTGGGTAGTCTTTACTTTTTAAACTATTTTCCCTTTTCATGTCACTGTAGGTGGAAAGGGGGTAGCTGTCAATCATTTGGGCACTAAAGAAGGAAAAAATCATGTTTATCCCCCTAACCCTGTTGGCCATCTCTGAGTTTGTACCTTTTTAAAAAAACAGTAGTAGTATATAGTTTTGAGTCCCATTCTTGAGACTCTTTTATATTCTGAACCAGAACAAGTTTTTTCAGCCTCTGTTGCTGCTTTTGGTCAGTGCTACTGCCTGAGAAACTGGCCTCTCACTGTTCAGTGGTTCCAGTTATTATCATCGGTATCATTTCACTCCCCTGTGATAGTGGTTCTAGTTCCGTAAAGCCCACATTTCTCAGCAGGACCTCAGGACAGCCCCACTCACATTTTCCTGACATTTCATAAAACTCGTTTCTTTGGATTGAGTCAGCCAAGTTGAACTAGACTAAATATACTATCTTTCCCTTGTGCTTTTGCTCTTCTCCAGGTTATCTTTGACTCTCTTTGCCAATACATTTCCACAATCCTTGAAATATCCAGCACAAAATTAACATTTTTTTTTAGGAAACTGTCCATGATTCTTTTATTAATTTGAACTCTTAATTTTTTAATTTTTTGAGCCTTGTATTTTCATGTTGCTGGTGATTTAAAGCACAATCCCTGTGTTTAAGGAGGTCTAATCTTAGGGGAACATCAGCGATAAATGGACTCATTTTTTTCCATTATTTTGAATTTCTGTTGGTTTTTAATTTCACATAGATGTCTTTAAATTCCAGATTATAACTGTAAGGGCAGAGGCAATTACCTTCCTTTCTATGGAATCTTGTGAACTGTTTTTACTGCTTTGGCACAGAGTAGGTAGCCTCCTGATTTACCACAGGGCAAACTCTTTGGATAATAAGGTATCAGTGTAGGGAAAGAAGGAACCTAAGTATTGAGGATTCTCTAGCTTGTATATTTTAGAATGGTAAGAACACTAAGACTTTACAGTCTTACTTGGAATTATATTTTGGAGACTAAAATGACACAGACTAAAAATTGAAAGTCCAAAAGACATATTTGGTTTCTGAAATAACCATCTAATTTTTGTCTGCATAACAAAGTTAGAGCATATTTATTGGTGGCATGCTGGGAGGATGGTTTACTTCAGCAACTCTGTCCCTGCATGTCTGTTGGTGGTGTTGTACATACTTAATAAATCTGAGTTCACATTAGTTTACTATAAAAGTCTTTTAGGTGACATTCAGAACCAGAATTGCATATCATCTGCAGGTTGTTAACCTCACTTTCCAACACCCCATGACACTTTGCATGAGAGTTGAGTTTATCTTAGAGTTCTTATTTCAGAACTAGGGTCTCTGACCTTTAATAGTAGAGCTATGTGGCTCAGTCGGTTGATGGTCCAGCTCTTGGTTTTGGCTCAGGTCATAACCCCAGGGTAGTGGGATTGAGCCCTGTGTTAGACTCCATGCTGAGCATGGAGCTTGCTTAAGATTCTCTTTCTCCCCCTCTGCCCCTCTCCCCTTCTCGTGCTCTTTCTTAAAAAAAAAAAAAAAAATTAAAAAAAATATAACAGTAAAGCTACGTTTCTTTTTTCTGACACTCTTTAGAGCACTTGCTGGTGTTAAGGTAGGGGGTAGGAGAACGGGGGTAGGAAGCAGCATGAAGGTTCTTGAGGGAAGGCTAAGAGGAGAGCTACTTGAGACTACTTATTCGTCCATTCCTTCTGTATGAAGTCAATCTCCTGACCACTTGTGTTGCCTTCTTTGCCCCTCTCCACCCAGGCCCCTGAATCTTCCGTCCTACTGGTGCTGTGTGCAAAGTTAGGGAACAGTTCTCAAGTCCAGCCTTACTTTTGGCACCAATCGTAGAGTTTGAGGGTCCCCAAGACCACCTTTGGGTTCAGTACTTTGCTAGAAGGACTTAAAGAACTCATGAAAGCTGTTACACTCAAAGTTACGGTTTATTTCAGCAGAAGTAAACAAATTAAAATCAGCCAACAGAAGAGGTGCATGAGGCAGAGTCCAGGAGGGTTCTAAATACTGAACTTATGTTTGTCATGAACAGTCCTGTCATAACTCTTCCTGGCAATATGTGACAACACACATAGAGTATTGCTAACCAGAGAAGCTCACCCAATCCTTGGTGTCAAGTTTTTGTTGGGACTCCATCATGTATGTGTGATTGTTGCCTTATGTACCTGACCTCAGTCTCCAACCCCTTCTGAAGTTCAGCTGATCCTGTGTGATTCAGACTCCCCACTATAAATCACGTCGTTAGACTATCTGGCACAACTCAAAGCCCCCAGTAAACAAAGACTTTTAACAAGCAGTTATTTCCACAGCTTTGGTTTATTACTTCCAGGGAGTTAACGGCAAAGACCAGAGCTATCTTTGAGCAAGGTTAAACTTGCTGGTTTACAGTGCTGATTCAAGCTTTGGGCCCAACCCAAGAGGAGGAAAAGGAACTAGTTTAAAAATTTTAAACATGCAAATTCATATTTTGATCAGAAAATTTAATATATATAAATTGAATCTTTAAACAAAAAAAGGAGATCCAAGTTGCTAGAGTTCCTAGGCACATGAGAGAAGCAAACTCAGATCATCCCTTGTGGAACATACCTCAGCCCTAGCTTCAGAGAAATCCCAAAGACAGATTGCCAACAAATAAGGGGATTTTCTTTGATTTGCCAAACAAAATCTGGGTGGCACAGATGGTTAAACGTCTGACTCTTGATTTTGGCTTAGGTCATGATCTCATGTTTCGTGAGTTCAAGCCCCATGCCAGTGCAGAGCCTGCTTGGGATTCTGTCTCTTCTCTTTTATCTCTCTCTCTCTCTCTGTCAAAATAAATAAATAAACAAAAAAGTTAGATTGCTGGAGCACATAGGCGGTTTAGTTGATTGAACATCCAACCTCAGCTCAGGTTGTAATCTCATGGTTTGTGAGTTCGGGCCCCTGCATTGGGCTTGCTGCTGTCAGCACAGATCCTGCTCTGAATCCTCTGTGCCCCTTTCTCTACCTCTGCCCGGCTTGTGCTTTCTTTCTCAAAAATAAACATCAAAGCAGCGCCTGGGTGGCTCAGTTGGTTAGGTGTCTGACTTCGGCTCGGGTCATGATCTTACAGTCTGTGGGTTCAAGCCCTGTGTTGGGCTTAGTGCTGACAGCTCAGAGCCTGGAGCTTGCTCTGGATTCTTTGTGCCCCTACCTCTCTCTACCCCTCCTCCGCTCACACTCTGTGTCTCAAAAATAAATAAATGTTAAAAAAATAAACATTAAAACAATATTAGATTGCCAACAAATAACTAAAAATAATAATATTAACATCTCAAACAAATCACTACAAACAAGAATCAGCAGAAACAACTGATCCAGACCCACAGAAATAAAAAAAATAATTCAACGTTAAAAACTCAGTGAAAGGGAACTTATAATCCTGATCATGGTGGGTAACAAGATGTTGATTTATAACCCTGCCTTAAACAAATATATACAACTGAATAACTGAACAAAATATATTTTTAAAACTGTTTTAGACAGTGGATAAAGGGTAGCCCAGACCAGTGAAATCTTAGAGAAAGGAAACAAACAATTGAGCCCTATGATAGCTGTATCTGATGAAAGTTTCTAAGGACCTAGGATGAAAAGGGATACTCCAACAGAGCTGGAAGTCTCCCAGATTTGAGGATACAGAGATATAAGGTCACGGAAGCCAGAACAGCTAGAATTTATGGGCAGAGTATTTGAGAGAAAAAAGTTTCACCCAAAGGAGAGAGCTCTGGAGATTTTTAGAGGCTTCCCCCTAAACCTGCATTGTCTAGTACAGTAGCTACTAACTTCATCTGATATTTAAAAATTCAGTTCTTCATTTGCACTGACACATTTCAAGTGCTCAGATGCCACAATTCCAGAAAGTTCTGTTGGGTTTTACTATCTTAGTTTCGTTAGCTGAGTGCAGCCAGTTTATGATTAGTGAGGAAACTAACCCAAGGCCAGAAAAAGACCACTAGAAAGCATTAGGCAGAACAGTCCCTAGAATACAGGGCCACAAATATGTTGTGTTTCCACTAGCCAGAGCAGAAACACCTTCTAATACCTGGGACATTGAATGGAAGCATTAGGAGGATATTGCCTCAATAAAGGGGTCAAATTAGCTCTAGTCTAGAGGATTTACTTTAGATTTGCCTCAAAAGCATAAAAGCAAGCCTCAGAAGGATGAAATTGTTTCTAAGTCACAAATTCCTGAAACAAAGCTCAAAATTAAAGACTTAAAAAAAAAAAAACCACTGCAGCCAAGAATGCAAAATTTACAACATTTGGCATCTAGTCACAAATTATCAGGCAAATAAAGAAGCACAGAATACAGTTCGTATTGAGGAGAAAAACTAGTCAATAGAAGTAGGCCTAGAAATTATACAGATGATAGAATTAGTGGACAAGGACATTGTAACGGTTGTGTATGTTCAAAAAGCTAGAAGAAAGATTGAGCATGTTAAGTAGAGACGTGGAAGATATAAAAATCATCCAAATCAAACCTCCAAAGATGAAAATTACAGTGTCTGAAATGAAAAATATAGTGGACATCATTAATAGCACATAGGCATTGCAGAAGAAAAAAATTTGTGAACTTGAAGACATAGAAATACTCAAAATGAGGCACCTGGGTGGCTCAGTCGGTTAAGCGGCCGACTTCGGCTCAGGTCATGATCTCACGGTCTGTGAGTTCGAGCCCGCGTTGGGCTCTGTGCTGATGGCTCGGAGCCTGGACCCTGCTTCGGATTCTGTGTCTCCCTCTCTGCCCTTTCCCTGCTCACGCTCTGTCTCTTTGTCTCTCGAAAATAAATAAATGTTAAAAATTTTTTAAAAAAATACCCAAAATGAAATATAAGTGGGACACCGGGCTGGCTCAGTCCATAAAGTCTGTGACTCTTGATCTCAGGGTCGTGAGTTCAAGCCCCATATTGGATGTTGAGCTTACTTTTTAAAAATTAAAAAAATATATATATGTGTAAAGAAAAGATTGAAAATACAAATATACAGTGATAAGCGAATAATTGAACAGTGGGACAGTATTAAGCAGTCTTAAGAATACATGTAATTGAAGTCTCAGGAACATGGGGGCAGGGATAGAAAAAATATTTGAAGAAATAATGGCTGAGTATTTTCTAAATTTAATGAAAACTATAAACTCACAGATCTAAAGAGCTCATTTAAGATTTTTTTTCTTCACTGATTTTAAGCAATTTGATTATGATCTGCTTTGATGTATTCTCTTCATGATTTTTTTGTTTTGGGTTCCTTGAGATGCTTATTAGATCCATGAGAATCCAAAAAGAACACTTATGAAGAGAGCTGTACCAAGGCACTTTTTAAAAAGTGAGGCTGTTAGGGCTCTAATATAATCTGACTGGTGTTCTTATAAGAAGAAGAAATTAAAACAATTTTTTTTAATGTTTATTTGTTTTTGAGAGAGAAAGGGAGAAAGAGCAGGGGAGGAGCAGAGAGAGACAGAGACAGAATCTGAAGTTGGCTCCAGGCTCTGAGCTGTCAGCACAAAGCCACATGCGGGGCTTGAACTCACAAGCAGTGAAATCATGACCTGAGCTGAAGTTGGACGCTTAACCAACTGAGCCACCCAGGTGCCCCAAGAAGAAGAAATTTAAACACATAAAGGGACACCAGGGGCATGAGTGCATAGAGGCAAAACCATATGAAGACACAGTGAGAAAGTGGCCATCTGCAAGCCAAGGAGAGAGGCCTCAGGAGAAACCAAACCTGTCAACACTTTGATTTTGGACTTCTAGCCTCCAGACTGTGAGAAAGTAGATTTCTGTTGTTTAAGCCATCCCATCTTTGGTATTTTGTTATGGCAGCCCTGACTAATACACAAGGTAAGAAGTCTTGCAGACTTTTCATCAGAATCATTGCAAGCCAGAAGATATCAGAGCGGTAACATTAAAGTGCTAAATGAAAATGCCTATAAAGCTAAAATTGTATGCAAAAATGGCTTTCAAAATTGAAGAGGAAAATGTGCAGAATGGGAAAATCTGTAGGGTCAGAAAATGCATTTGTGGTTGCTGAGGACTGAGGACTGGAGGAAAATGAAGAGTTATTGCCAACAGGTATAGGGGTGATGAAAATGTTCTAAAATTAATTTTGGTGGTGGAAGTACAACTCTGAATATACTAAAAGCCAGTGAGTCGTGGACTTATTTAAATAGGTGAATTATATGGTATATGAATTTTATCACAATAAAGATAATCAACATAAAATACAGCCTTTTGAAATATACAAGAGACGCGGTGCCTGCATGCCTCAGTCAGTTGAGCATCTGGCTCTTGATTTCAACTCAGGTCATGATATCATGGTTCTCAAGCCCCGTGTTGAGCTCTACACTGACAGCACAGAGCCTGCTTGGGATTATCTCTCTCTCCCTCTCTCAGCCCCGCCCCTGCTCATGTTTTCTCTCTCAAAAATAAAGAAACATTAAGAAAAAAGTGAAAATGGGCGTGCCTGGGTGGCTCAGTTGGTTAAGTGTCAGATTTGGCTCAGGTCATGATCTCGCAGTTTGTGTGTTTGAGCCCCACATTGGGCTCTCTGCTGTCAGCACAGAGCCTGCTTCAGATCTTCTGTCCCCCTCTCTCTCTACCCCTCTTGCACTTGTGTTCTCTCTCTCTCAAAAATAAACATTAAAGAAAAGAATGCAAAATTACAAATACAAAATTAAAAAAAAAACAGTAAAAATAAAATATACAAGAGCTGATAGAATTGATCACCATCAAGCTACCTCTACAAGGAATGTTAATGGTAGGAAAAATTACACCAGATAGAAATTTAGATTTACATATAAAAGTGAAGAGAATCAGAGATCTATATTATTAAGAGTTCTTTTATTCAAAAACCACTTAAAAGATAACTGTTTAAAACAAAATAATAAAACTGTATTGTAGGATTTATAACGTGTAGAAATAAAATGTATGAGAGCAGTTGCCCAAAAGTGAAATCGAAGTATACTAAAGTTCTTATTATAACATATGCAAAATGGTGTATTATTTGAAAGATTATGATACATTAAAGATTTATACCTTAAATACTAAAGAAACTACTTTATATTTTTTAAAGAAACTACTTTAAAAAAAACCAAAGAGGTATAATTAATAAGCTCATGAAAGGAGATAATTGAATCATAAAATGGTTAATTAAAAGACATCGAAAAAAGGAAAGATGAACAGATTGGACAAGTAGAAAACAAATAGCAAGATGGTTGACTTAAATCCAACCATATAAAAAGTCACATTAAATGCAGATGATCTAAACACTACAATTAATAGTTGCAGGTTATCAGATTGCAGTTAAAAGGAAGATCTAGTTAAGTGTTGTCTATGAGAAATCAGACTAAAAGTACAGGATGGAAAAAGATAGACTGTACAGACACTGATCGGAAGAAAGCAGGAGTTACTATATTAGACAAAGTGATCACAGCAAGGAATATTATCATGGATGTGGAGTGTGATTTCCTGATGAAAATGGGATCAGCTCTTCAAGAAGGCTAACAATCACAAATGTCTGTGCATTTGATAACAGAGCTTAAAGATTTATGAAGCAAAAAGTAATAAAACTGAGAGAACCCGTCAGTATAGTTGGAGAGATCAACAGTACTTTTTCAAAATTATTGATTGAACAGTTAGACAAAAATCAGTAAATAACTTGACCTGGTTGACTAACTTGACCTGGTTGACATTTGCTGACCACCATACCTAACAGTAGCATGATACTGTTCTGTGCTAGTGTTCATAGCATATCTACCAAGATAGACAATATTCTGGGCCATAGAAGAATTTCAGTAAATCTAGGGCTTAAATTTTATAAAGTATGTTCTTTTATCATAAGGGTATTCGATTAGAAATTAATAACAGAAAAATATCTGGAAAACTCCCAAATATTTGGAAATTAAACATACTCTAAATTAAGTATCAAAGAATGATAAGAAAATTTTTAAAAATTAGAATTTTTTTAAAGAAAGTTTATTTATTTTAATAATCTCCATACCCAGTGTGGGGCTTGAACCCATGACCCTGAAATCAAGGGTCCCACACTCTTCTGACTCAGCCAGGTTCTCCTAGAAAATTTTTTTAAAAGAATGAAAATGAGAATGTGACACAGCAAAATTTGTGGGATGCAGTTAATGCAATACTTAAAAGGAAGTCTGTAACATTAAATGCATATATTAGAAAGAGGAAAGATCTAAAATTATTGACCTAAGCTTCCACTTTAAGAAATGAGGGAAAAAGGGCACCTGTGTGGCTCAGTCAGTTAAGCCTCTAACTCTTGATCTCAACCCAAGTCTTGATCTCAGGGTCATGAGTTCAAGCCCCGCATTGGGCGCCATGCTGGGTGTACTTAAAAACAAAACAAAAAACAACAAGTCAAGGTTAATTTAGCATTTAAAATTCAAACAATATAATTCAATGTACTAACAGACTAAAAAAGAAAATATTATGATTATCTCAAGAGAGGCAGAAAGAGCGTTTGGGAAAAATTCAACTTCCAATCGTTTTAAAAACTTTCAACAAATTAGAATGGAACTTCCTTTAAAAAAATATTTTAAAGTTATCTCTATACCCACCGTGGGGCTTGAACCTTACACCCCTGATATCAAGAGTCACATGCTCTACTGACTGAACCAGCCAAGCACCTCTAGAAGGGAACTGCCTCAGTCTGATAGAGGGCATCTTTGAAAAACCAATAGTTAATACTGTATGTGATGAAGAAAAAATCCTTTGCTCCTACGAACAAGAACAAGGCACGAATGTTGGGCTTCACTGCTTCTTTTCAACGTAGCATTGAGGATTCTCAACAGTGCAGCAAGCTGGGAGGGGAAGAGGAGTAATAAAAGGCGTAAGTTTGAAATGGGGAAAAAGTTAAACGTAACCACTGCAGAGGATAGCATCACGTATGTAGGAAAACATGAGGAATCTACAAAACTGGATTAAGGGCGCCTGGGTGGCTTAGTCGGTTAAGCGTCCGACTTCAGCTCAGGTCATGATCTCACGGTCTGTGAGTTCGAGCCCCGCATCGGGCTCTCTGCTGACAGCTCAGAGCCTGGAGCCTGCTTCCGATTCTGTGTCTCCCTCTCTCTCTGCCCCTCCCCTGCTCACGCTCTGTGTCTGTGTCTCTCAAAAATAAATAAATGTTAAAAAAAAAAAAATAGAAGGTGAGTTTAAAAAAAAAACTGGATTAAGTTTAGGAAGATTGCAGAATACAAAGTCAGTATATCAAAATCACTTGTATCTCTGTATACTAGGAGCAATCTGAAATTGAGGTTGAGGAAGTATGTCATACATACACAAATAGCATAAAAATAAAGTCTTAGGGTTAAATTTGACAAGATGCATGCAATAATAGCTGCATATTGAAAACTACGAAACACTGCTTTTATGGCTTGGAGGATTCAATATTGGTAAAATTGCACTTCTTCCCAGATCTGCATGATCACAGTCAGTCAACACACTGACTAAAATTTATCTGGAAACACAAAGGGTCTAGAGTAGACCAAACAAGTTCGAAAACAAAGATCAAAATTGAAGGACTTAGACTACCTGATTTTAAGACTTACTGTAAAGGTTTGGTAATTACGATGGTGTGGTGTGGAAATGAACCTACAGATCAGCGGAAGGGAATAGAAGCTCAGAAGTAGATCCACAAGTATGTGGTCAGTTTCTTTTTGACAGCTGCCAAGGCATTTCAGTGGGAAAAGGAAAATTTTTCTTTTTTTTTCTTTTAATTTTTTTTAATGTTTATTTACTTTTGACAGAGAGACAGAGTGTAAGCAGGGGAGGGGCAGAGAAAGAGGGAGACACAGAATCTGAAGCAGGCTCCAGGCTCTGAGCTGTCAGCACAGAGCCCGACATGAGGCTCGAACCCACAAACCGTGAGATCATGACCTGAGCCAAAGTCAGTGCTTAACCGACTGAGCCACCCAGGTGTCCCGAAAATTTTCTAATAAGTGGATTTTAAACAATTAGATAAACATTGTAAGGGAAGAAAAAAACTTTTTTCCTTCCACTCTTTTAGGTTCCCAGCTGAGTCTGTAATGAAAAAGAGATTAACAAGAGAAAAACAAGTTTACTGACATATATATATTTCATATATACATGAGAGAAACTCCTGGATGAGTAACTCAAAGGTTTGGTTAGACGTTAGGTTTGTAGAGCTAGCATCTTAACAAAGAAATTTTTAGAGAAGTGATAAGACAAAAGAAAAGGATCTTGAGTCTCTAGGGGCGGAAAGTTGTGGGCCAGGCAAATATAAGTGAAACTAACAGTACATGAAGACTCCTTAGTAAAGTTTGTTATGTAGAGCTCTCTGGTGCCATCTCCAGGCTGATAAGGTTTGTCTCCTGTGATTAATTTCTTTCCTTACTGGGAAGAGGGGAGGAGAACACCTTTGTAAATTTATGTCCTGCTTTTAGGTGGATAGAGGGAGGGCAGAGAGCTTTTGTTTTATCTGCTTCTTAATTTCCAACTGCTGGAAATACTCCTATGCCAAAGTGGCATATTTGGGGTGGCAAATTCTGCTATCCTTCACCACATTAAAGAAACAACAACAAATACCTCCGACCTTATTTCACATCACCAAAAAGTAACTGAAATGGATCATGGGCTTATGAGCAGGGCTGAAATTATTAACTTCTAGAAGAAAACGTCTGAGAAAATCATTGTGATCGCAGATTAGGCAAAGATTTCATAAGTTGAACAGAAATAGTACAAAGTATAGAAGAAATAAAAATTGATATTTGATTTCATCAGAATAACATTTCTCTTAATTTTTTAATATTTTTTAAACTTTTTTTTTAAATGTTTATTTATCTTTGAGAGACAGAGACAGAGTCCGATTGGTACAGGGGCAGAGAGAGAGACACACAGAATCCAAACCAGATCCAGGCTCCAAGCTGTCAGCACAAAGCCTAATGTGGGGCTCAAACTCACAAACTGTGAGATAGGGCTTAACCAACTGAGTCACCCAGGCACCCCATAATATTATTTTTTAATGTTTTACTTATTTATTTTCAGAGAGAGACAGAGTGTGAACAGAGGAGGGACAGAAAGAGAGAGGCAAAATCCAAAGCAGGCTCCAGGCTCTGAGCCATCAGAACAGAGCCCAATGTGGGCCCTAGCTCATAAACCAGATCATGACCTCAGCCGAAGTCAGAGGCTCAACCGACTGAGCCACCCAGGCGCACCTAAAATTTCTTTTAAAAAAACACAGAAGGGGGCGCCTGGCTGACTCAGTCTGTAGAGCATGGGTATAGAGATTACTTAAAAGTAAAATCTTAAAAAAATAAAATAAATTTTAAAAAAGATACAGTAAATAAAATGAGAAGGCAAGCCACAAGGGCACTTGGCTGGCTCAGTTGGTGGAGCATGCGACTATTAATCTTGGGGTCCTGAGTTCGAGCCCCATGTTGGGTGCAGAGCTTACTTAAAAAAAAAAAAGCCACAGACTGGCAGAAAATGTTAAGTTTAAGTAAATACTTCAATGTGGGATATTTGAAGAGTGCTCATAATTCAACAACGCAGGGGTGCCTGGTGGCTGAGTTGGTTGAGCATCCATTTCTTGATTTTGGCTTAGATCATGATCTCACAGTTCCTGACATCAAGCCCAGCACAGAGCCTACTTGGGATTCTCTCTCTCCCTCTCTTTGCACCTTCCCCATTCATGCACACATTCTCTCTCTCTCTCAAAATAAAATAAATAAACTTAAGAAGAGGACAATCCAGGGGTGCCTGGGTGAATCAGTAAGTTGAATGTCTGACTCTTGGTTTTGGCTCAGGTCGTGATCTCGCGGTTTTGTGAGTTCAAGCCCTGCGTTGGGCTCTGCGCTGGCAGCAGAGATCCTACTTGGTATTCTCCATCTTCCTCTCTCTCTGCCTTTCCCGACTCGTACTGTCTTTCTCTCTCTCAAAATAAATAAACTTAAAAGAAACTATTCGATTACAGTATCCATAATGGTTATTAAAGACATTTTAGAAAATGTGGGTAAAACTGTATGAAGAAGAAAATATCACCTCTAATCATTCCTGAGGGAGATAATTGTTAAATATTTGTTATATCTTTTACCATTATTTTAAATAGATTTTATTTACAGTTAATATCATGTATATATAGTTTTGCATAAGTTTTTTGTTAGACTATCACATATGTATCCCTTATTAAAAGAATTTATAAACACATCATGAGAGTGACTTTATATTCATTTGTTCGAATTCATCATCATTTATTATTATTCTTTTTGGCCATTTATTTCCAGGTTTTTCTCTGTTAAAAATAATGGTTGTGAACATTTTTATTTTTTAATTACTTTTATTTATTGCTCATAAACTTTTTTATATACAAATGTTTTATGTATTTGTGATCATTGAAGAATGAGATTTCAATGAAAAGTATTTAAATGCTTAGAGTAGCATCTAGAACATAGAACATACTCAAAAAGATTTTGGTAAATGTAACTTGCTTTTATCACTTAATATGACTTGGGGATCTTAACATACTTTATATGGATTTAGCTAATGATTTTTTAAGAGAATTCATGAAGGAACATTAGGACTCAAATACATTGTATTCCGTCCATCTTCCCGTGTCTCTGCTCTAGCTACCACCTCATTTTTCTTTACAGCAAAATTATTTGAAAGAGTTTGCTATTCTTGCTATCACAAATTTATCTCCTTTTTTCTTCTGAACCCACTGTGTTTTGGCTTTTACCACCACTGCTGTCTATTCTTAAATCCAGTAACCAGTTGTAAATTCTCATCTTACTGACCTATCAGTATTTGACAGTGTGTATTGCCTTTTCCTTGAAATGTTTTTTCAGTTGGCTTCCAGAACATCCCACTTTCCTTTCTAAATGCCATTCCTTCTTAGTCTCCTTTGCTGGTCCTCCTGGCTTTCTTTTTTTTTTTTTAATGAAAAATATCTTGAAAAGACAAAGTAAATATAGTATTATTGTATTTATGTACCCTTCGATAATCAACAGCATTCTACTATTTTTTCTTAATCTGTACTACCTCCAGCCATTGCTTAGCCCTATTTATTATTTTTCTTCTTATTTTTAAAAGTCATATTTATTGAAGTATGATTTACATAGAATAGCATTTACCTTTGTTAGGTAAACAGTTCTACAAAAATTTATTTCTTTTTTAATTTTTCTTTAATGTTTATTTCTTTTTGAGAGAGAGAGAGAAAATGAGCACGAGCGGGGGAGGTGCAGAGAAAGGAGACAATCTGAAGCAGGCTCCAGGCTCTGAGCTGTCAGCACAGAGCCCAATGTGGGGGTTGAACTCAGAAACTGCAAGATCATGACCTGAGCTGAAGTCGGGTATTTAACTGACTGAGCCACCCAGGCGCCCCTGAACAGTTCTATAAAATTTTGACAGAATATATAATCTCGTAACCACCACAGTATAGACACAGAATATGTCCATTACCTTAAATGGTTCCCTTTTGCCTCTCGTAGTTAGTTGTTCTTTCCTTACGCCCAGACCCTGGCAGCCAATAGTCTGTTTCCCTATAATTTTGACTTTTCCAGATTGTCATGTAAATGGAATCATATAGTATGTAACATTTTGATACTGGCTTCTTTCACTCAGCATGTCTTTGAGATTCATCCAAGTTGTTGCATGTATCAATTCATCCTTTTTACTGCCCTGTGGCCTTCCATTAATTAATGTACCACAGTTTATCCATTGACTGACTAAAGAATATTTAGGTTGTTTCCTCTTTTTTCTTTTTTTGCAATTATAAATAGAATAGTCATGAACATACTTGTACAGGTTTTGTATAAATGTAACTTCTCTGGGGTAAATAGCTAGGAGTGGATCTGCAGGGTCATGGGGTAAGTGTGTTTTAACTTAAAGAAGCTACCAAACTGTATATCCAGAGTGGCTGTACCAATCAATGTATGAGAGTTTCAGTGTATGAGAGTTCCAATAGCTCCATATCTTCAGTAGAATTATCAGTATTTTATATTTAAGTCTTTTGCCCCTTTTTAAATTGGGGTTTCTTATTGTTGAGTTTTGAAAGTTCTTTATCTATTCTGGATACAAGTCATTTGTTGGATACATAATTTGCATATATTTGCTTCCATCTGGATCTTGTCTTTTTATCTTAGCAGTGAATAGAAGTTTTATTGATAAAGTCCAACTTGTCATTTTTTTCTTTTATGGATTGTACTTTTGGTATCTTATTTAAGAGCTCTTTGCCTAATCCCAGGTAAAGATATACTCTTATGTTTTTTCCAAACATTTTATAGTTTTACTTTTTATAGGTAGATGAACAATCTATTTTGAGTTAATTTTTGTGTAAGGTTTAGATTTATTTTTACATTTGTATGTCCAGTGTTTCTATGCCATTTGTTAAAAAGACTCTCTTTTCTCCATTAAAGTGTTTTATTTTTATTTTTTTTAATGTTTTTGTTTTTGTTTATTTTTGAGAGACATAGAGACAGTGTGAGCAAGGGAAGGGCAGAGAGAGAGTGGGAGATACAGAATCTGAAGCAGGCTCCGGGCTCCGAACCGTCTGCACAGAGCCCGACGCGGGGCTCTAACTCACAGACCGTGAGATCATGACCTGAGCCGAAGTTGGCTGCTTAACCGACTGAGCCACCCAGGCGCCCCCATTAAAGTATTTTTGAACCTTTTTAAAATAAATCAGTAGATATGTTTTTATGGTTTTATTTTTTTGATTTCCTATTCTATTCCATTGATCCATGTGTCCCTCCCATCGCCAATTCTATACTGTCTTGATTATTGTAACTCTACAGAAGGTCTTAAAATTGCGTACTATGAAGGGTGCCCGGGTGGCTCAGTCAGTTAAGTGTCTGACTTTGGTTCAGGTCATGATCTCGCGGTTCGTGAGTTTGAGCCCAACGTCCGGCTCTGTGCTAACAGCTCAGAGCCTGGAGCTTGCTTTGGATTTTGTGTCCCTCTCGCTCTGTGCCCCTCCCCTGCTCTTTCTGTCTCTTTCTCTCTCTCAAAAATAAACATTAAAAAAAAATTTTTTTAAGTTGGGTCCTATGATTCCTATAATATTATTCTTCAAAATTATTTTGACTGTTTTGCTTTTTTGCCTTTCCATATGATTCCATATAAATATTAGACTTAACTTTGTATCTACAAAAAAATCCTACTGGGATTTTGAATGGAAGTGTACTAAATCTAAAGATCATTTTGAGGAAAATTGACTTCTTTACTATGTTGAGTCTTCTAGCCCATAAAAATGATGTCTCCATATTTGTTTAGGTGTTTGGTTTCTTTCTTCAGTGTTTTTGTAGTTCTTAGGGTAAAGATCCTGTACATGTTTTGTTAAGTTTATACCTAAGTATTTAATTTTGAGGCAGCAATCATAAATGGTATTTTTGGAAAATTTTTGGTTTTCAATTATTCCTTTCTAGTATATGGAAATTTGATTGACTTGGCAGTGTTGACTTTGTGTCCTGTGATCTTGCTAAACACATTTACTAGTGTAGGGTTTTATGTGTGTGTAGAGGGGTGGTTTCATGGTATTTTATATGTACACAATTATATAATTACATTGTCTCTGAAGAGAAACAGTTTTTATTTTTTCCTTGACAATCTATATGCCTTTTATTTCTTTTTCTTTGCTTATTGTACTAGCTAGGACTTTCACTATGTTGATGCGAATAGTGATGGTTGACAGTGGACAACCTTATCTTGTTTCTGATCTTAGGGGTCTTTTTTTTTTTAAGATTTTATTTATTTGCTTATTTATTTTAATTGTAAGTAGGCTCCGTGTCTAATATAGAGCTTGAACTCACGACCCTGAGATCAAGAGTTACATGCTCTACTGACCAAACCAACCAGGTGCTCGAGGACAGAATCAGTCTTTAAGTTTGTTATAGTTGCCCTTTATCAGACTCAGGAAATTTCCTTGTATTCCTAGTTTGTTGAGAGTTTTTATTGTGACTGGGCGTTGAACTTTGTGAAATGTTTTTTTCGTCAGTGGTTGAAATGATTGTGTGTGGTTTTTTTCATTCTTTAGATTCAGTAAGGTGGATTACATTGATTGATTTTCAGAAATTGAATCAGCTTTGCCTTCTTGTGACATACCCACTAGTTTGTAATACATTATTTGTTTTGTATATTACTGGATTTGATTTACTAATATTTTGTTGAGACATTTAGCACCTTGTTTTAAGAGGACCTTGGTCTGTACTTGTAATGTCTTTGCCTGGTTTGAATATCAGGGTAATGTTGGCCTCATAAAATGAGTTAGGAAGTATTTCCTTCTCTTCTATTTTCTGAGGAGATTATAGAGAATGGATACAATTACTTCTGTAAATGTGTGCTGAAATTTACCAGAGAAAATACCTGGGCCTATAGATTTCTTTGTTAGTTATAGGATTATTCAAGCATCTAATTTACCTCTGATGACTTTTGATAACTTGTAGTTTTTAAGGAAGTGGTCTATTTCAACTAAGTAGTCGAATCTACATGTTTAGAATTGTGTGTAATGCTCTTTACTGTCTTTTTAATTTTTAAGTTTTATCTAAATCCAAGTTAGTTAACATATAGTGTAATACTGATTTCAGGAGTAGAATTTAGTGATTCATCGCTTACATGTAACACCTAGCGCTCATCCCAACAAATACCATCCTTAATGCCCCTCACTCATTTAGCTCATCCCCCCACCCAACACTCCTCCAGCAACCCTCAGTTCTGCTTTTTTTTAAAAAAAAAAAGTTTATTTATTTTGAGAAAGACAAAGGCAAACAGGGGAGGGGCAGAGAAAGAGGGAGAATCTCAAGCTGAGAGCACAGAGTGCATGTGGGGCTTGAACTCAGGAAACCCTGAGATCAGGAGCTGAGCCGTAATCAAGAGTTGGAGGCTTAATCAGCTGAGCCACTCGGTATCTCAGTTCTCTGTATTTCAGAGTCTCTTAGAATTTACCTCCCTCTCTGTTTTTATCTTATTTTTCCTTCCCTTCTCCTAAGTTCATCTGTTTTGTTTCTTACATTCCACATATGAGTGAAATCATCTGATATTTATCTTTCTCTGACTTATTTCGCTTAGGATGATACACTCTAGTTCTATCCATGCAAATGGCAAGATTTCATTGTTTTTTGGTTGCTGAGTAATATTCCATTGTGTATATATATACACACCACATCTTCTTTGTTCATCAGTCGATAGGCATTTGGACTCTTTCCATAATTTGGCTATTGTTGATAGGGCTGCTATAAACATTGGGATGCATGTGCCCCTTTGAATCAGCATTTTTGTATCCTTTGGATAAACACCTAGTAGTGCTATTACTGGGTTGTAGGGTAGTTCTATTTTTAATTTTTTGAGGAACCTCCATGCTGTTTTCCAGAGTAGCTGCACCAGTTTGCATTCCCACCAGCAGTGCAAAAGTGTTCCCCTTTCTCTTCATTCTCACCAACGTCTTGTTTCCTGAGTTGTCGATTTATCTTTTTAATGTCTGTGGGATCCAAAGTGATATCTTTTTTGTTATGTTTGTTTGTTTATTTATTTATTCATTTTGAGAGAAAGAGACTGTGTGCCCGTGAGTGTGGGAGGGGCAGAGAGAGGAAGAGTGAGAATCCCAAGCAGGCTCCATGCTGTCAGCACAGACCCAAACATGGGGATTGCTCTCACAGACTGAGATCATGACCTTAGCTGAAACCAAGACTCAGACGCTTAACCTGCTAAGCCACCCAGGCACACTTCTGGTTTTTGGTTTTTTTTTTTTTCATTCCTATTATTATGTGTGTTTTCTCTCTTCTGTGTCAGTCTTGCTAGAGATTTATCAATTTTATTATCTTTTCAAAGAACCAGCTTTTGGTTTCATTAATTTTTTTTTCCTGTTTTCAATTTTATTAATTTCTGCTTTTTATGATTACCTTCATTCTGATTACTTTGAGTTTATTTTGTTCTTTTTGTTTATTTTTATGTTTGTTTATTTTTTTAATGTTTATTTATTTATGGGGGAGGGGCAGAGAGAGAGAGACAGAGGATCTGAAGCAGGCCGTGTGCTCATAGCAGAGAGCCAGATGCAGGGCCCGAACTCACAAACCATGAGATCATGACTTGAGCTGAAGTCAGACGCTTAACCGACTGAGCCATCCAGGCGCCCCAATGTTTATTTTTGATAGCATGAGCAGGAGAGAGGGATAGAGAGAGGGAGACAGAGTATCTGAAGTGGGCTCTGTGCTGACAGCCGCAAGCCTGATGTGGGGCTCAAACTCACAAACCGCAAGATCATGACCTGAGCCAAAGTTGGATGTTCAACCAACTGAGCCACCCAGGTGCCACCTTTTTTTTTTTTTTAAGTTGGAAATTTAGTATATAAACCTTTCTGCTTTTTTTTAAACATTTATTTATTTTTGAGAAACAGAGACAGAGCACGAATGGGGGAGGAGCAGAGAGAGAAGGAGACACAGAATCAGAAGCAGGTTCCAGGCTTCAGGCTGTCAGCACAGAGCCCAATGTGGGGCATGAACCCACAAACTGTGAGATCACGACTTAAGCCAAAGTCAGATGCTTAACCAACTGAGCCACCCAGGCGCCCCTAGCCCTTTCTACTTGTATTAGTCAGCACAGGCTGCCATAACAAAATACCAGAGAAATGGGTGGCTTCAGCAACAGAAAATTAAATCTCATAGGTCTCCAGGCTGGGAAGTCTAAGATTAAGGTGTCAACAAAGTAGATTTAATTCTGAGGAAGCCTCTTTGCTTGGCTTGTAGACAACTGTTCTCTGGCTATATACTCACAGGACCTCTTATATATGCTAGGGAAGATGGAGAAACAGCAAGCTCTCTCTGTCTTATAAGGGCACTAATCCTGTCAGATGAGGGCCCCATTCATGTGACCTAATTTGACTGTAATTACTTCCTACAGCCCCCATTCCAAATACAGCCACACTGGATTAGAGCTTCAACATATGAATTTTGGAGGGATACAGATATGCAATACCTAACACTACTTTTCTCATATAAGCATTTAGTGCTACATATGTTTTTCCTTTTAAGTATGAATTCAGTTTTCACCCCACAAATTTGGGTATATTTTGGTGTATTACATTTACATTTTTGTTCAGTTCATAATATCTTCTAGTTTTTCTTGAGATTATCTCTTTGACCCATGGGTTATTTGGAAGTGTGTTGTTTAATTTCCAAGTGTTTGGAGATTTTCCTATAATGTATTTGTTATTTATTTCTAATTTCATTCCATTATGATGAGAGAATGTACTTTTTATGATTTCAGTTCTTTTAAATTTGTTACGGTTGTTTTATGACTCAAGATGATCTGTCTTGGTGAATGGTCCATGAGCACTTGAATGAATATTCTATTTTTAGTTGGAATGTTCTATAAATGTCAATTAGATCCTGTCATTTGGTGATATTTTTCACTTCTATATGTTGCTAATTTTTGGTCTAATGGGTCTTTCTATACCTGGAAGAAGGGTCTTGAAACATCCAACTGTGATTGTGCATTTGTCTGTTTTTTTATTCTAGTCCTTAGTTTTTGCTTTGTGAATTTTGAAGCTCTGTTGTTAGATGCATAGATGTTTAGAACTGTCATCTTGATGAGATGTCCCTTTTATCATTATTTAATATTCTTGTTTATCCCTGGTACTTTCTTTGCTCTGAAGTTTACTTTGGCTAATGTTAAGATAGCCATTTCTGCCTTTAGGTGTATGTGTGAGTATTTGTATAGTGTATCTTTTTCAATCTTTTAAAATTCAAATTAATAAACTTCACTTTTTTATAACAATTTTAGGTTTACAGAAAAATTGAGGAGAAAGCACAAGGTTCCTTCCCATATACTGTCCTCCCCAAAAATACACACAGTTTCCCCTAACATTTTGTAGGAGTGTGATACATGTGTTACAGTTGATGAACCAATATTGATACATTATTGTTAAGTATAAGTCCATTATTTACATTGTTTCACTCTTTGTATTGTACAGTTCTATGGGTTTTGACTAATGTGTAATGTCACATATACACTATTAAAGTATCATATTGAGCAGTTTATTCTATTTGCCTTCAACCTGCCTATATCATTATTTTTGAAGTTTCTATATTTCTTATATTTGAACAGCCTCTGTCTTTTAATTGGCATTTTTAGACCATTTACATTTAATGTAATTATTGATATGTTTAGATTTAAATCTACCATCGTATTGTTTTTTTTCCTTATTTTTCCTATTTTTAATCCTCTGATGATATCCTTTTCCTGTTTTTTGAGTCATTTGAACATTTTGTAGTATTGCATTTTAGTCATTTAAATCTACCTATTAGATTTTGATTATCTTTTTGTGTAGATTTTATAGGTTGCTCTAGGGATCTCTCTCTTTTTCTCAATACACATACCTAACTTATGGTCTACTTAGAATGAATATTTTACCGTTTTGGGTAGAATGTTGAAACCTTAACACCCTATCAGTTCCTGTCCTGTCTCCCGCTTAATGTTGTAGTTGTCTTATCTATTACATTTATTGACATACAGTGAAAATTCCATGAGATAATCTTAGAATTTTTTGCTTACAAATATCAAACACTTCAAAGAACTCAAGAGGAGGAGAATAATATATGTAACCAGATATTTAGCATTTATATTTTTCTTTGTTTATTCCTGGTGTTCCAAGATTAGGTGTATTATTCCCCATCTTTTTGAAGAACTATTTTTTTGGCCATTCTTTTATTTATTTTTAAAAATTATTTATTTTTGAGAGAGAGAGAGAGAGAGAGAGGTTGTGCGCATGCAGGGAAGGGCCAGAGAGAGGGGGAGAGAAAATCCCAAGCAGGTTCTGTGCTGAGGAGCCTGCCTTGGGGCTCAAACCCACGAACTGCAAGCTCATGACTTGAGCCAAAACTGATTAGGATGCTCAACCAACTGAGCCACCCAGGTGCCACTGACCATTCTTTAGGAACAGGTGTGCTGGCAATTAATTCTCTTAGTTTTTCTTTATCTGAGAATGTTTTTATGTCATTTTCATTCCTGAAGGATATTTTCTCTGGATATAGAATGCTGTATTTCCTTTCAGCACTTTAAAATGTTATTTTATTTCCTTTTCTCCCCTTTGTGGCAAGAAATATAAAGTCATTCAAATCATCTTTTCCTTAACACAGCATTTTTCTTTGGTTGTTTTCAAGATTTATTTTTTTCTTTGTCTTTAGTTTTTAGCCATGAGATTATTATAAATCCAGGGGTAGATTTTGTTTTATTTATCCTATTTAGGGCTTGCTGAGCTTCTCGACTCTGTATATTTATGTCTTCTTTCAAATTTGTGAAGTTTAAAAAAAAATTTTTTTATGATTATTTATTTTGAGGGAGAGACAGTACAAGTGGGGGAGGGGCAGAGAGAGAGGGAGACACAGAATCTGAAGCAGGCTCCAGGCTCTGACTTGTCAGCACAGAGCCCTATATGGGGCTCGAACTCATGAACTGCGAGATCATGAACTGGGCTGATGTCAGATGCTTACCCGACTGAGCCACCCAGGCTCCCCTAAAATTTTTTTTAATGTTTATTTACTTTTGAGACACAGAGAGAGAGAGAGAGAGAGCGAGCACGTGCGAGTGCGAGTGGGTGAGTAGGGGAGGGGCAGGGAAAGAAGGTGACAGAGGATCCAAAGCGGGCTGTATGCTGTCAGCAGAGAGCCGGGTTCGGGGCTCAAACTCACCATTCGTGAGATCATGACCTGAGCCAAGTCAGATGCTTAACCTGCTGAGCCACCCAGCAACATCTAATTGTTATTGAAATTTGATCTGTCTTCAGATTTATGTCTTCAGTTTGAATTTGGTCTGTCTGAAAATTCACTGGATTCTTCTTTCATTTCTGTTCTGCTATTGAACCCATCAAGTGAATATTTATATTTTGGTTGTTATATTTTTCAGTTCTAAAGTTTCCATTTGGTTCTTTTTTATATCCTTTTTTTTTTTTTTTTTTTTTTTTTTTGAGACATTCTGTCTTACCATTAGTTTCAGGAATGCTTCTCTAATATTTTAGGGAAAGATTTTTTTTTTGAAAAGTTATTATCTTAATCATAGGGATATTAGGTCAATGTTGGGGGTGTTCATCATGCTTAAACACAGTTCTCAAGTGGTAGATTATCTTTCTATCTCCATAAAGTCTTTTTAAATACTTTTTAAAAATTTGATGTATAGTTGATACACAGTGTTAACATTAGTTTCAGGTGTACAACATAGTGATTCAACGAGACTGTAATACTGCTGTTGGAGCATTTTTGTAATAGCTGTTTTAATAGCTGTCAGATTTCCTATGTCTGTGTCATCTTGATTTTGTATCTGGTCATCTCTTTTCCTATGCAAATTGAAATTATCTTGTATCTTGTTTTTTTCCATATGCTAAGTAATTTTTGGATTGTATTCTGGAAAATATGAATATTATATTACAAGGGTCTGAGTCTGGTTTAAATGCTAGGGTGAATGCTGGCTTTTATGTTAGCAAGGTTAGGTTCACCTTGCAAATTCTGTCCAGCTTTCAGTAGATGGTGGTACTAAAGTCATTTGAGTTTTCTAAGCTTTTGCAGTGCTATTTAGATTTTTTTGCAGGTGCACTACTCACTAACCCATCTGGGCCTCTACTAGTGGTTATTCTCATAGTTCAGAGTGACTTTATTAGGAGATACATGCTGAATTATTTTGTGTGTGAAGCATCATTGTGAGAACATCTCAAATAGTTCTGAAAAAAATTATACACATGAATGCACACATATGTACTAACCTGTATACAAATCTAGGTTACTGTTGTACTATTTTTGCAAATTCTCTGAATGTTAGAAATTTCTCAAAAATTTGGAGGCAAAAAAGAAACATAGGTCAAAAGCATGCGCGTTTTCTGCTTAAGAGCTACCAGTGGCCTCTCATCTCAAGTGAGATGGCCTCGCCTCTAAATGTAAAAGCCAGATTTTTATCACTGGTCTGTTTGTCCCTTCAGGATTAGCTTTCTAACCTCCTAATCACTTCATCTCATTCAGAGTAAAAGCCAGATCCTTTTTTCCCCTTCTTTATGACCCTTAAGGACTCTATCTCATATTCCTAGAGCTTATCATAGTGTCTGGCCCATAGTAAGAACACAAGCACACAACCAATGTATTTTTGAATGAACAAACTAATTGTCTTTGTGACAGGTTTTATTGTTTTCCTCAGGATGCCTGAGTTCTACCATGTATTAGTTTGTGCTACTGAAGACCTTGCACCGCTTATAATGTCCATTACTTCCTGTAGCAATAGAGATTATTACTACCTTTCCTTGGGCTCTTAAAAATCAGGACATGAGGTCACTTACACGTCTTCTGTCCCATAGCCATGCATACTTTTAAGAACTGTTACTCTTCTGGGGCACCTGGGTGGCTCAGTCGGTTGCTTAGGTCATGATCTCGCAGTTCATGAGTTTGAGCCCTGCGTGGGGCTCTGTGCTGACAGCTCAGAATCTGGAGCCTGCTTCGGAGTCTGTGTCTCCCTCTCGCTCTGCCCCTCCGCACTCGCATGCTATCTCTCTCTCTCTCTCAAAAACAAATAAAAATTTAAAAAATTAATTAGAAATAATTTTAAAATAATAATTAAAAGAACTATTACTCTTTTTTCCTGGTGTCTTTTGTATCACTTCCTTTTTAAAAATTCTATTTATCCTCATCCGCATCCTTATGCTCTATTCTTGTTCTTTTTCATTAGTTTTATCAGTAAGATGCCTTCACAGTTTCCTCTTCCCCCCATTTTATAGCCAAAGTCTTTCCCACCCATCCTTTTGGAGACACATATGGAGGGAGGAACACACAGCTGCTAGTATGTAGCTCACTGGAAAGGAAATTCTCTGTGTCTAGGTTTGCTCTTAATTTCTGAAGTCCAGCCTAGTATAAGCAAAGACCATTCCTCTGTCCTCAGTTACTTTACAGCTGAGAAAAAGGCAAAGTAAATTTAAAAGTGAACTTTTAACTCCATGCATATCTGTAACTCATTATTCTAGTCTAATACTTTTTTTTGGCATCTCAACGTATGCAGCAGGAAAGAACTGCTGCTGTGTCTTTAAAAGCTATCCTCAGAGCAGTGTGGAGGCAGGCATGTCACTGAAGTGCTTGAATGAGAGCGAGGAGACGAGTTGGGGGGGTGCTCTTGCGGCCTGTGTGTGTGTGTATGTGTGTGTGTGTGTGTGTGTGTGACTGTTGGCAGAGCTCTAGGTGACATCTCTCTGAACAGCTGGGCCGTGGTCTGCTTCAGAGCTGCTTGTCAGAGCAATTAGCCTGCTGGAGACGCAGCAGCAAGGATCAGTAGCATTTCATTCAAGGGTGAAGGGGGTGGGAGGGGACCGTGGGCGGGGAAGAGGCACAGGTTTCCCAGAAGGAATTTCTTCCTGCAAAATTCCAGCAGAACAGATTCTTACAATGAGGTCTCCATTAATAATGTGAGCTCGCTGTTGGTTTAAGTGCAGATCCATCTGGGGTGAGTTTTGGATAATTTTCTTTGTTTATATTAAAAGTCCTTGAACTCCTCAGACTGGGTAGGGAAGAAGCTAGAAAGATCTTTTTTATCTTAGCCAGTTTGACTGTATTATACAAACTAGGAAAATTAGAGAATTTTCATAGGTTAAGTTTTGTGGGCATTTTCATTTGCTGGTTTTATTTGTAAAACCTTTTAAAAATTAGGTTTGCTAGAACTTTTATTGTATTCAGATTCTACCTCTTCAATGGCTATTTCAAGCGGTGCTTCATTCAGATTTGGCTTATGAGAATAGTGGTGATTTCTGTTCTCTTCGGTGATGCTGTTGACGCACATTGCAGGAAGCAGGGAATCCCCTATAAATATCCTTCACTGTGTCATTCCACAGCAATCCACACCCGGCTGGTGAATATGTCTCTGTGTCCTATGTCTTTATGTAACTGCCCCCTAGTCTTTAGCTGTGATGATAAGAAATATGTCGCCTTTGCTGTGTCTCGGAAGCTTTTTTTATTTTGAACATCTTAGGAGGAATTTGTTCAGCCCTTTTACTGACACATGCATTTTGACGTATTGAGCTTATAAGAATTTCCTGTGGGTTTTACTGCTGCTTATTTTGGATTACTTGTTTGTTTCTTGTAATTGGCTTGTTTTTATTTGCTGGCCTTGGTTTCTAAAGAGTGCAGAGATGGGATTCCCTCTGCCTCCAGTGACGTAGTGATTTTGTTTGCAGTCTTTTTCTTCCGAGAGGGAGGGGACAGAGAGAAGGAAGAAGAAAATCCATCTGAAGCGGTGCGTTCTTCCATCTATGCCTTGATGATAACTGGGTTCCACTGAACAGAGCTGAAGCCAAAGCGGGATGTTGTTAATGATAGCATGCTATTTTGTTTGTTTCCTTTTAGAATAGGTTGGGGCTAAAGTCGGGATTGCTGAAGCATAGTGCCCGAATTAACCCTGTTTGTTCTGCTGCTAATGAATTTTACCTAATTGCTTTTTCTAAATATGGAATGAAAAAGGGCTCATAAGCAGGTTTCTGGAACCTTGCATCCATGAGTAATTCTAGGTTGAGCTTTAGAATTTTTTCTCTTATTTACACTGGTCTGAGCAGGCAGTTTGTATGCTGTTTCTCAGACCTCAGAAAATAAGTAGATGGGTGAAATTCCTTGCTATTGTATTTAAAGTAAAACTCTCAATTTGAATGTATGGAGCTAAAGCAAAGCTTTAGGAAGAAATTGTTAGATGTCTTTTTGGGTGTGAACCTGACTTACCTTTTTTTTGGATTAAGTAAGTGTTTGGGCTTCCAGTTCTTTTTTTGCAACTCCCATTTTAATACCATTGATCTCTGGAGGGCTGCCTGCAGAGGTCAGTGTGAAAAATTCAGTAGACTAGAGCCTAGGAAAATTTAAGATTTGCCTGTCTATGGATGTGTTTGAGTGGCATATATGGAAAAGTACCTTTAAGAACTTGCTGGCTTATTTTCTGTCCTCACATGCTTTTCTCTTCTGTGCTTTCATTTATTCTGTGTGTGAAATGAAAAGAGTAATGTCTGCTGGACTTATATTCAGTCCGATTTTTATGGTAGTTCAGATATATCAATGTTTATTACAGATGTAAATATTTCAGACTAACAAAATTATAATTTTATTTGGAGACAAGTGAGGGAAGAAAAAGGAAGATAATCCTAGGGTAAACTGAGAGCATTCCAGAATAACCTTGCTAGAGACTGGAGCTATAAGGGTTAAGAGAAATTCCACCACATCCTTGCATCTCAGTATTGCAGCAAATATGTGGATAATTTCTTGCTAGCTTTTCAGGAAACCCCTGTGGTGGACAGCCCTATTAATCGTTGCTGGGAGACTGCTCTGACGTCACTGGGAGCAGTTCCCCGTCTGCAGAGAGGACAGGAATAGCCTTAGAGGGGGAAGAAAACTGCTGTGAAATTAAAAGATGACGGTTTTGTTAACTTGGTTTTCCTTCCATTTGGGAGTGGGTGGGATCGACCTAAAGTCTTAAATGTTTCAGTCATTAGCAGTGGAAAAATTACTAAGAGGTCTTTTTATTTCAGCTGAAAGTGCCTTCTTTTTTCATCTTTGTTTTCTAACCATCAAGGTTTTGGAAAAGGTCAAGGCAAGAAAAGCTGTTGAAAGGTGTTGGAGAAGTAAGATTTCAGTTCCTTATTATCCTTCCTTTCTTTCTGCCTTTTTTTTTTTTTAAGGGAGAAAGAAAAGATCAAGAACTGCTTTTGCAAAAGGTGCTTACCATCACCCTATTTGGAACAATTTAAAATGTAATATATATCAAAAGAACTTTCTGGCAAAATTGATAGAGACTTATTTCTATGCCTAAAACTTCATACATACTTCTCTCTGATGGTCTCTCCTAGCTCCTAGCCTACCTACTGCCACTGCTAAATAGCCTATTGGGAGGTCCTTCTTGTTTGTTTTCATTTCATTTTGCTTTTTTTGTTTTGTTTTGTTTTGGTTTTTGTTTCTTGTTTTTTATTTTTTGGAAAAATATAGTGGCTAAATGCTTGGACTCTGAATTTGCGCTGCCTGAGCTCAAATTCTAGCTATGCCAGTCGCTGGTTCTTTGACCTTGGACAAATTACTTAATCTCTCCATTTCTTCATATGTAAAGTATATGAAATGAAGATAACAATAGTATCCGCCTCCTAGGGTTGTTTTGAGGATTAAAAGACTTTTAGTGCATGTGAAGTCTTTAAAGATAGTTCCTGGTTAGCATTAGCCATTCTTATTAATGTTCAGGAATTAAACAAGGATGTACCACTTATCTCTTCAGATGACCAGTAATTTTTGAGGAAGCCAGAAGTGATTTTAAAACCATGTAAGATAATTGAGTTTTTTAAATGAATATAATATAAATATTTAAATTTAAAATTGATACAGTTGGTCCTTTAGGAAGTATCTTTTCTAATTTGATGCTTATTATTTGAGGCCAAATTGGGAACATGTTCTCTCAGATTAATTGCTCTCTTTTTCGTTCCTTGGCCATCATTCATGTTTTGACTTCTGTAGATGATGGTTGGCTGGTTTTTTGTTTTTAGTTTTGTCTTTTCCTTTGTACTATTGGCTCTGATGTACTTTAAAATCTTAGGACACTAACCTTTGTTGTCTACCTCTGAAACTTTCTATACTCTGCTTTTCTCTCTGTGAGTTGATGAGGTGATATTCTTTTTCCTTTTTGACCTTTTATATGAAGTACTATGTAGAAAGACTGCTTAAATTCACAGGCTTAAAAAAATCTAAGACCTGAGGCAGGCCTGGCTGGCTAAGTCTGTAGAGTATGTGACTTTTGATCTCAGGCCGTGAGTTCAAGCCCACATTGGGTATAGAGCTTACTTTGAAAAAAATCTAGGATCTTAAATGGCCATATATCAACTCACAAACAAACACTGAAATATTCAGTATCTCCATGCCCTTTTACCTTCTTATAGTTTCACAGTGAGGGTTTGGAGTGTTATCTTCTGTGGGTTTGGAGGGTTCATCTTTTGGATTGCTGTCTAATATCAAGATACACTGACGAGCTTGGACGGTGTGTAACATTAATGTAAAAGAGAATATTTCCCTGTGTAACTTTTTAATCCTTTCCTCTCTATTAGTTTTCTTAGGCTAGTGAGTCTAAAGGAATACAGGGTATATATTTTTTCTAGTGGACTATATAGGAAAGGAGAGGTAACGTTACTAAAATGGGGCATGAGTTGAAGAAAAGTAAAAAGTGAGAACCACTACCTGGGTGAATGTCCTTGAAGTTCAGGCACTGTCATGGTATGTGTGAAGTGGACATTATTATGTTCCTGGGGGAACCATTGAGAAACACTATAATTAGATAGTGTGGCTGTCCTTGCTTCTAAAAAGGGGGACATTTTTTACCTCCAAAACTCTTGAGTGTATTTATTCTAGGGAGTTGATGAGAAATGTGAATAAAGACTAAAGTACAAAGACATTCATCGTAGCATTATTTTATTATAAAATTTAACAGCTTTCCTAAATATCCAATAATAGGAAAATAGTTAAAAATTATGGAACATGTGGGGTACCTGGCTAGCTCAGTCGGTAGAGTGTGCCATTCATGATCTCAGGATTGTGAGTTCGAGCCCCATATTGGGTATAGAGATTACTTGAAAATAAAATCTTAGGTCACTTGGGTGGCTCAGTTGGTTGAGCGACCAACTCTTGATTTGGGCTGAGGTCATGATCCCAGGGTCGCGGGGCCAGGCTTCATGAGTCTCTTCTCCGTCTGTCTCTGCCCCTCCCGCATTAGCGCTTTCGCTCTCCCTGTCTTTGAAACTTAAAAAATGTCTCTTAATAATGGAGAAAAAGGTCACAGTTTTATTTATGTCACAGTTTTAGTAGTAGAAAAAATCTTGGTATCAAGATGTTCTATGTAATATAAACTATAAAAATTATTAGATATGGGGGCACCTGGGTGGCTCAGTCAGTTGAGCATTGGATTCCTGATTTTGGCTTGAGTCATAATCCCAGGGTCGTAGGATCAAGTCCCAGGTCAGGCTCTGCGCTGAGCGTGGAGTCTACTTGGGATTTTCTGTCTCCCTCTGTCCCTTTCCGCTACTTGTGTGCGCGCTCTCTCTCTCTCTCTCTCTCTCTCTCTCTCTCTCATAAAAAAAATATATGTATAGATTAGAGGTGGAAATATATGCAATGTGGTTATAAATTCCATACAAATAATGGAAACAAAATTTAGAAAAATATAGCTGAAAATGCTGTTATTAATAGCAGTTTCTCTTATAGATTATAGTTGATTTTTCTTTTCTTTTGTGTGTGTTTTCTGTAAATATAAAGAAGCTAAAATACTTTTCTGATCTTAAAGATGAAAAAATTTTAAGTCCAGGGGCTCAAAGTATCTGACTTTGGCTCAGGTCATGATCTTGCAGTTTGTGAGTTTGAGCCCCATGTCAGGCTCTATGTTGACAGCCCAGAGCCTGGATCCTGCTTCGGATTCAGTATCTCCCTCTCTCTCTACCCTTCCCCCACTCCCACTCTGTCTCACTCTCTCTAAAAAATAAATATTAAAAAAAATTTTTTTAATTTAAATGTTAGTATCTGAAAGTAAATTTTCAAAACGTGTTGAAGTGAAGATAAATGTGATAGAACTTAACATAAGTTCTTGAGTATGATGTATGGAACACAGTAGATGCACAATAAATGATAGCTGTTGTTGGTACTTGAGAAAAATGACCTCCTCTGACCAGAGCCCAGTGCTTTCACAAGGGAGACAGCATCACTGAGAAAATAGCCTATTCGTGCAACTTTTTGTGCTTCTGAGATTCGTAAATATGCTATTTTTCTATACCTACTGGCCCAGGATTTTTTTAGTAAAGGGAACAAAATGTTTGGGTTTTCTGTTTCAAAGGTATAAAGGAAACTGATCTAGAGAGAGGGCTAATAGTGATTTTTTTTTTTTTTTTAGCTTTGACAGATTTCCCCTACAAGTTACCTTATACCTCTTTTCTGGGTTGTCTCCTTAACAACCTTAATTCTCTTAATAGTGCCTTAATTCATGGGAAGTTTGAAACAGTGTAACAGGAAATGTTTTCATTGTTCTAGGAGTTTCTAGAACTTTGTCTATTGCTTTTCATGTTTGTCTGCTCTTACGGGTCCCTTGGAACTCAGTGCTGACAAAAGAGATGTAGACTTCTGTATGCTTTGGACTTGTTTGGGAACTGAGATGTACATGTAAGAAACTATATTCAGCATGTGAAAAGCATACTGGAAATCTACATGGGAGTCACTGTTTTTAGTGGGCGTTAGTGTCAGATATTAACCTTCGACTATTCTTCATAAACTATACTTCTTTTTAATTTTTTTTAATGTATGTTTATTTTTAAGAGAGAGTGTGAGTGGGAAAGGGGCTGAGAGAGAAAGAGACACTGAATCCGAAGCAGGATCCAGGCTCTGAGCTGTCAGCATAGAGCCCCACGTGGGTCTCAAACCCACAAACTGCAAGATCATGACCTAAGCTGAAGTTGGACGCTTAACTAAGCCTCCCAGACACCCCTAAACTATACTTCTTAATAATAAGTGACTTGCACTATAAATACATGTTTAGTAAATAGTCACAGAAAGAGTGATTGTAGTCTCTTACCGTGGTCTTTGTGTCTGAAACCACATGTTCTCGGGCACCCGGGTAGCTCAATTGGTTAAGCTTCTGACTTCAGCTCAAGTCATGATCTCACAGTCTGTGGGTTCAAGTCCCATGTTGGGCTCTGTGCTGACAGCTCAGAGCCTGGAGCCTGCCTCAGATTCTGTGTTTCCCTCTCTCTCTGCCCCTCCCCTGCTCATGTGCTGTCTCTCTCTCTCTCTCTCTCTCTCTCTCAAAAATAAATAAACATTTAAAAAAATTTTTTTAAATAAATAAAATGAAACCATGTTCTCTTCTGTAATGCAAATAATATGAATGTACCTAATGCTACTACTGAACTGTATAATTAAAAATGAATAAAATGGTAATTTTTATGTTATATATATTTAGCACAATTAAAACAAAACAAAAAGCCACAACAATGTGAGCCAGATGAAAATGTACAGTTTCCAAGCTAATTTTGACCCTGACCTTCTAGATTCTGTCTACTTCTCAGCATTCACTTACCACCATATACCAGCAGGTGGGGACCAGAGTTCCTTGTTGCAGCCAGAGGTGTTATATCAGTTACTGGTGGTAAGCATGCCAGAAAGCAGAATATGTTGTAGTACGTCCGGTAGATTTTAGAATGTCCGTGAACTCCTCTGGGGAGACTGATGGGTTGTTTCAGTCTAGTGTCCTTAACTAATTTGTAATTCTCTTGCTTCCTCTTTGTTTCAATGAGGTCTACAGCTGACGGAGAAGGAATAGGGGCACATGGTATGTGAAGAGCAAATGTGTTATTTCCTCATTTGGACATGGCAGTCTTTTTCTCTAAGCATAGTAGAGGGTGGTAGGGGAGGGGGATGTAGAAAATACAGACAGACATCACAGAATTTGAAGGACTGTGTGAGCTGTGATTTGAGAAATAGGGCCGATAAGAACCGGAGATCTGTGAGTTTTGAGGCTCACTCTAACAGTTTAAATAAAGTTATAGGAAACGTACAAAATTAGCTGCCTTAAAAAAATTTTTTTAAGTTCATTTATTTTGAGAGAGAACTTGCATGTGCACGTAGGGAAGGGGCAGGACAGAGGATCCCAGTCAGGCTCCGCGCTACCAGCACAGAGCCCAATGCAGGCTGAACCCAAACCGTGAGATCGTGACCTGAGCTGAAACCAAGAGTTGGACGCTTAACTGACCCAGCCACCCAGGGCCCCAAAGGTTGGCTGTCTTTTTTTTTTTTTTTTAATCTTTATTTATTTTTTGGGAGCGTGAGAGAGCGACAGAGCACGAGTTGGAGAGATGGAGACACAGAATCTGAAGCAGGCTCCAGGCTCTGAGCTGTCAGCACAGAGCCCGACGCGGGGTTCGAACTCACAGACCGTGAGATCATGACCCGAGCCGAAGTCAGACGCTTAACTGACTGAGCCACCGAGGTGCCCCAAAGGTTGGCTGTCTTAAGTTAAAACTTTTAGCTCTCCCTATATATCGTGGCCTGGGAAGCTTCAATACTGGGATTTCAGCTGGGCAGCACTCCCCTAATACTAATCTTCAGTTTATCTTGGTGTTAGTTCTTCACAGTTCAAGGATTCCTGAATTTCTCTACTGAAATTAAACAAGGAGAAATCTCTGGAGTTTTGGGGATCCCTTGTTATTTGCATAAATTCATTGTCATGCTATTCACTCTTCCTTCCACTATTCATTTTTAGCATATCAGAATGGCAGGATTTTTAATTTGTCTGAGGAGACTATTTTTTGACAATATTTGTAGCAGTTTCTGTGGAAAATGCTTTATTAAAAAAAAAAAAGGCAGAGGAAATCTTATCTTGTAGCTCTTAGTGATAGAGCCTGTTGCCATGGAGTCCTGGATCAGATTGGCTGACCTAGGGGCCAATGAGAGGATAGAACATGAACATATCATTTAACCTTGCAGAATTCATTTAGCCAATGATATATGACAGCAATACCGTAACGGTATATAGAGCTGTGAAATAAAATATTTCAAGAATGGTGTAAAGTGTTTTTCTTTCTCTTTCAAAATTTGCAGTTTAATATAAACACTGTAATGATATATTATCTTCCTAATGTGATTTGATTGGAAGAGAAGATACGGTAGGAAACACCTACCACCTATTTGTGAATCAAGCTGCTGCTGCAGTCAGTCGCTTATGCCAAGTCTAAGTCAAACTCTAGCCTCTGGACCTGAGGAGATTTGTCTTTATATCTAGAGAGGCCTTGCATAAGTAGCTTTGAAGCTGAGTCGGAAATTGGCAACTTTTTCCTTGCTTGCTTTTCCACTCTGATATGGTAGATCCCTATCGATATTATATTGGCACACCATTTGTCTGGAGTTAGAGGATTAGCTGGGAGTTACTTCCATGTTTTCTGTCTTCACTTTCCTAGCTTGTTCATATTTATTGACATAGGTCTGGGAGATTTCACTCAGTCAGTGTTAGTTCTTTGTCATAGCAAATGGTGGCATGTTATCCTCTCCTGTACCTTATTGCTTTAGAGATTGAGAATGAGTCAGTCATACTAAGAAAATTCCCTCTCTAGGTCTTGTAAATGAAAGAAGTCAAGAAAGAGTATTGTGTTTCTCTTCTTACATTTTATATCAGGGATACTTGAGAAATTATGATGAGTCTTGTTTTCTTCTCCAGTGCTGCCATGCTTGGCTCTTTACAGACTTGAAGAACTGAAAGAGACCTCAAGAGGTCCATGACTTTGTTCTTTCTCCTCTTTTGAGGTATTCGCGTCTCTATGAGTGAGAAGTGAACTTTTCATCATACTGTCACTTTCTGTCTCAGAGGAGGAAGAAAACAAACTTCAGATTTATCTGTTAAGCAGAGAGAAGCAAAAAGTCTGTTTGGTATCTGATCGAGTAACTTTTTGTGGGGGAGGCCTTAGGGGAGTAGGATAAGAAGCATTTGGGGTTTTGTAATTTTAACTATTGTGACCAGAGAAAGGCTCACTGAGATGGCATTTCAGTAAAAACCCTGAAGGGAAAAAGTAAGCAAGCCATGCTGTTATCTGGAAAATGATCGTTCCAGGCAGAAGGAAGGAACAGCAAAAGTAATCACTAGAAAGTGGGTTTAGGGCCTAGGGGGAGCCAGTGTGACTGGACCTGCAAAAGTTGGTGGGGCCATAGTAAGAGATGGGGTCAGAGGGCAAACTGGTATCAGATTATTTAAGGTTTTGTAGGTCATTTTAAGAACTTTTGCTTTTGCTCTGTGATGGGGAGCCATAGGATGGTTTTAAGCAAAGGTGTAACGCGATCTGAAAATGTTTTTTCGTAATCACTCTGGCTGCTATGTTTAGAAAATACTGTAGGGGAGCAAGATTGGAAGCAGGAGACCAGTTAGAAGGTTATTGCAGTCATTCCACCAAGAGAGATAGTGGCTTGTACCAGGGTGGTAGCAGTGGTGGTGTAGGAAGTCATCAGATTTTGGATACATACTTTGAAATTAGAATCAACCAAATTTGCTGTCTGATCGCTTTGATCCTCAGTTTACTCTTCTGTAAAAAAGGAATGATAATATCTATTTGTAAAATGTCTAGCTCTGTGCACACAACAGAGTGATCAATGGTAAGCATTCTAGAAGCGAGGGCTCCTTAGGATCTGAGCCAACAAACATTGGGTATTCTTTACACGTCTGACCAGCCATCATGGATAACAGAGTCTGAAGAAACTGGCCACTCTTCAGTGATTGATCTTTTGCCTTGAGTCTATGCTTACAGCTGTATCAAACTTTGGAGTTCTTTCTTTTGGAAGAAGCGTTTACCTGAATTGACTTTTTATGATTTTTTTTTGGGGGGGGGGTGCCTGCGTGGCTCAGTTGGTTAAGCGTCTGACTTCGGTTCAGGTCATGATCTCAGGGCTCATGGGTTCGAATCCCACATCATGCTCTGTGTCTCTCACTTTCTCTCAAAATAATGTTCGTTTATTTATTTTGAGAGAGAAAGCGTGTGAGAGCGCATGAGCGGGGAAAGGACAGAGTAAGGATCCCAAGCAAACTCACACACTGTCAGCCTAGAGCCTGAGGTGAGGTGGGGCTCAATCTTACAAGCTGTGAGATCATGACCAGAGCCAAAATCAAGTTGGACGCTTAACCAATTGAGCTACCAAGGTGCCCTGACCTGAATTGACTTTTTTAAAAAAACAATTCTTTTTTTTTTTTTAATGTCTGTTTATTTTTTTGAGAGGGATAGACAGAGTGCAAACAGGGGAGGAGCAGAGAGAGAGGGAGACACAGAATCCAAAGCAGTCTCCAGTCTCTGTACTGTCAGTACAGACCCCACATGGAGCCTGAACTCACGAACCGTTAGATCATGACCTGAGCTGAAGTTGGTTAATTAACTGGACTGAGCCACCCAGATGCCCCTAAATAAACAGTTCTTAAAATACCAAAGTACCAAGAAAAATAGGAAGCCAACACTAAGGGGTAAATAAAATTTCCTTTTCTCTTTCTTGCAGTCTTTTACTCTCTGTTTATCATTAAAATAGATAAGAATCTCATCTCTGGAGGATATCAGTAGTTCCTGTACTAATTAGGAAAAGGGTGTATACAGGATGCCAAGGAAAAGGGGTGTTTCAGTTATCTTTCCCTTTCTTACTGTGGAATAGGATTAAGGGGAACTAAAATTTATTGAATACCTACTGTGTATGGGTCCATTGCATTTATTATCCCACATGTTTTTGCAATGACTCTATGAGATGTGCATTATGCTGAATCTTACAACTGAGAAGGCTGAGGCTCAGTTACATGATTACTAAATTGTGGAAACAGTAGTCTCATAGCCAAATTCATGTCAAGCTACAGAGTCCATAAATTTATCCACTACACCATGCTTGCTGCCTCCTACACTCTAAAGATTGAATGTTATTTTGTTGGGCACTGCCCCTAACTCACCCTATTATTATGTTTAGCCTTTTCCTTGCAGCAGAGGTAGTATTAGAGCACAAGAGTAATGCTCTTATAGCCTTCATAAAATGCCAACTTTCGGGTTGCCTGGCTGGCACAGTCAGTGGAACTCGCAAGTCTTGATCTTGGGGTTGTAAGTTCGAGCCCCATGTTGGGTGTAGAGATTACTTAAAAATAAAATCTTTAACGGCGTCTGGGTGGCTCAGTTGGTTAAATATCCAACTCTTGATTTCGGCTCAGGTCATGATCTCAGGGTTCGTAAGTTTGAGCGCCATATCAGGCTCTGCACTGACAGCTCAGAGCCTGCTTGGGATTCTCTCTCTCTGCCTCTTTCTTACTCGTACGAGCTGTCTCCCTCCCTCTCTCTCTCTCTCTCTTTCTCTCTCTCTCTCTCTCCCTCTCTTTCTCTCTCTCTCTCAAAAATAAATAAACATTAAAATAATTTTAAAAAATCTTTAAAAAAATATCAACTTTCCCTTATTTTACCTCTTCCCTCTCAAGTACATATAAGCTCCAGAGTGTTGCTGCAGAATTCCTTGCTTCTAGGAATTAAGGAATTAATTTTTTATCAGAATTACTTAGTATGTGTGTGTGCGTGTGTGTGCCTAAATAGTATCTTAAATAAGAGTGAAGTGTATTTTTCTCACATTCAGGAAACCTAGAGGTAGTCCATCAAGTCTGACTGCTCTAGTCAAGGACCCAGGTTTCTTTTGTCTGTTGCCTCACGATCTGTGGTTTTCAATCCTAGTATCATCTCATAGTCCCAGATGGCTGCTAATGCGTCAGCCTTAGCTTCTACATTTAAGTCACCAGGAATTAGGAATAAGTAAAGAAGGGCTACCCACTTCCTTTAAGGACACTTCTTGGAAGTTGTATTTACTACTTGTGTTAATTTCCTAGGGCTACCATAACAAAATACCAGAGACTGGATGGCTTAAACAACATAAGTTATTTTCTCATAGTGCTGGTGGTTAGAAGTCCAAGATCAAGGTGTCGGCAGAGTTGGTTTCTCCAGAAACCTATGTCGCATGATTTCTCCTCTGCCCATACATCTCTGACGTCTCTTTGCGTATCTAAATTTCCTTTTCTTACAAGGATACCAGTCAGATTAGATTAGGGTCCACTCTAACAGCCTCATTTTAACTTGATCACCTCCTTAAAGGCCCCATCTCCAAATACATTCACATCTGAGATACTGAGGGTTAAGGCTTCAACATATGAACTTAGAGAGGCACATAGTTCAGTCCATAACACTGCTTCTTTTTATGTCTCATGGACTAGAACTGAGTCATGTGCTCGTATTTAGCTGCAGTGGAGGTTGGGATATATGTTGCTCTTTTCCAGGCAGCCATGTGCCCAACTAAAAACCAGTGGTTCTGTTAAGGAAGAGGTGATTGGATATTGCCAAGTAAATAGCAGACTCTCCTTTGCAGCAGAGGCTTAAGGAATAATGATTCTTAAAGGTTCCTGGCTCCTTCATATGAAATTAGATTGTTCTTTTTTCATTTCCCTGGCCAATCTCACATTCAATTTTACATTTTGAAATAATTCTTTTAATACTAATAAATTGTTGGCTTAAGTGTCCTCTCTACCTGACAAGTGGTGGCATTGACCTCTAAGGTCATCACAATAGGGCAAGATTACCTGCATGGCGTTTAAGTTAGTAATAGGAGGCATCCTGAAATGCCATGAACAGTAGGTAAATTGTGATTTTTTTTTTTTCTTTTCCAGAATGTGTTCTCTGGATTGAGTTGGGAGCAATTTTGCCAGGGCGTGGGAAAAGACAGTGTGAACTTTCAAGGTCCTTTCCATCCCTGAGGTTTTGTGATATTTTCTACATAGCGGCATTACTATGATAAAGCTAAAGAAATTGGAAGCAGCAGAAGGAAAGGCCCCCACTGCTGCTCTTTGCTTGAAAGGGGAGGAAATTTGATTTGTTCTGTTTTGCTCACAGAAGTAAAATGGGCATTTTTGGTAAAGAATGTAGAGAAGCTGGTAGAAACTATAATGAAGCCCAGCATTTCAGTCCATTGATCAAAAGCACCTGCAGTTCTTATTTCAGGGCGAGGATGGCCATAGCAAAAACTGAATAAAGGAAGAGGGTACATGTCCAGAACATTTTAATCTTGTTTCTCCCTTTACTTTGCCTAGGGAATTGCTCTGGACATCAGCCAATGCCTGTGGCCTTCCTTACACACCAGTGAATCCTTTTGCATTTATAGAGCAGAGTGATTTTCTTAACATTTCCCTGATTTAGAAAATTGGCACAATTGTTATTATTGGTGTTATTTTTATTCGCCTAGTACTAGTGAAACCCATGACAGTTGACTTTTGAAGTCCTTAAAGGACTTAGCGACTGTACATAACTGTAGCCTTACGTGTTCTGTAAGTACTTTACTGTCTATTTCCCCGTGTTCTGCTTTCTCTCTTTGAAGAGAAGAGAGTGTTGGACCTTCGGGCCTTCTTTCATGTCCTCCTAGGGCTGTCGAACCAGTTAGCTCTTTAGGCATGCAGTTATCATACTGTCGTTGGTTTTTGTCCTTTGACTTCCACGGCAGTAGAAAGAACATTGGATTTTGCATCAAGAAGATGTGAGTTTGAATTCTGTCTCCTTATACACATAGGATGGCCCTGAACAATTCATTTAATATTTCTGATTAGTTAATATTTTATTAAAAATGGAGACAATATTTTATACCTTGAGAAGATCAAATAAAATACTTTCTGTAAACTAAAAAGTATGAATTCATGAGGAGTGACCCAGATGGAGGGGAAGAATTTAGAAGCCTAATTTTGGAACCCCAAAATTTGTCCCCACCAACACTTTCTGAAGAGAGGCCTCGGACTTAGGCACCCTTCTCATTCCACACTTCATACCCCAGAACACTCTTCAGTGTTCACTTTGGGTCACCTACAGCTTTCGGATCAGACACAGCTAAGTTGGAATCCTGCCCTTGCCCCTCTTGTGTTAACTTGGGAAAGTTATTTAATTGCTCTGAGCTTTAGTTTCTTCATCTGAAAAATGTCCTGACAGGGAGTTTGTTTGGATTAAATAATGTATAGAAACAATAAATCAAAGTCATAGAAAGAATGTAGACTTCGGAATCAGACAGTACCAGAGTTGTGATCTGGTCTGTCTGTCACTTAGTAGTGGTGTGACCTTGGGGAGTTGCTTAACTACTCTTGGTGGATATGAGTTGAAGTGCATAAAGCACCAGATTCATAATTGTGCTCAATATACATTAGTGTTTTTTCCTTTTCTCCCAACTTCAGCCAAAATGAGGAAAAGGCTTGCCATGCGTGAGCACATAGACTTGTTTGGTTTTGTTTTCACCCTATTTTAACTGTATAGATGTTTTGTCCCCATTGTCTTGACTCCTAAGAGTGTGTGTGTGTGTGTGTGTGTGTGTGTGTGTGTGTGTTTAAGTAACATATAATAAAATGCACAAATCTTAAGCATGCAGTTAATAAGGCTTGACAGTTGCATATACCCATGTAACCATAACCCCAAACAAGAGAGCATATTTTTATCACTCTTGAAGGATCCCTTATACCAGTATTATACCCCCAAACCCTAAGCAAGCACTTTCTGAGTTAAGTCACTGTAGTTTAGTTTTGACTGTCCTCGAACTTCATATAAATGGACCTACATATTTTTTTGAACTGAGTTCTGCTTTCTTTTACTTACTATAATAGCTTTGATATCCATCCATGTTTTCTGTATTTCAGTAATATGCCCCCAGCAAAGTTCCCTAGTCTCAATGGTAAGGATTGAGTCACTTCTTTCTTCCCAAACCAGTCACAAAAATGAAACAATTACCATAGTTGGTGTACCTAATTAAGGTCCATCTCCTAGGGCTCAGGGATAGGGTCACTTTCCCTAATCATGTGTCCTCAGAGGAAGCCAAACACCACAAAAGTCCATTCTTTTTTATTGTGCCACAATAAACACGAGCATATAATTTATCTATTCTCCTGAGCCCCTAGATTTTAAACAGTTTAAAAGATACGCGTATCATTTGGGAGTAATTTACTCTTGATGCACAAATTGGCAAAGGACAGGAAAGTTTGTAGGAATTTTGCCACAGGGTAAGTCAGGATTTTTAGCCTCTACCTATTATCTTCTTGCTTACATTCTTTCTACTTGGACATGGATTAAAAAGGAGAAAATGCCCTTCTGTCTCTGAGTGTCCCCAATATAATAAATTCTTTTTGGCCTCATGCCTAGAAAGTTGTTTATGAGTTGATGGAAGGATATATAATTTCACTGTGCTCTGGAAGGTACTTACCTTGGCAGTCAAAAAATTTATGGGGAATATACAGTATTCTCCTTGAAAAAATTGCCAGATTTTGGCTCCTAATCATCCTCCCCTGTATGATCCTATTTTCTCACTCTCTCCTTGCCCACTACTTCTGGCAGTCCCCTCTCTGCAGCTTTAAGCCACTGAGTGTCCTCAGGAGACATTCTGTCTTAAAGTTGTGCTGTTTGCCTGGAAGAAATATACAATGTACACAAATAGGTTGTAGGGAAGCACATATCTTGGCTCTCCTGGGACATTAATGTCTTTGCTTTGTTCTAGTCAGGTTACATATGACATAGTTCCTTTCTTTTTCTGACCGTCCCAAGCCTTTCATTCTCTCTCTATACTGAATAACCCATGAAGAGTGGAAGTTACTTCTCTGCTTTTAACTCTTTTCTTACTAGCTTTACTCTTGCTCCTTAAGAATTTTTTTTTTTTTTTTTAGTTAATAAATTGTCTTTGTCTTGTCCCTCAGCTGCAACTTTCGTTTTTACATTGGAAAATTTGTTTCCAGGAATTTGTTGTCCCAGGAAGAGGGGAGATTTCTACATAAGATTGCAGGACTGGAAATGACTGTAGTTAAAGGTTATTTTGGAGAATAAAAAAGCCTCAGCTCAAGCAATACAATTTTGAACTCAGTGTATTTTTCAATGAGTAGTAACACTCTGACCTCTTATAATTAGCCTTTGCTAACCTGAGGATAGCTTCTTTTATCCTAGATGCAAAATGGTGAGGAAACTTAAGACCATGTGATTTGACGACCTGACTTAACACTATTCCATGAACATACAACAATTTGTCTATCTATTCTCCTGAGCCCCCAGATTTTAAACAATTTAAAAAGTAAGAGTATCAGTTGGGAGTAATTTACTCTTGATAATACAAATTGGTAAAGGACAGGAAAGTTTGTAGGAATTTTGCCGCAGGGTAAGTCAGAATGTTTAGCCGCTAGCTATTGTCTTCTTGCTTACATTCTTTCTACTTGGCCTTGGATTAAAAGGGAGAAAATGCCCTTCTGTCTCTGAGTGTCCCCTATGTAATATATTTTAATAGACACTTTTCTAAGAAGTGTCTTCCTAGCCCTTCCAAGAAGACATCCAGATGGCTAACAGACACATAAAAAGATGCTCAACATTACTCATCATCAGGGAAATAAAAATCAAAACCACAATGAGATACCACCTCACACCTGTCAGAATGGCTAAAATTAACAACTCATGTTGGAAACAACAGATGTTGGCAAGGATGTGGAGAAAGGGGAAACTTTTTGCACTGTTGAGAATGCAAACTGTTGCAGCCACTCTGGAAAACAGTATGGAGGTTCCTCCAAAAGTTAAAAATAAACTATCCTACGACCCAGCAGTTGCACTACTGGTATCTATCCAAAGGATACAAAAATGCTGATTCAGAGGGGCATATCCACCCCAAGGTTTATAGCAGCACTGTTGACAATAGCCAAAGTATGAAAAGAGCTCGAATGTCCATCGACTGATGAATGTCACAAGAAGATGTGGTGTATATACACAATGGAATATTACTCGACAATCAAAAAGAATGAACGTGGATGGAACCAGAGTATATCAGGCTAAGTGAAATAAGTCAGAGAAAGACAATACATGATTTCACTTGTATGTGGAATTTAAGAAATAAAACAGATAAACAGATGAATTTAGGGGACACTTAGGGGAAAAGGAAGGAAAAGTAAAGAGAAGGAGGCAAACCATGAGAGACTCTTAAATACAGAGAACAAACTGAGGGGTACTGGAGAGGTGTTGGGTGGGAAGAAGGGCTAAATGGGTGATGGGCATTAAAGAGGACACTTTTGGAATGAGTACTGGGTGTTATATGTAAGTGATGAGTCACTGGGTTCTCCTCCTGAAACCAATAGTACACTATACGTTAACTAACTAATGTGGATTTAAAGTAAAAAAAAAAAAAAAGAAAAAAAGAGAGAGAGAAGCTGAGAATATTTAGAAGAGAAAGTAAGATAAAGTTGTCTCCTGTATGGGGCGCACATGGAAGCAGGATTAAGCTTGTTCTTTATGACTTGCACAGACAACTAAACTGGAGCCCGTGGCAGAAAGAATAGGAAGATGAGTTTTGTCTCTATATAATTTCCCCCCAAAAAGGTTTGTTTCTGGAGAAGACTTTCTCTTCACTAAAAGTATACAAACAGAGTCAGGACGATCATTTTTCAGTCTTATTGATGATTCAAGAAACTGGCCGAGAAGGACTGTGGCTGTAGAAGGACGGAGGTAAATGAGAAAGCTTATGAGTCCCCTTCCAGTTATGAGAGTCCATGATTCCTTTGTATCTTTGGTAGACTTTCCCTTCTGCCTAGTCTTTGAACATCTGTCCCTTAGTGGAAGTATTGGATAAAGGTTAGGAAAGCAAGTGCTAAAGCCAGATTTCCTGGCTTTGAGCCCTCTTCTGCCATGTACCAGTATTATAACCTTAAATTACTTAACTTCTCTGTACCTCAGTTTACTTATCTATAAAATAGTGATAATAAAATATGGATCTCATAAGATTGTTGTAAGATTAAATAAGATCTATAAAACACTTTAGGATAGTGCCTTACACAGTGTAAGCACTCCAAAAATTTTAACTGATTATTGTCTTTCTCTCTGTCAGTTATTTCTACTTATAAAGCTGGGCTTCTCTGGTTCAGATAGTCTCTCTCTTCACATACCATTTCTGACTATGTCAGGATGCTTTTGGCTAGAAGGAACAGTAAACTCAACTCAAAAGAGCTTAAATGTAATAGGACTAATGACCTCACATATTGGGAGGTACAGAGCTAGAAGGATCCAGGTTGACTTCATTCCATCTGTCTCGTAGCATCAAAGATCCAGGCTCAGTCTGTCTGCTCCACCGTCCTCTGTGAGTTGATAGAATATTGCAGTCCTGCATCATCTGCACACAAGACTACCTTCAGTAGAAAATAACCATTTTTTTCTAGGCTTTTTTTTTTTAATAGAGTGAATGGCCTTTCCTGTTTTGTTTGGTTTTGTTTTGTTTTAAATGGCCTTTCTTTGAAGCCACTCACCTGGCAAAGTCCTCTCATATGGTAATGATTGAGTCACTTGTCCCTTCCCAAACCAGTCACAAAAAGGAAACAGAATTACCACAACTGATCTAGCCCACTGTCTTAGACTCAGGGATAGGGTCACCTTCCTTAGTCATGTGTCCTCAGAGGAAGGCAAACACCAGTAGAAAATGTGGCCTAGGCTGTTAAGTGTGGCAGAAAGAGGATTTGAGTGAGAAGGTGCCTCTTCCTCTGCTATTTGCATTTTCCTTGGAGTAAGAATTACTTTATCTTTTAAAGCTCTTTAAGGGGCTGGCAGTCTCAATGGAAATGCCTATCAAAATTCTTAAAAGTGGATGGATCATTAATTACTGTCTTATGGGTGTTTTTAAGAGTCTAAAGCTCAAGTTTTTCTGTTTCCCAATGAATGAAGAAAACCATGTAGCTCCTTAAAACTGCATTTGGGGAGCACTTGGCTGGATCAGACAGTAGAGCATGTAACTCTTGATCTCGGGGTTAAGTTCAAGCCCCACATTGGGCATGGAGCCTGCCTAAAAAAATAAATAAAAATTTTAAAAACACCCTGCAGTTGGAATACATAACCATACTCCACAGGTGACTATTATGAAAGACCTTGTTTTGTTTGGATGATTTTTCCCATAGTGCTTTGGCTGAAAACTGGACACTGAAGTTAGTCAGGTATCCAGATAGTTGAGCCTTTTCTGACTTATGTGTGTAGAGGAAGCTGTGAAGTTGTCACTCTGATTTGAAGAAATATACCTATTTGGTAATTGAGGCCTGGAAAAAGAAACAGTTGCTTTATATTTTTCTGTATCACTGTCCCCATTTTTAAATTACGATATAATTAGCATATAGTTCTGTGTAAGCTTAATGTGTACAACATAATGATTTGACCTACATATATACCATGAAACGACTACCACCATGTTTACTTAACATTCATTATATAGCTACAGAAGGTGTTTTTTTACTTGTGATGAGAACTTTTAGGATCTACTCTCTTAGCAACTTTCAAACATCCTATACAGTAGCATCAACTATGGTCATCATGTTGTACATTGCATCCCCAGTACTTTTTTTCTTCTAAATGGAAGCTACTACCTTTTGACCACCTTCATCCAATTTCCCCACTCCCTAACCCTCACATTCTCTTTCTGACAGAGAAATCTGTTTGAGGCTTTTTAAGCCTGAAAAAGAAAAATACTCAAGGTCTATTACATGATAAATAATTTAATTTTGTGGGACTCCGCAGCAGATTCAGCATCAAGATCGAAACCGTTTATAGCTTATTACAGGGAGAAACTATGGAGTATAAGAGTTAAGACTGCTTAAGAAGTAGTGAGATGATACTGTGCCAGGAGTTTTCTAGGAGTGGCTTGCAGGCCCCTCTCAGGAAGGTACAGAAAAGAGGTCTTGATATGGGGAGGTGGGGGGAAATTGCATGAAGTCATACTTAAGAACCCTTCCAATTCTGATCTCTATCGATGTTACCCAGCTAAGAGATATGGAAAAAGCATGTGCTGGGTTTTATTACACTTCAAACTGAAGAGAATGGATGCCCGATTTACCCATGGGAGAAAAAATAAATACATATATATGCAGTCTTCACGTACAACGAATGATCCATAAAGCTTCATAGGTTCATAGATTGTAAGTCTTTTTATAGAATCCTCTAGGTACTAGAACCAATTAATTAAAAAATAGAATATTGGCCATTTTATTGTGTAGGTTGTTTCTTCCAGGATTTGTCACCTTAAATTCAGCTGTGTGACTATGATTGTATGAATGACTCTCTGGCCTTTTAAAGGGCTTTCATCTAGCTTTGTGCAAACTAAGTCTCTAGGCAGCTTCCCAAGAGTCACCACAAGGTGAACAAAGCAATGATCTTGCAGACTATTTAACTAATGCCAGGATGAGATTACCTGCGCTCCCTAAGAGCCTTCAGGGTCGTATCGGTTAAACTGATTTGAAGGAGGAAAAAATGCCTGATGTGACAGTTTTCTTGAATCATTGATATTTGTTTGGCCCTGTTTCTAAGGTCACATGGAATAGATGAAGTCTGGGAGGGTTTCTAGTCTTATCTCTCTCTCTCTTTTTTTTTTAAGTTTATTTATTTTGAGAGAGAGAAAAAGCACAAGTGGAAGAGGGGCAGAGAAAGAGGAGAGAGTGAGAAGCCCAAGCAGGTTCCACACTGCCAGTGCAGAACCCCATGTGGGGCTCAGACTCACGAACCATGAGATCATGACCCAAGCTGAAATCGGACACTTAACTGACTGAGCCACCCAGGTGCCCCTCTAGTCTTATCTTTTTAAAGAAAGGAAAGAAGCATTCAGGATTGAAGTAGTCTGTAATCTATGTAAGGAGGCACTTCTGCAAACTGGCGTTTGAGTATGCACGTGGTGGATTACTGTGTTGACTTCATTACAGGACTTCCCGGGTGTACGGATGCTCTGTATCCTTGGGAGGCTGTAGAGTGATTAAACAAATAGTGAATAACAAAGCAAAGATTTTCTCTTTCTTCAGGGAGAGACCCAGGTTTTCTAAAGGACAGCTGACTACAAAGCTCTCTACTTCTTCAGTTTGCTTAAGATAAAGGAAAGAATTTCAGAGTTTATAACCATCTTCTGATTTTGCTGCTTTTTGGTGGGGGAGACACTGGAAGTTGGTAACTGTGGTTTGTGGTAACTGTGGAAGTTCTCCCTTGGGAAAGGAGAGTGGTCCTCTCTGGTGGTGAATAGAGCTTTATGGTGTTTTTCTTCTTTTTGAAGAGAGTCTAGTGAGTTAACTCTATCATGTGCTCAAGCTGAAAATGTGAGATTTCTGTAGGAAACAAGGAAGGGCAAATAAAGAGCTAAGAGGACTCATACTACATTGCTTTAGAACTGAATCCTGGTGAATCTCAAAGTAATTATCCTGGGTAAAAGAATCCAGATAATGTATAATGTAAAATTCTAACAAATGCAGGCCAATCTGTAGTAACGGCAGATCCGTGATAGGTTGTGGATGATGGGGAGGGGAGGAAGGGCTTACAAAAGATCAGGAGACTTTTGGGGTGATGAGCGTGCTCACTATATTGATTGTAACGATGGTTTCACAGGTGTGTGCATGTTTCATAATTTATCAAATTGTATATTTTATTCTTTTTTTTTTTAAAGATTTTTTTTTAATGTTTATTTTATTTTTGAGAGACATAGAGACAGTATGAGCAGGGGAAGGGCAGAGAGAGAGGGAGACACAGAATCAGAAGCAGGCTCCAGGCTCTGAGCCGTCAGCACAGAGCCCGACGCGGGGCTCGAACCCACAGACCGTGAGATCATGACCTGAGCCAAAGTCGGCCGCTTAACCAACTGAGCCACCCAGGCGCCCCTCAAATTGTATATTTTAAATATATGCAGTTTATCATATGACAGTTTTACCTCAATAAAGCTTTTTTTTTTTTTAAATTTTTTAACGTTTATTTATTTTTGAGAGACATAGAGACAGAGTATGAGCAGGGGAAGGGCACAGAGAGAGGAGATACAGACGCTGAAGCAGGCTCCAGGCTCTGAGCCATCAGCACAGAGCCCGACGCGGGGCTCGAACTCACAGACCGTGAGATCATGACCTGAGCCGAAGTTGGCCGCTTGACCAACTGAGCCACCCAGGCGCCCCTCTCAATAAAGCTTTTATTATTTTTTTAAGATTTTATTTTTTAAGTAATCTGTACACCCAGTGTGGGGTTCAAACTTACAACCCCAAGATCAAGAGTTGGCCATTTCCACCCACGGCCAACCAGGCACCCCTACCTCAATAAAGCTTTTTTTTTTTTTAAATAAACCAGGGGCAGCAATTATTCAAGGACCCTTTTCGGGGCTACAAGGTAACTGCTGCAGACTAGTATGTGAAATACAAGTCTTGTGTGTATGTTAAGTATGGATAAACACTTCCTGTTTAATGTGTTTGATGTTTCTTTAGGAGTCCATAGAGGCTACTGTATTATATTGAAGAAGATGTCTAACAGTAACACTACTCAAGAGACCTTGGAAATAATGAAAGAATCAGAAAAAAAACTGGTGGAAGAATCTGTAAACAAAAACAAGTTTGTATCTAAGACTCCAAGTAAAGAAGAAACTGAGAAAGAGAGTGAAGATACTGGTTTGCGTCCGGAGACACAGGTAAGAATTAGAAGTACATCATATGCACACTCATTATATCGGAATAGAAATGTCATCATAAGTGGTATTGGCAATCTGTAAGAAGCCAGTCACTTGATTCTTCCTGAAAACCTATTTTCCAGCTTTCAAGAACTAGCTCCTTCCTTTTTTATCATAGAATGTCCACAGCGAAGTCTAAAGAAGACAGAGTAATTTCCTAGTCCTTTCAGACCTAAGTTACACTGGTTTTTGCTACATTTTGATATTTTTTAACTATCAAAAAATAAACTATATACAAACACATATTTAGCAAGTCATAATATGGCTCATACAATAAATTCTTTAAACTATAGCTGCCTGGCTTTACACACAGCGTTAAATTCATATCCTGGTTGTGTTAAAGCAGTCAGCATTTTCTGGGTCAGAAATAATCTCTGAATTTGTCACTTGCTAAGTGAGTGAGAAGAATTTCACTCTGGTTGCCATGTTGTTTTCCATCCAAATTCATAGTGCAATGCAGATATGACGGCAGGAGATGACCAGCCGAGCTTCCTCCAGGGCTCCTGTTTGATACCTAGGCAGCTCAGACCCTGAACCTCCTCTAGTTTACCTGTTCCAGTCCTTCTCTTCTCTGTGGTCACTGCTAGTTTCCTGTGTTACCCAGATCCAAATTATATAAATCCTTTCCTTCGTGCCCAGGGGTTAGACTGGTCTTTATTGTATGCTTAGGAGATAGACTAACAGTAAGAAGTTAATTTAAAAAGCAGTGGCAACCACATTTTGGAGGGTCTAGAAACTTGAAACATAATTTCTTTTGACAACCCAATTCATCTAGGCTTTTTCTTCTTAAGAGATTAAAACAGCAACAACATAAAGGGATGAATTAAAATCAGACAGCTCTCTGAAATATTTTGTTCTCCTGCTGCCTGTTCTTCTACTGTCTTTCCACTTACAGTTTGCCAGATCTCTGTCCTGGCTGCTTTTCTTTCCATTATCCTTTGCATGTGAGTCGTCATTCCCCGCCCATCCTTCCAGAGTTTGTAGAGATAATCTGCCACTGTTCAGCTATACTTTCAGCCTCCACTGATACCAATAATGAATTTTAAATCCTCAGGACAGATAAGTGATGAATGTTTAATTATGTGCTGTCATGTTACATGGAAGATAATAATTAAATGAACTTTTGGATCCATGTTATTCTAAGGAGACTACTTGAAATGGTGTTCTGAGCTCCTGTTGTGTGTACTCCTTGAAGATAGGCAAAAAAGAAAGGATGCGTATAGGTGTTTCACACCTTACAGACACTCAGTTCAAGAATGTCTTCACCTGGATATCCAAATAGGTCGTGTGGGAGGTTGGAAGGGAACCCGCCTCCTGTCTGACTTGCTGCTGCTGGAGCGGTGGAGCTGCTGCTGCCATCTGCTGGAGCTCCTGCTCTTTCTAGAAGTCTTTAGTCTTGTCCCACCCTTCAGAAGCCCTCTTCCCTCCACCACTCCCCAGCAGATCACGTGCCACTTCAACAGCACTAAAAATTCTGCTCTTTCTCCCGTCTTCCCCCACCCATACCCTGGAAGTCTCCCCAGGGGGCTTAATGATGCTGTCAAGGGAGTGCCTCTTATGAATTGGGGTTGGAAAGTTTGCAGAAAGAGGACTTTCATTACTTGCACTGTGTGAATCGTATTATTAGAATCAGCAATCGGAACCCAGAACATCTTTCACATGCAAACAGTGCTATAAAAGGCAGGTTCTGAGATTCAATTTAGAACGGACAAATTAACCCTGACTTAACACCTACCTTCAGCCAGCCAGCTGAGTGTGACCTCCTAGCTGGGCTTTCTGCCTTTAAATTTGTGATCCTTTTGGGTTCATCTACCAAACTGCTTTATACAGATGACCATGAAATAAATATCTGATTATGTTCAGTCTTTTCAAACTTCCCGTGTGTCTCATTGTCCTAGGCTAAGACCCAGATTTGTGACCTAGTCCCTGGCCTGCCAGCCATCCCGCCTCTGGCATTCTGTGCTTTAGCATTATCTGATTCATTGGTCCCTGTTGTAAGTAAGAGCTGAAAAGTTTGGAGAAAGCATGCTTTCTCTGCCTAGAATACCTTCTGTGGTATTCTTTTCTTGGCCTTCTCCAACCTCTGAACCTCCCATGCCAACATCTGTCTAACACCTAATTATCTGTCAAAACTCAGTTCAGATGTGTCTTTCTCCAGGAAGCCTTCCTTGACAATCTTTACTCACCCACCTCAGGTCTACATTGTATAATTCTTTGAGTAATGCCTCTCTCTGTCTCCTTCACAGAACTATAAGCTCAGTGAAGCCCAGGATTAGGTCAGTTTGGGCTCACCATTGTATCTCTTAAGGCCCAACACAGTTCTTGCAGGCTCTCAATATCTGTGAATGTATGTATTTGCGAATTCCTAGGTCTGGGTTAGACACTTGCCCCATGTGCTCCCATAGCACTGCATAACTATTTCTGTAGTGCATTTGTACTGTATTGTAATTGTCTATTTGTCTGTCTTCTCCAACAGGATTATGAGTCCCTTTTGGACAAGGTTTGTGTTTTTTCTCTCTGTATCCTCTTAGTAGTTAGCATGGTGCCTGATACATACTAGACTTTCAGTGTGTGTTTGACAATGAAATGAAAACTATCCATTCTGGGAAATAAGCAGATTCATACATTACTTGTAGGGCTATAAATTGGCATAACCTCTTTGAAGGACAATTTGGCAATACTTTATAAAATTTTTAATTAAAAACATTTTTTTAATTGGACTACAGATATACCGTATTTGTAGATATGCTTAATGATGCGGTCATCGAAGCATTGTTTATATGAACAAAAGATCAGAAACATCCTAAATGGTGTGATTGAAGGGACTGTTAAAATAAATTATGGGATAGCCACAGAGTGGAATACCATATTAGACATTAAGAAAAATGGTAGATCTTCTATAGAATAACATCCATCCATGAAAAAAAAGTTTAAAGGCAAGGTTCAGAGCAGTGTGTACAGTATACATCTATTTGGTTTAAAAAAAAAAATGCCTGTGTGTGCACATAAACAGTAAGCTTATGCATATTCATAAAAGATATATGGAAAGATGACAAGAAAGTCGGTACTACTTGAGTCTTTAGGAGAGAACCAGGTAGCTGGGGGACAGATATGAAAGGAGACTTGCTATTGTATATGCCCCATTTTACCTCTTGTAAAGAGGTGTGTACATTACTTGTAAAGCTCTGTGTACATTACTACCTTTTTGAAAAAAGTGACAAATGCTGCTTCGTATTCCTAGACCATGGCTCTTCCCTTACTGTGACATCTCTTACATTGACCAGAATCACCATCATTTCTTACTCCTTTCATCTGCCTTCCTGGTTTTCCATTTTGCATTGTGGCAGTGTTGTTTGGTAACTAGTGAAGAGAACAAAGGAAAGAGAAATCCTCACCTACCCAGGACCGTGCTCATACTCTGCCTCTGTCTTGTTTTCCCTTCCCCACCCAACCTCCCTTCTCTCCATACTCCAGTGGCAGTGAGTTCCATTCCAAACATCTGAGAAGCCCTAGGTACTTCATCCCATACATAACCCTACCTCACCTCTTCCCAAAAGCCCCCATTTTCACTTTTCAGCTTTTCAGAAATCCTATCAGTTAATTAGTTGTTTCTTCCCTCATTCTACCACAGGCCCTCATTCTTCATCTTCTTCAGCTTCTTTTCTGCTCCTTACCCACTTGTTTTACCCTCCCTTTGCTCTGGAAGTCTTGTCCATATCTTCTACTCCCTTATTTTTATCCTGTCCCAGACAGGCTCTAAGAGCCACAACCAGGAGCTTAGAACTGGGAGAATTCTCATCTTCAGTGAAGGAGGCATTCGGCAAGAAGTGTCTTCATTCCGTATCAGCAGCCATAGGGACAGGTCCTTTGAATATCTCAAGTTGGAACTCTGAATGTATTTTCCTATAAAGATGTTATAAGTGGTGATTAAGGACCATATTACCTGTCCATTATGGGTTAAATAGGCTCCTGTGATCACGCTTGGGGAAAAACACTCTGTCAGTGCTATGGTAGTGACATTTTCAGAAGCCTCCTAATCAAGAGAGAATTCTGTGGTTTATCCAAAAGCAGTTTTTATTAACCTGTGAAATGGGCTAACCAGTAAGTGTCTTCCTATTCATTTTCTTCATGGTAAGTGGTGATTCGTCTGTAGGTGGCCTGTGGTCCCTTCCGTGTCACAGTTACTAGAATTGCAGCAAGGGGTGGGGGAGTGGGGGGCCAGCACACCAAATGGATCTCATTATAGTTTAGCTATTATAATGGTTTTACAGTTAGTGCTTTTTCTTTGTAAACTTGTATTGTTTTTAACCTAAATGTTGATTTTCTGCACCTTTAATATTTTCTAATCCCCTTGTAACAGAGGCGGACATCCAGCCATGGTCATGCCAGGAAAAGAGCCAAGGTGAGAGCCTGAGAGCCCTTTCTCTCTGTAGTAGTCCCCCCTTATCCGAGGTTTCACCATCCATGGTTTTACTTACCACACTTCAACCATAGTCCAGGAGTAGATGATCCTCCTTTTGACGTATCATCAGAAGGTCGTTGGTGCCTATAGCAGGCACCTCACTTCATCTCATCACGGAGGCATTGTATAATCTCACATCGTCCCAAGGAAAAGAATGGGTACAGTACAGCAGGGTATTTTGGGAGAGAGAGAGACCACATTTATATGTCTTATTATAGTATAATTGTTCTATTTTATTGTTGTTACTGTTAATCTCTTACTGTGCCTAATTTATAAATTAAACTTTATCTTAGGTATGTGTGTATAGGAAAAAACAATATATATATATAGGATTCGGTACTATCCATAGTTTTATGCATCCACTGGGGGTCTTGGGAAAGTATCGCAGGTGATAAGGGGGGACTACCGTAGCTTCTTTTCTGCTACTATTAGTAGTACATTTCACAATGGACTTAACACTAATATCTAATTTATTTGGATTATATATAGGCAAAGTTTTTTTGCCTGCACTTTATACTGTAATTGTGAATGTGCACAAACACATGAACACATTTCCTACTGGAGGATCTGGCTTTATTTTTCTCCGTTATCTTTAATTCAGCCACAGTCTATTTCTGATGCCCAGCTGTAGCCTCTCACAAAGCCTGAGCAAATTGGTAATGGTTCTGCTGGAAAGTCAGTTTCTCTGCTCACCTCTGGTTTCTCTAGGAGTACTATATGAGTGTTATTTTTTCCTCCAACAATTTTTTCCCTTTTATCCTTTAAGATCAGTCCTGCACCATTAGTAGAAATGACTCAGCATTTTTGGACATCCTAAAAATACAGCCTTTGGCAGGGGACGGGGGTACTTTTTAGGTTGGGCCAGGGAGGAGGATTTTGTTTTTAATCATTTTATGATAAAATTAGCACATCACAGATTATTTTGAGTAGTGTTATCAAGGAGGACTATATGTGTTAGTGTGTGATGACTTTTTAATTTTAGTTGAGGAAACAGTAAAATATTAAACCTTTCGTGGGGCTCCTGAGTAGCTCAGTGACTTGAGTGTCCAACTCTTGATTTCAGCTCAGGTCATGATCCCAGAGTCACGAGATCAAGCCCTGCATTGGGCTCCATGCTGAATGTGAAGTCAGCTTAAGATTCTCTCTCCCCCTATTCCCTTCTCCGCCACTGACACATGCGCGCGTGCTCTCTCTCTCTCTCTCTGTCTCTCAAATAAAAAAATAAATTAAAAAAAGAATCTTTCTTGCAGTGAGAAGAATTATCCCCAGAGTAATAATTAAGGGGGTCTAGCCCACCCCATTCCCCCCAAAAAAGCAATGGCAGAATTTGGGAGTGGCTCAGCCAGTATGTGGCTTGGGGTTTGAAGACCACACATAGGATAAATTGACTTTATGTCTTGCCTGACATGGCCTAATCTACAGTGATGGGCTTGATATTAAAGTTTACAACAGAGGGTGTTCGCTTCTACATAATTTCCACCTAGACTTTTAGAGATAAGTAAGACAGTTGTTATGTCCATTTTACAGATGAGGAAACTTGGGTTTATAGAGACCGAGTGAATTTGACAGGATATTCATTAGTAAGTGGCAGAACTCGGCTCGAAGTCAGTTCTTCAGACTTTCAAGTTCTTTTCACTATATTGCACAACCCAGAGCACATGGGCCATGTTTTGTGCTACTGTATTTACTCTAAACCTTGATTTTATTTTCAGAACTCTTAGTAATTGTTTATAGATAGATTTCCAATGAGTCAATTCTATAATTTTTGGCTTTGGGGATCCTTAGGAGAGCAATGATTTGCAAAGTATTCTATAGCTAGCGAAAGTAAACCAAGTGTATTAGCTTTTTACCACATTAAATCCCAAATGTTATAAAATTTCCTTTCTCTTTACCCTTTTCTTAGACACTTCCTTCCATACCCTTGCCACCTCAGGTGTAGAGTCATTTGGCATTTATTATCTACTCTGTTCTAGGCACTGGGTTTACATATTTTATGTCACTTAATTCTCATAAGTCATCCTTTAAGTATTTTTATCCCCATTTTATTGAGGAAAAACAGAGATTCAGAGAGGTCGGGTAGTTTGCTCAGGTGTCTCATAGCTCATGAGCACAAAAGCAGGAGTCGAAGCTAGGACTTCTGGCTCTTAAATCCAGTATCTACTAAGCTCTGCTACTATGTATTTTCAGTAAAGCTCTGAATCTGAAATTGGTAGAGAAAGAAGGGAAAGCTAAGTGAAGTGGTCTTCCAATCTGTTCAAGGTAGCCATTTTGTTTTTATATATCTACTAATGTAAGCAGGGGAATTATCTTTGAAGTAAATCAGGAACTGGTGGGTAAGTGCTGTTTGAAGGGGAAAACAAAAAAACGCTACTTAATGGAAGCAGTAATTAACAGAGTCAAAGAGAAAAGCTTTCTGAATGTCCACCAAGTGAATAATATATATTTGGGTTTTTTTCAGTCTAATTCCAAGCTAAAGTTGGTACGCAGCCTGGCAGTGTGTGAGGAGTCCTCTGCCCCATTTGCCGATGGGCCACTAGAAACCCAGGTAGGTCCTTTATAAGAATAAGTGTAACTTTTGGGTTTGGCCGTTGTTTGGTAAATTGTAGTGTAACAACCATAGCATCAACATTAGACTTGGAAATCAGAGTAGAAGGGTCTTCAAAACAAGTGGTTGCAGTGAAGCAGGGGGCATGGCTCGTGAGAGCATGGTGTATAGGTCTTCACACCTGGACCACCTGGGATGATGCAGATGAGGAGATCTTGTTTTCCCACCCACACTGTTTCCCCTCTGGTGGTTAGAACCATATCTATCCAGTTCCTATGCCAAGAACAGCCAGTGCAACTTGAGCTCTCCATATAGTGGCTATGATTGTTGGCAGAAAAGGCTTAGCTTTTTACCCTTTTGGTAGAACAAAAGCTAAAACAATTTAACAAAATACTATCTTCTGTAAGAGAATGCTGCAACCCAATCTATGAGATTTCAAGGGAGAGTAAAATCCTGTGGGAGAATTGAAATCCTTTTCCCCCTTTGATTATATTCTTCTTTCTCCTTGTCCAAGGATATAATTCAGTTGCACATTAGCTGCCCCTCTGATAAAGAGGAAGAAAAATCCACAAAGGATGTCTCTGAAAAGGAAGACAAAGAGAAAAGCAAAGAAAAGGTCCCAAGGAAGATGCTTTCTAGAGGTGAGAACTTTCCCCACCTCTCATGTGTCCTAGGGTCTGGCTCTGCAGTGTCCTTTCCTTCCATCTTGGAACCTGCTGAGCTTACTGGTCCAACAGTTCCTAGTGTCTTGATGACTTGCGGAGGTGCCTAACTAGGTAGGTTACTTTCTTTGCTGATTTAGGCAAAGCTGCCTTAGGGGCTAACATGCTATAGAGAGCTACTCCGTTAACGTTGGCACTATCTATAAGAAGTCATTGTAGTTAATTCTGATTCTATTTCTGCTCTGGAATAAGTAGTGACATGATTCATCACTAGTAGCAGATCCTCCAGATACCATTTATATTTTTATTTAGGGATGCTTAGAGTGATTTTTTTAATCAGGTTTGTATCTAATTATTAATGTGTCTTTGGTCTTAAACTCTTGGGCTGGTAGCAAAAAGAAAGACCTGGTCCGTAAAAGTTATAGTTGAGAGGAAAAAGGCAATCTTGGGATTAAATTCTTATAAATAAATAAATAGTAAATAACATTTGAACTTGTTTGCTGAGATTCTGCAAAATTCAGCCCCAAATGCTCTTACCTGGAATTTATTTTCTTCAACTAGAATAAAATCTGCTTTGTTTTGGTTAAAACATTCAACAAATTTTAATTGTAGTAAGGTAGCTTTTCAGCATAATACTGATGCAACACTGTGACCCAGATTCTACCTTCAATCATTGTCACGGGGAGTTGGGGGCAGGAGTTGGCAAATCAGGTATCATTCTGGTTTTTAAGTTAAAACCCTCATTGGGTTGTGGGCTTCTGCTTATGATTAGATTTCATGCAAGGCGGCTTCATTTATTTTAAATTTCTTTTGTTGTGTGGTTCTAGACTCCAGCCAAGAATATACAGACTCCACTGGAATAGACCTACATGAATTTCTTGTAAATACACTGAAAAAGAACCCAAGGTAAAAACATTATTTGATGGAAGGGGGATAGCAGGGCCCAGTAGAATACCTAAGAGGCCAAGCAGCATCTCAGAATTTTTCTATTATTCAAATCTAGGATGCCCATCCACCCACCACCATTTCCCTCCAGTGTAGTTTTATATTCTGTGAGGGATTCATAGTACCCTCGTGTTGAGGTGTCTGCTTTCAGAAGAGTTGAGACAAATTGTGGGGAAGGAGAATGCAGAGATAAAGAAATCTAAAGGCTTGGGAATATGATTTAAAAGTACAGGAAAAAATAATTGATATGTATATAAGCTAAATATACATCTATAACCAGATGGAACATAGACTCCTGATTAGTATAAAGTGTGTGTTTAAACGAACATAGCTGCCAGCAGAATTAGGTTTCCCATAAGGAAAACCAAGTACATGATTAGGAGGATCTGCAAAATGATTGTTTTTCTACTTCATTGTTTTTCTTTTTTAAAGTAATGTAAGATAGGCCCATGAGGTCTGTCTACATTATTGGTCTGCTGTTGGGGGTTGGATCTTTCCTCTCTTCAGCTTCAGTACTGTGCAGGTTTCAATGCTTTCAATGTCTATGGGAGGGCTGCTTTTTGTTTTGTTTTGTTTTAATCTTTTCTAAACAGGGACAGAATGATGCTGCTAAAATTAGAACAGGAGATTCTGGAATTTATTAATGACAACAAGTAAGTTACTTGAACAAAATACACATTTAAAGGTGGGAGGGGGCACTGAAAAGAAATTCAGGTACACTTTAGGCTATCCCTCTTTCATCTTTCCTTTGAAGTCTGAATTTTGAAGTAATTAACTCACTGGGAACCAAAAGAAATGGGGGAGAAGTAGTCAGAAGGAGTTAAAAAGTTTATGTGTGAAAACCAAGCGAGGTTTTTAAGTTATTGCATAGACTTGAGTCGAAAAGAGTTGATATCTTTTCAGTAGCTAGCCCTTGACCCATATTTAATTATTCTTCAATTTCTCCCTTTTTCTTCATAGAATATCATCCAGGTGGGGGAGACCTAGGAATAGTCTTAATGAGGGTAGTGGATCAGAGTGATCTACAAAATGCTATAGATAAAGAAGCTGAGAGAACCTTTTTTGGTTCCCATTGAGTAAGGATCTATCTTCCTTATTAAAATTCTGTTCCTCTAAAGAAATTCTCCCTTTTAGACACTTGTAAGAAGAATTACAATTGGTTATTATTGCTGTTGTTTGTCCTTATTTCACTTCCCTGCCCCTGGTTTCCCTTCAGTAACCAGTTCAAGAAGTTCCCTCAGATGACCTCATATCACCGGATGCTATTACACCGGGTAGCTGCCTATTTTGGGATGGACCACAATGTTGATCAAACTGGAAAAGCCGTCATCATCAACAAAACCAGTAACACAAGAATGTAAGGGAGGAAACCACAGATTGGAAGACTTTCCTGGGATAGCCTCTAGGGTAAAAGAGGAAGGTGTAGGATCAAGATGTGTCTTTTTAGGGAGGGGACAATCTGGAGGGTTATATTATCAATTCCTGCTCTTTGTGAGGACTTGGAGATAGAGTCTAGAGGCACTTGTGTTTTGTGAAGACCCTGGCCCCTGACCTCTCTTCACCTTCATTGATGGGACAGGTATAACTTTGGAGGAAGACAACTTACACAGAATAGACCTTGAGGATTTCACTCTGACTTTCTGGATGCATGACTCCAGAAACCCCTTGAGGGAGAGTTGTGGAATTTAAGAGTGCTATATACTAGAAGGTGTGTTTCCTAACAAAAGGGTCTTTTTCCTTCCTTCTTTCTACGTTTCTCTCCCAATCCAGCCCTGAACAGAGATTCTCAGAACATATAAAGGATGAGAAGAATACAGAATTTCAACAGAGATTTATTCTCAAGAGAGATGATGCCAGTATGGACCGAGATGATAACCAGGTGAAGAATGGAAAGGGGCGGGCCTATACAGAGAGATTGCAGTAAGAGAAACTGGGAGGGGAGAAGGATTTTTGTGGGATAAAGAAAACTCAAAATATCTTAGGGTATAGAAAAATGTACTGAGTTCTACTGAGTTGGCTGTGGCTTAATTTTGAGGACTGACTACATTTGTTGAGCTGAATGCCACTCTCTTAGCCCCAGAGAGACATGGTGCTGAGTTTTGCTGGGTTTCCTCATTTGGCCTGGAACTCCCTAGTTCTGCCACTGACTTCTAACTCTAGGGTCATTTGGGGACAAAGCATGGTCCCTCCCTGCTTCAGCCTTGATTCAGCTGATGGCTTCATTCTTTTTATTCTTTAATAGTTAGGAATTTCTTTGGAAACCATTAAAAGTTACTTTATCCCACTTCTGTCTTATCCTAGCTCAGGGCTAGCCTTGGACTGGCAAAGTTGTGATGTAATTTACCCACTTATAAAGATGTTTCTGATCCCTTTCTGCAAACTCCTTATTTCCCCAACTCCTTGCACCAAGGTGAGTGAGTGGATTCGACATTAGATGCTGGGAATATCAGGCAGTATCCCCTTTTTAATCCATTTCTCTGGGAGTAAAACGTGAACAGTCCACCCTGTCGCTTCACTCGTGGGCCTGGCTGTTGCCTTGACTTCTAGCCTACCCTTCAGATAGTAAGGTTTTGTTTGGGAATTAGTTTTCCCAGCCATATACAGTGTTTAGATCCAGCCAGCCTCTCTTTGACCTCCAAAGGAGGTTAGGTGGAGAACCAGGATTAAGGTTTGAAGAGCATGGTTGGGTAGAGCCAATATGAATCTCGCTAATTAATGATAACTATAATAATATCTTACCTCTAGAGTCAAAATTAGTTTTCTTGGGTTACTGTATGGTCTTGAGACCAGGACTTTTCCTGCTTGCTACTTGAGTATTTGAGGGAGTCGTTTTGAGAAAAACGCCATTATCTTTTGTGGACAAACACGCTGGGTCTGATTGAAAACAATGAAATATAAAAAAAGACAAAATTTTAAAAACAAGAAAGAGCCTTTCCATCCTGATGCCCTTCTCTCCATTTTCCCAAAACCCTTTTTCTGTGGATCAGGAATTATTCAGGCCTAGAGGCACATTGGGGCGGAGTGGAATCTGTCCGTATTATGAACTTTTCATCTCTCAGCATCAGGCTTGATCCATAGTAGGGTAGGCTCTACGCATTTTCTGTCCATGATATTAATAATAAATACATTAATTGTTATTTCTTTTGAGTGTTTCCCTGAACTAGATTATGTTCTAAACACATTGTATGCATTATCTCTTTTAATCCTCTCCACAACCCAGTATACATGGGGGTTATTAGCGCCACTTTAAATATAAGAAAACCTAGGCTAAGAGATGTTAAGTTACTTGCCTGAAATAACATTATTCAGAAGTGACAGAGCTGAAATTCTACCTGACCTCAAAGCCCATTATGCTTTTTCTGCTCTGTCCCCGGTTCACCGGTGCTAGGGTACTTGAGGTCCTCCTGCGTCTTCTTGGAATAGGATTTGTAAAAAGACATTTAGTAGTATGTAGGTTCTTAATGCTAGTGAGAGTTAAATCTAGTCAAAAGCTGATGCTCCAGAAGTTACACCTCCCTGTGGAGATGGGTGAAGATCAGGAAGATCAGCGTAGAGCAGCAGCTTCCTTGGTTGCATCATCTGAAGCTTTCAGAGCCTCTGGATTAAAGGTCAGAATCTTTTATAACTGGTGACATTCATTTGATGGGTTATCTCCCTCAGAGCATCTTGCCTTCAAGAACAGTATGGAAAAGGATACTGTGTATAGCGCCCTACCCAGGACAGTGCTCACAACTCCACGGGCCAAGAGAGGAAAACAATGATGGAGAGTTGGGTGGTGGGCTAGCCAGAGGTGGTGGTCTGCCAAGTCATCCCTGATCACCTTTGCGACATTTTTCCGAGAATTTAAGGTTCTCTATCCTCCATTTCCTTCTTTTCCCTTTCTATCACTCTCTCTCTCCTTTCCACCGTACCTTCTTTGTCTCTTCCTTTCCCTGTCCATCATTCTTTCTGTTCTGTTCTCCTTTTCTTTCTCTTCTCTCTGTGTTGTTCTGTTCTCTTTCTTCTCTATTTCTGTAATTTCTGTCTCTTTCCCTCCCTCCAGTGGCTATAGTTAAAATGAGAAAAAATGCTTAAGCTTTGAGGTTAGCTTCACTTGGATTTCATTCCCAAGGCTCTCTTTGCTGAGCTGTGTGTGACTTGGATCTTCAGGCCATGGCATTAGTGAGTAAAGAAAGGATAATATCAGGTGCTAGTTCTATAAAACTCTTCTCTATATTCAGCTCTGCTAAATATGTTTCTTCTCCCTCGCTAGCTTCCTACTATTCCTTTCTTTCCCTCCAAAACAATATTGTTTATTCCCTGGGCTATTCTCTTGATCCTTAGTACCTGATTACTAAAAGGAAGCAACCCAATCTTTATAAATAGTTGTTCTTGACACTCTGGGTGGGGGTGGGGAGATGAAGAGGTTCCAATCATCCAGAAAACCTGATCTCCCAAACTGCATGGTCAGATGTACCCAGTGAAACCTGTCCAACACTGGAAATTTTATTTCTTTTTTTTTTCCCCATTTTTTTGATGGCAACTATAAACTCTCCCGGTTTCTCTTCCTTGCTGGTGTGCAGTGAGCTTGCAGTACGAGGAGAACTTAACTAGCTTAATTCTGCTCATCGATCTAGATCAGAGTTCCATTGCAGGATGGAAGGAGGAGCAAGTCAATAGAAGAGAGAGAGGAGGAATATCAAAGGGTCCGAGAGAGAATATTTGCCCGAGAGGTAAGTGTAGCTTCTGAGAGTTGTCAGCCCATAGCTTTTAGCTCTTAATCTTTGGAACTGTGATTGGAATGAACCCTCCATAAATGTTTTGTTGTTGTCTTTTTTTAACCAACATCAGCCAGCCCCCGTTTGGTTCTCAAATGTGACTTACTGGGAAGCTGCAGATTTTTATTTGTATTGTTTTTAATACATGTTGCTGTATGGCATACAAAGAGAACAGGTGGAATGGCTGAATTTGGTAGATATGATTAGACTGAAAATAGAAATGGTTATGGCAGGGCTTATGGAAGGGCCCTGGCTCTTGCCTGTCAATCCCTTCTCCCACTTACCCTCTTTCACTCCCACTATCCATTTTAGGCATCTTTGCTTCTAAGTGGAAGACTTAGTGTCCACACAGCCTATATACATCCATCTTGTTTGGCCAGCCTCATTTTTAGGATATGTTGGTGGTTGTTAGAGCACAGATCTAGCATCCGTTCTCTGAGCTCCACATTCCACATGCACAGAGGGTACCACTTACTATTCCCTCCTATCTCTATCAGAACAGGAAGTCTCTTTCTTCCTACATTTCCTACCTTGCTTCTTAGAATAAGATGGACTCTGTGGGTCAGAAGGCAGCATGATCACTTTAGGCAACTTTATTCTTAAGTGCGGGCCATATTAAATATAGTTGGTACCCCTGTATTTGGTGGCCTTTACCTCCAAGACTGAAGAGAAGCATAGCAGAAATTCAGGAAAGGCTGTAGATAAGAGAGGAACAGACCTCCAGAAAATGTAGGATCCAGATAGCAGCACTATCTTACAGTCAAATTAGCAAACAAAGGAGTAAGAGCCAGCCTACCTTTGTAGTCAAAAGATGGCCAGTTCTAATCAATATACTTCGATGAACACTACTCTCCTCTCATTTCCCCACTCTCCCCTCCGTCAGCAAGACAAAAAATACATTTATCTTTCCATCATCACCTAGCTCAGAAAAATATTGTCTCTGACTTCAAGAAAACTGAACTCCTCTATGAACTTGTTCCATTGTCTCAGGAGACCCAAGTGTTCCAAGGATCCTCAGTGGGGACAGATACACAACAAACCTCCTGGCCAAGGAGAAGGCATCGTCTTACCTTCTGTTATGTAGACTTCCATTCTGAGTCAGAAAAAATCTGTCCTCCAGATTATCCAACCATAGCCCAAAGAGGGTCCTCTGCCTTTACCTGCAAACCAGTTGGGTGGAATGAGAGGAGAGAGGTCACTTGTACATGGCTGTGGCCGGCGATGACCCTAAGTTGTGGACAGAGCAGGTTGGTGGATGATAATAACAAACATTTATATAGTGCTTACTATCTTTGAGACATTGTTCTTAGCACTTTGCAGAAATGTATTTAATCCTCACACTAGGTCTATGAGGTAGGTTATGTTATTTTCCTCATTTTATAAATGAGGGACTGAGGCATAGAAAGGTTAAGTGATCTTAGATCACAGCACTAGTTAGTGAAAGGGTTGATATTTGAACTCAAACAGTCTGGCTCCAGAGACCATGCTCTTAACCCCTAAAGTAAACCACCTGTCAATAGCTTGCTCTGCCCTGGGCTCTTCAGATTAGGAGGTACTGGGGACATCATAGCATAGCTGTCTGTGATGTGCTGCTCTGCTTCACTGACGCGTGGTAAATGACTGTCCCACCATGCCAGCCATTAGCAAAGCCATAGAACCTCTGCAAGCATAAGTAGCTTTTGATAAGGTATTGGGGCTAATTAGGAACAACACTGGAACAAATGTGTGTACAACTATAACAGAGTCACAGTTAGCTCTTCCCTCCCTTCGTCTCCTGATTTCTAGTCTCTCAAGCCTCTACTAATTTAAGTATTCTTTGTTAAATCCTTGTGGATTTACCACTTTTCATTTCAGCACTTCCTAACTCTTGCTGTGTTAGAAGCATCAGGAATCTCAGAAGGTCTAGACAAGGAAACATGTCCAAACCCCACCATACTCCCAAGATTCCCATGTGGAGAGGAACCTGGCCACTCAGAGGGAGCCAATTAAGGGTGGAGTTGTAGGCAGGGGCAGAGGGAGGAAGAGGCAGGCCAACAAGAAAGGGAAGTGGCAAGAAGGGTGTTTGGATGGAAATGCTGCCGCCGCAGCCTTCTCTGGAGCCTGAGCTGTGTGCTGGGAGAGCTACCCCACTTAGGCTCTGCTCTGCACGGAACCCACTCTGCTCAGCAGCTGGACGCCCCGGTACCTTTTTCTAAGGCTTGGGAGTGCATCAGAATGCTCACTTCACGCAGCTCAGTGGCTTTGTCAGGAAATGATCCCCAAAAGGAATGTTTCAGGCTTTTAATTCTTTCATTTTTTCTAGGCTCCGAAAAAGTACCTGCTTCCCCAATTTCTTACTCTCCTTGGGTCTCAGGTCAGAATGTCTTTCATTTTGGCCAGTATGGAGGATAGAAATGAATAGTCATTGAGGATGACTTCCAAAAAAACTAAATTTCTTTCTCTTGTCTCACTTCTCCCTTCCCTTGATCACACTCTTCAGGACCAAGCACACCAATTATTATGCTCAGCTTTACCTGTAGAGAGTATAAATTTAGAACTAAAAAGGAAATAATAGGTTAATACTTTCCTCTTCCTCCTTTCCATACTCCCACTTTGATCAGCGTCTCTTTTTAAACACTCTGTGGGAAGGCTAACAACACTGAATGCTCTTTCCCACTAAAGGTGAGAGGTCAGATTGGGTGTGTGGGTGTGGGTCATCCTGTCCCTGCTCCCTCTCTCCCTGTTGGGGGGTGAGCTTGGTTTGAGGACCTTGGGTATTCATAGCATCATGGACACCCTTTTCGGTTATGCCATGCTGTTTTCTTATAAGTTATTTTCCGTTTTCTCCCCTTCACCTAGACTGGCCAGAACGGATATCTAAATGACATCAGGTTAGTACCACTTAGCATGTTCCCTGCTTCTCATTGAGCTTTGTCAGTGAGGTTAATATAATCCTGTAATGATGCTTTTCTTTGATGTTAACCAACAGACTCTCCAAAGAAGCCTTTTCTTCTAGCTCTCACAAGAGAAGGCAGATTTTTAGGTACCTCTGTGTGATCTATATCTCTCCTTATTGTTGTTTGTTGTTTTTTTTTGTTTGTTTTTGGTTTTTTGTTTTTGTTTTGCTGTAATCTTTTCAGCGGAGTGAGTTTGCTCCATGCATGGCTGCTTGTGGAATAATACAATTTGTGGTTTTTGCAACATTGGATATTTTTCCCAATTAAAAAGAAGTGGCTCCTGCTCAATGACTTAATTTTTATTGTTGCTGATTTCATTTTAAGTCGTGGATAGGTGGTGAAGGGGACCAAATAGGTGTGTCTGGGATAGGTACTGCTCATTTCCAAAAGTTGCTGGAATTGGGCATTTGGGGAGGATTTCAACATGTATTTATATTAAGGTAAAAGAATAGGTATCTTTTGGCTACCTTTTCTGAATCTATGAAAGATGTGAAGAGCTTATCCCTGACCTAGCATAGGGAACGCTTTATGTCTTTAAGAAAGAATAGTACACACACATACACACATATAAAAACACATACAAAGATCTCTGTCTATGCAGTTTTCTCTTTGGGACAATGTAATCTGTAAGATGACCTCAGAAAAGACTTGTCTGCCTTAGAATGGACTTAGAGCATGTCTTTTTTATATGACTGTCCATGACTTGCTGTTAACATTGGTGAAAGCTGCTATGTTAACTTCTTCGGGCCTAATATTCTCCATTTTCCACAAAGCAGTCATGAGGATCTCCCTTTCATTTCAGTCTCTCAGTCCTACTCCAGAGGATCATACAAGGCGGTGGTGAGAGAAGCACTTCATTAGGACCCTATCTGGCACCAACTCATTTTAAGTATATTCTTCCCATTTTACCGATAGGACAACTCTATATAGAGTAGAGAAAACCTGAGTACTCAATACTAGGATTCAGGTCTAACCTTTTCAAAAGGGCTTCTTTCTTTTTGAATCCTAAGCTTGATGGGAACTAACTAACTCAGATTAGTCAGAGCACTTCAATTGTCCCTTCCCCCCTGTCCTTTCTAAAGCTAGGCAGATCACATAGAAATTTGGATTGCAAGATTTCTCATTCTTAGAATGGGGCATTATCACCTTTTCCATATCTCTGAACTCTTTTTCCTAGACCATCCCACCCTGAGGTCCATCCTAAAGCCCTTAGAGCCTTAGAAGGCTCTGCATTGTTCGTGGTGGTCAAGATAGATTTCCCCTAAAAAAAAAAAAAAAATCCCTGTTCCATATCGTATACTTCAGGGTCATGAATCATCCCAGAATATCTGTCATAAATAGGAGTTTTAAACTGACTTCTACTCTGCACATGCACAGAGCTTTACAGTTGCCAAAGTATACTGTATCTGATTCAGGTCTCTCAGTGTCTTGATTTGGTAAGCTGGTTTACATGGAAGAAATAAAACAAAAGCAGAGAAATTAAGTAGCTAACCTAAGTTTACATGGCTTATTAGTGGCACAACTGGGACTAACTCTTTGTCCAGTGTTCTTTCACCACACACCGCACCGCACCGCACCGCACCAGCTGTCTACAAACATCACCCCTTCCTCTCTGAGTAGTGTTCTGTTCGGAGCCCTAATTCAGATTCACTGCTAAGAATGATGCCCATATCGGTGCTGTGAAGCATCGAATTACATCAAACTGTGCTGATAATAGCTCTGAGGATCTAGTAAGCAGGTATAACACTGTCCTATCCACACCTCCTTTTAAGCTGCTGCTTTCCATTCTATGTGTTGGTTAAAGATCTGGGTCATCTAAAATGCAATTCCACGGACTCTCAAGGGGGTAACTTCTTCTGTTTGGGTACTAGTCCAAAATTCTAGTGATGAGAAGTTGGTCTTCTCTAACTGCTTTATACCTTTCTTTCCAAGTGTGTGAAACAAATACTGATACACCACATTCCATTGTCCACTTTGACAATAACTAGGGCAACTTCCTAGTTCCTTGGAAGATTCTATTCCATTGATACATAAGCCATTACTGACATTTACTGTCACCTCTTACACAGGCCTCCCTATCCACTTCCTGGACCCGATAAACTGAACTTTTCACCATCATAAATCTACTTGTGAAAGCTAGGTCAGCTTGTATTTTACGGGAATATGAAGTATGAAGTATGAAGCCTCTCTGTCCTGTACCCCCGTCTCTCCAACACACACACATAGCCCGTCTAGGGCTTAGAACTGAGTCTGGGAGCTTTCCCTGGTTGGCTTATGTTTAGTGAAGTGGAAAGACATGGTTTAGTTGTAGAGAAGGAAAACTGATCTCTTTCCAGGCCAATACACAACTCAGATTCCCTAACTCTTGGGGGTGTAATGTACTAACCCAGGCCAGATCATCAGACTAGCCACATTTTGAACGCTTGGTCATCATCGTCTTGGGGGAACTGGATGAGTACAGAAGTGCTGCCACTTTGGCTCAAGCTTCCCAGGGTGTTTCATTTAAAGTTCACTCATTCACTGTTTACCTCTGGTAGAAAGAGAAAGTAAACGGCAGAACTGTCCTAAAAAGATGGTGCTGTGTTTGATTTAGGTGTAAAAGTCCATTGGGATTTGTCTTGTAAAATTCAAGCTCTAATCTCTAACGAGCAGCTTCATCCATTGCCACTGCTGTATCCCCTGCCCCATAAACAGACACATCCTTATTGGTCCTGTGGGTGGGCTTGCCTTTGTCCATTGAGTCAGAGCTATTGGCTCTCACTTCAGGTCTGGTTCTGTTCCTGAAGAGCCCCTGATTTATATTTCTTCCTTGTTTCCCATTCTTTTTGACATTCCCAAGAGAAAGGGATAAAGTTTTAGGGAGACAGGGATATTTTCCAGTTCTCTACTCTTAACTTAGAGAGAGAAGCACTGAGGTTATATATATATGTATAGCACTGAGGTTATATAGATGTATATATATCTACTTGGGATTCAGAGAAGAATTAGCATGTCCCTAACCAGCTGTGCTGGTGTGTTTGTTCATAGCCCACCTTGATTGCCTTGACTAAAAGCTAAAATAGTGACCCTTGGCTTTATTTTTGCCCATTTTCCCTACAGTGCCTTTGGAGCAGATATTCTAATAAAGAAAGGTATTTTCTTTAATATTACTCTCATAAGAAAACTACCTCTTTTTAATAGAATAACTCTGAGCCTCGTGTCTTTGAAACTAAAGGGTTTGGGATGGGGTTTCTATTTGCTTTAGGTGGCAGGAATGGTAGTGAAAAGGAGGGAACCCACACTACTATGATTTTTGCTCACCTGCTCCCCAGTATACAAACCAAAATCTTTGTAATTGTTGTCTTTGGTTTCTTTAGTTCAGTACTTGTTGGGGGTGGGAGATATGAAAGAAAAATTCCTGGTTCTTGGTTGCTTATTAAGAAGCAGTAAGGGCTCAGTAAGACCTAGAGTTTTTAGGTCAACCTCATCTATCTTGAGTACAACTGTTTATAATCATAGGCACTGATTATAGCATCAGGATAACCATGATGTTTCCAGAGCAAAAGCAGATAGGAGGAGTCCCTTTCCTCAGTAACCTTGTGCCTTGATTGGGACAATAGGATTATTAATATGGTGGCAAGTAGGCACAGTCAGCCCCTTGCTTCTTGCCATCCTAGGTCCCAAGGGCATGTTTGCTTGATCATGTTGAAGACTTTAGTCCTTAGAGACCCTGGAACCAGTTATTCTTAGATACCAACATAGAATATCCACAAAACAGGTTGGGTCATTTTTAGACTATCAGACTGAGTTTTCCAGAGTGCCCCATTAATGTACTGTACTCCTCTTCCCACCCCTGGAAAAGTGGTACCTCTGCTGGCTTTGACACATGTTATAAGGAAGACCTATTATATTTATCCATGTCACTGGCTACCCCCTGCCTCCTGGCAGTAGTAATTTCTAGGAGTCCTTTTGTTTTAAGAGCTCCTAGAAGGAGGTGGTACCCCTCTGCTCCCCACTATCTCCTGCATGTATGGGATCCCTGCGGGGACAGGGGAAGAGACCGCAGCCAATCTCAGCATCATGTGTATGGTTTCCCATCCACTTCTGGTCTCATATTGAATTAGCTGCCAGCGCACTGTCTTCCAGATTTGCCTCTGTGCTCCTTGTTACTGTACTGATCTTGTTCTGTCTGCTCCCGGCAAGTCGTGGTTGGCCAGCCAACTAACAAGAAATCAGTGTCCATCCTCCTCCCAACCCTCACCCCTTCTTTTGTTATTAAAAGAATAGAAATGAACTCTCTCCTAGCTCTTCTGCCGAAGTGGTGGGTGAGGGGTGCGCTGACCACTGTGGTCTCTGCAGGGGGAACCGTGAGGGGCTGAGCCGAACCTCAAGCAGCCGCCAAAGCAGCACAGACAGCGAACTCAAATCCCTGGAGCCACGGCCTTGGAGCAGCACGGACTCTGACGGTTCTGTCCGGAGCATGCGGCCCCCCGTCACCAAAGCCAGCAGCTTCAGTGGCATCTCTATCCTCACCCGAGGGGACAGCATCGGGAGCAGTAAAGGTGGCAGTGCCGGAAGGATCTCCAGGCCGGGTACTACAGCTTCTGTCCTTCGGTGTCATGCTCATCATTTCTTGCTTGTCTCCTGTAAAATATCACTGATGTCTAGGGCGCCTGGGTGGCTCAGTCAGTTAAGTGTATGACTTTGGCTCAGGTCATGATCTCACAGTTCGTGGGTTCAAGCCCTTCATTGGGCCCTATGCTCTCAACTCAGAGCCTGGTGCCTACTTCGGGTTCTGTGTCTCCCTCTCTCTCTCCCCTTGCCCTGTTCACACTCTGTCTCTCTCTTTCAAAAGTAAATCAATGTTAAAAAAAAAATCACTGATGTTTACTTCTAACAAAACATTTCTCACAGTATAGTGTCCTGGAAAACTAACATAGCCAGATGAGGAGAAATTTGATTTCTTGGATCCTTTGTCTTTTGATTCCCCGCTCCGATTTTCTTTCAAACCTTCTTTCCTAATTGGAAAAATAAATAAATAAAAGGTTGAGATTAGATTATCTTATCTTATTTCTGACCAAGGTCAGACATCCCTGTCAGCCCAAGTTCAAGTTATATGCTAAAATGATAGTGATACTGCTTTCATTCTGTGGCCTTAGAGATTATAAAGAGGATTGGTAGAGCAGAAGGAACCTTTGGAGTTGAGCTGTTTGTAATTAATTGGTAGCAACCAATAGGCCACAACAGCAAGAGATGCTGTGACTACTTCTCCTGAGCCCAGTCACTGAGAAGGAGCATATGTTCCACATACCAGCTCCATAACCGCCCTTCAGCTCTCCTGATGTGCTTTGTAACCTTCTCCATTTATTCCCGTTGTACTCTTTCTTAGCAGAGGGTATTTAGCTCTTTATACCCAGTGGACCTCTATTTCACCTTCTTCCCATCTCTAAAGAATTCTTGCATCTCATCGCAGAAGTTCTGTAGGTTTTGTCATCAGAAGACATCAGTAGTGGTAAAGATTCTGCCTCTGTTAGGTCTCTGATGGCCTTCTGTGTTACCTCCTCTCTAACCCCACTGCCTCTGCCTTTATCCAGGCCTTTATCTTTCCTTTAGTTATGACGCTAGCCCCCAAGCTCGTTCCCCTCCTCCATCCTTAGCCATTTTTAGAGCCAGTTTACCAGTCTAAAACATGGATCTAATCGTGCCAGTCCTCTCTTAAAAAACACTCATGTTTCTGCATTCCCGGCATAATAAAATCCAAATGACTTAATGTAGCGTTACTTCCTGACCCCAGTTTGCCATCTCAGTCTTACTCCCAGATATCCTTCCTCCTCTGGCCCTCCAGCCATTTCTTGTGATATTAGCTTCATCCCTTCTTGGTCTAACAAGCCTTCTTTTCATCCTGCAAATCCATTTCTCCTCCCACTTCCTGTTTAAGTGAGTTACTGCTTTTTCATCTTTGCTTCCATACAACTTTGTTCGTGTCACTGATGCATCCCTTATCCTTATCAGATCGTAATTGTTGTGTGAATGTCCATCTGCTTTCGGAAGATCCTGTGCTGCTTAAGGGCAAGGATTGTGTTCTTTTCACCTTTGTGTCCTCAGTTCATTATACAGTGCCTAGCACATAGCAGATACTCAGTAGAAGTATTTATGTGAACGTGTGCATGACTTGGAGAGCCTGGAAATGGGAAGAATAGTCGGGTGACAGTTGTGTCACGGATGTGTGTGCACAGGCAAGTGCTTGGAGAGGCAAGATTACCTTCTTGGCAACTCTTATGAAATGCTGCAAGTTGAGGAGAAATCCAAGAGAAGCTAGATCTCTTACAGGACTGGGAATCTGTACCTTCCCAGGAAGCAGACACTCATGTTCTCAGCTGTCTAGTCATGTTGGACAGGTTCTTCAGCGAGGTACCTTGTCAGCCTCACATTTCAGTTCCAAAATTCAGTATTAACGGGCGTAGTGTTTACCGTTCCTGCGGAACAGAAACCTGCTAAGATGAAGACTCCCATCAGCAGGGCAGCTAAAGTATATCTGTGCTCATTCATGGATCTTCCCAAGACAGTGGGGGAGCGGACAGAAGGGAAGTGAAGAGAAACATCAGGGAAGGGGTAGAGCCCTACATGTCCAAGGGTGGCATGTTCATGGCTGGTGCTTACAATTCTCGGTGGGTCTCCTCTTTGCCTTAGGTTTGGCGCTAGGTGCCCCAGAAGTGTGCAACCAGGTCACCTCATCCCAGTCTGTCCGGGGCCTTCTCCCTTGTACTGCCCAGCAGCAGCCACCACAGCCGCAGCCGCAGCAACTTCCTGCTCTCCCACCCACGCCTCAGCAACAGCCACCCTTGAATAATCACATGATCTCACAGGTGAGTCACCACCAGAGCCCCTCCGCTCTGATTCAAGCAAGCTCTGGAAGTATAGTCATGTCTGTTGTGCTGTGGGTGGCAGGAAAGATCTGTTGTTGGAGACCTGCCGCTGCCTCCCGTTTCTTATTTGTTAGTTGTGGGGAGAGAAGAGTAAGGGTAAGGGTTTGGCCAAAGTGCTCTTAGAGTCAGCCTGGGAGCTTTTTGCCTTCTGTTTCTTCCTTTTCTTCCTGAGAATCGCCAGTGGGGTCTTTTACCCCATCCCACATTTCTGCTGTACCCCATCTCCCTCTATATCCTGTGTAACTAGCAAGGCGATTTTGTTCACTGCTTCCATATATGGAGCTTGAAGAGATCACAGCTCTCACCGTAACCAGCTGGATGTATCCATGCGACTGTTGACCCACAAACATATTTATGGATTAGGGTTTGAGAAAAGGAAATATACTCAAGACCCCTGCTGTACATATGCCGTAAGGCACAAAGCCCCCAAGGTCGTCTTTGTTTCTCATGCCACGAAAGAGCTCTTTCTCCTTCTGTTACTGGACTGGTAGATATTAATATTAAGTAGGGTTGGAGTGAAGTTTTCTTTCTGTAGAGATCACACAAGTCTTCAGCATCAGAATCCCATCCTATTCTAAACTGGAACATCAGTGTTCTAGGCTCAGGGCTCCCTGATACTCTGAGGAGAGCTGCTCCTGAGTGGAGCCCGTCCTCTATCCTGGCGTATGTCTGGCGATGGTCTCCGCCAGTCAGAAAGCCCGGATGTCTGCACTTCTGCTGCTGCAGGTTTTCTCATTGCACCCCCCAGGCTCCCTCACCTCCGTGCTCAGTCAGTCCAGCCTGGCCTCAGCTCTGTCTCTTCCCAAAGGTAAAAGAAGCAAATCACGAGCATTAACACCCCAGGAACTGGAAACTAGACTGGAAAGAGCCCAGGATGGCCCAGTACTACCCCATTCTTATATTGTAATGATCTAGGAAACCCTGCTTTGTGTCTTCATGTAACCACTTACAGATCATTCCAGGCCTGTCTCTTGGCCCCGAAATCAGTTTCTCTATAGTCCTGACTTTTGTTCTTGCTCTACCACCATCTGCCTCATTAAGTCTCATTCGTGTCAGCTTACCTCTGTACTGGAGTGTGGCACATGTGTGTGCATTCCATTTGTGCCTTCATTCAGACCTATAAGTGGGCACACCTTTCTCTCTCTGGGTATCCCCTACTGTGTTTCTGTGTGTGCCTCACTTTTCTAAGGTCTCAGTGTTTGAGTTTTCTAAAATGTGTGTATTTTAATACAGTCTTGCTCCCTTTTCTCCCTCTTAGTCTTCACCTGCCTCCTCCTTCCATCCGTATCTAGAAACAGACAACAAGAGTGAGAAAGGAATAAAGCGATCACTAGAATAACCATTTGGGATTGAAAAAGTGTTAGAATGTCTAGGTGTCTGACCCAAAATCCCAAGCTTTTACTCAGATTCTGGCCCTGCTTCTGGATCACGAGGTTCTGTGAGTCAGTCACTGATACTGACTGATCCTCCTACAGGGTGTACGGTGCTAGGTTAGGCCCTGTAGATCGGAGACCTCTGTTTCCTCAGAAATTTATTCTTAAGGTTAATTATGATCACAAACTCCAAACTAAAAGATCTTATCCTGGTTAAGTTTTGGTGTCCCTGAGGCACTTATGATGGCAACTAATTATGCTACCACCACCCCACTATTTTTTTTTTTAATGTTTATTTTTGAGAGAAAGAGAGAAACAGAGACAGAGTGTAAGAGGGGGAGGGGGAGAGAGAGAAGGAGACAAAGAATCTGAAACAGGATCCAGGCTCTGAGCTGTCAGCATGGAGCCCGATGCAGGGCTCAAACCCATGAACTGTGAGATCATGACCTGAGCCGAAGTCGGACGCTTAACCGACTGAGCCACCCAGGTGCCCCCACCACCCCACTATTTATAGCTTCTTTTTTTTCCTCTCCACTTTTTCCCTCTCTCTCTTTATCCCTTCTTCCTCCTACTGCCTTTTTCTTTGTTTGGTGTTTTCTCTTTTTCCCAGTCTCGCAGCACTGGTGGCTCAAGGTGCTGAGCCCCAGCATATTTACTGTTTAGTCTCTCAAATAGTATGCAGCAGTGCAGGGGTGAAGGAAGGAACCACACACACATACTTGCCACTGCGCTTACTCTCAAGGTTTTCCTTTCAGAGAAATAGCGAGGAAAGCTCTGTGTTCCAAGCCAGGGGACAGTTTGCTAGCCAAACTCTGTTAAACTCTCCTTTCCTGGCAGGCCTCCTCTGTCAGGGCAGACCTCCCTATCTTGTGTCAGTAGAACACGTGAAACCATGGGATGAGGTTGTGAATTACAGTGCCAGTGGCTACCTTTTGCTGTGTTTACCTAACGGGGAGTGGACCACTTGAAAAGGAGCCCTCTGGGAGTCAAGTCACACAGCCAGGAGCCAGTCATCTAGCCCAGAATTTACCAGCAGGTGGCAGTCGTATCCCTCATGGCCAGTCTTTGGCTTCCTCATGGTTTTTTGGAAGCTCCCTGGCCTTGGAGTGTGAGACTGTCTGAGAACTGTCACTGAGGGTCGTGGTGGAAGAACTTAAAAATAGCACTGAGACGTGCACTTTCACCACTACCCTTCTTCAGTCAGAAGAGGCCTAAGAGAGGGACATCATTTCTTCCCTGTTCACTTTTTACTCAAATGTGTATGAGATGTGAAGAAAACAGGCAGCTGTACCTATGGCCACCCCTTCTCCCCCGAAGGATGTAAGATCTGAAGCACAGTAGGCCCTCCCCCAAGAGAAAGAAGGGGACCAGGGTAACAGAACACGGGTTTAAAAGCTACCAGCACAGGGAGCTCATGCTGAGCAGCTTGGCCAGCAGTGACGTTTGAAATGCCTCTGGCTCGCATAACACGGGCATGGCAGGAGATATCAAGGCTGTGGTAACATCTCCCCCAGTCTTACAGTGGATTCTCAGGAGCTTCTTCCTAACCAAGATGACCTATGTTTCATTTTTAGTAAATTTCAGGTTATCAGGAGCATTCTCTATTTTGGAGGTGTTCTAATTCCCGAACTCTGCCTCCAGAACTGTTAGTCCCCTCTGTGAAAGAGTCTCCCCGGAGGTATATGGCAAGAGACCATATCGACACCTTGGTCCCCCATACCTCTTAATACTCTAAATTTGGAAGGAGGGAAGAGAATCATACAAACAAAAAAAGTATGTAAATCTGTTTAACTTCTTCCTTCACCTGCTCCCTAACTTCCTTCACCTGCTCCCTAACGTTGGAGTGGAATGGGAAGAATGTATGTCAGGCAGAACTAGGTTCCCATCCCAGCTCTGCCACATTAGCTGTGTGATCCTGGATGTGTGATTGAATTTCTCTGAGACTTACTAGCTTAACTGCCAATACAAGCTATCCTGTTCTCCCTGTGGATTATGTGAGTCTGTAATGAGATATGTATGTAAATGAGACAATGTATATAAATGTTATTTCCCCCTCTCTTCCTTGTCTCTCTCCTTTTCTCCCACCTCATCTACCACCAGGGGCTGCGGCTGGAGAACTGATTCTCCAAGAGAAGTGATTGAAATGGCTGGAGGGGAAGAAGAGAGAAAAAAAATAACTCCCCATTAGTTGGTTTAGAACACATCGTGTTCCTAATAAACAAATCTTCCTGCTTGAGGCTAGTGAAGGGACTAAAGGAACAAAAGCTAAAGTGAGGCTATTTATATTTTATTCCAAATCTCTCCCTGTTTGCTTATGGGGGCATTTTTCATACTGCCCTCACAGCCTGGAAAAGCACAGAACAATCATGGAGCAGGAGGAAGTAGCTGGAACCAGGCGTAAACTGGCTCTTTTTTCCCTTCTGTACCCTTGGGAAGGAGACGATCCTTGTGAATGAACGCTTCCTCCAGGAGAGCTGTGGTGTGAAATCAGGAGTGTGGCCGGCCGGGAAAGCTGAGCTAGACCTTGGATGACCCCTCCTACAAAAGCAGCAATCCCTTCTCAAGTGGGCATTCAAGGAGGGTTATGATTGTGCTCCCCCAGGAACCGTGTGTTCAGAAAAAATACTTTGAGAAAAGCCGTGTTTGGAATCAGGCAGCAGATATACTGGCTCTGAGAGTCCAAAGATTGTTCTCAACAGCTGCAGAGTCCTGAGTAGCTAATGGGTGGAGTGTGCGCTGCAGCAGGTCTCCTGATAGGGGAGGCTGCGGATGTGTCAGGGATGCGAAAGCCACAGGCTGTCCTGGGCTTGGTCCCCAGTCTGCTCAACAGCCTTGCTATTCATGTGACATTTTTTTTTTTTTATGATTAACCTTGTTGTTCCTCCCCTTTCCCTCCCCACCTCTGCCCTCCCTCCCCCTGCCTCTCCCTGCTCTTCCCTTTTCTCTTCCCTGTTCCACACGCCTCTCTGCTGGTCCACAGCCAGTCCCAGCTCTGCAGCCCTCTCCGCAGCCTGTTCAGTTCTCTCCAGGCTCCTGTCCCCAAGTCCTTCTGCCAGTCTCTCCGCCCCAGCAGTACAACATGGTATAAACTCCATTCCCCTTTTTGTCGTGTCCATGTGTGGTATGTCTGTGGGTCCGTCTGGGACAAAGCAGCTGCACTTTCTGGAGGGCCATGTTAAAAGGCATATCTTCTTGAGCAAAGGGCCAGCATGGGCTGAGCTGTATTCTGTTCCGGCGACCTCATTACAGCACCTGTGGCATCAAAAGATGCCTAAATGTAAGACAGAGAGGAGCACCAGTTCCCCTGAGTTTCAGGAGAGGTACGAAATTGGATGTTCCTCTAACCTGGGCTCCTCATCTTTCCGCTTTGGACATCTTCCATCTCTTCCCCTCCCTGGACGTGTCTGAAGAACCCAGTTTATCCGGTTTAGGATGGTTTTCTGTCATTTCCTTTGAAGGTAAAAACACAATTGCAAGTTTGTTTGGTATCACTGGTCCAAACTTAAAATGTTCCCCCTATGTTATTTTGTTTTTATATTTTTAAAAAAAGCCGTTTCCACTGCTTAGCACATGGTGTTTAAATTGTTTGTGCCCTCTGACTACAAATCCTATCTACTTCATAGTTGATAACTTTTTTTTTTAACTTAACATTCTTTTTTATGTTTGTATATTTATTTAGAGAGAGAAAGAAAGTACAAGCAGGGGAGGGGCAGAGAGAGGGAGGGAGAGAGAGAATCTCAAGCTCCATGCTCCATGCTGAGCATGGAGCCACATGTGGTATTCTCTCTCCAGACCATGAGATCATGACCTGAGCCGAAATCAAGAGTCAGACCCTTAACCGACTGAGCCACCCAGGCGCCCATAGTTGATAACTTTTATCATGGTTATCAGAGCTCTGATTATTTTTAATTTTGTCTTAATCACACCTGTCTGATTTTTTTTAATGTTTATTTATTTTGTGAGAGAGATCAAGAGAGCGAGGGGGAAAGGGGCAGAGAAAGGAAGACAGAGAATTCCAAGCAGGCTGTGCCCTGTCAGTGCAGAGCCTGATGCAGGGCTTGAACTCCCAAACCGTGAGATCATGACCTGAGCCGAAACCAAGAGTCAGCCCCCCTCAATCAACTGAGCCTTCCATGTGCCCCACACCCATCTAATTTTTCACTAGAATCCCCTTTCCTTCCACCTTTATCTCCATTCTGAAAAATTTTGGAATGTAGATTTCAAAACTATCTGCAGTCCAGTCCTCTTGTCATCTATTCTTGCCCACTAAGGTAGCAAAACAGCTAACTTGAAGATCAGATTCCTGAAAATTAAGTAAAACCACAGGAAAGCATTGTCTTTTCTTTCTACTAGTTTCTTTTTCAAAAGAAGTCCTGCTCTGCGTGTGTGTGTGTGTGTGTGTGTGTGTGTGTGTGAACTACCGTCCAAGAAGCAGAAGGAACAAGGAAGCTAATGAATTCTAACCTATCATCATACAAGTGAGAGGCAGAACTCCAGCCCTCTTGCTGCTAAGAGAAGAGGGCTGAGCGAGGAGGCAATTACAGACTAGCCTGTCAGTCTCCTTGCCCTTCACCTTGGCCACTCTGCCCGGCCTCCTTTCAGAGGTGAGAATTGGAAGTAGTTCCTGAAGGGCAGAAGAACTCTAGGCAAGTGTCAGCGAACAGAGGTGGAAATGACCTCGAGAGGAGGGAGTAAGGAGATAAGCAGCAGGAGGGGGAGCCCACAGTCCTTTCACTGCATAGGCAGAGCTGGGGAGCCACGAGAACCCAACCATCTGTAATCCATTCAAGGTGTTATTTATCTAGGTCCTTTATTATAAAAACAGGATTTATGGCAGTACAGGGTCTTTTTGTATGGTTGGAGACCGGAAGACAGGAAAAGAAAGACATAATCTTTTTCTTTTTAACCCATTAGTTTGTCCTGTTTTTATGTGTATATATGTGTTGTTGCTCCCATCTCTCTAGGACTAGTTCTAATAAAGATCAGAGTCACAGTGGCCATTGTTACCTCATATGTGGTAAGGAGTCTGGTTCTGGAGTTAGGCTTCACACAGCTGATCAGTTCATAGCAATTTTTTTTTTTAAGATTTTATTTAAAAAAAATTTTTTTTTAATGTTTATTTATTTTGAGAGAGACAGAGCATGAGCAAGGGAGGGGCAGAGTGAGAGGGAGACACAGAATTCGAAGCAGGCTCCAGGCTCCGAGCTGTCAGCACAGAGCCCGATGCGGGGCTCGAACCCACAAGTGAGATCATGACCTGAAGTCGGACGGAGACTCAACCAACTGAGCCACCCAGGCGCCCCAAGATTTTATTTTTAAGTAATCTCTACACCTAGTGTAGGGCTTGAACTCACAGCCCCGAGATCAACAGTTGTATGTTTCACCGACTGAGCCAGCCAGGCACAACCGGTTCATAGCAATTTAACATGACAGAGGCTTAGGGCTAAAAAGCGCCTCCTAGGGCACAGAGGCGGGAGCGTCCCAAGTTGGTATAAGGAAGCAAGGCTGTAGAGAGGGTTGCTCTATCTGTCTGTCTGTCTGTTTTTGTGTTGAAGTCAAAGACTTGGGGCTTGATATGACCTCAGTCCTTGAGTCTCCCTCGCTCTCTCAACAGGCAGATGACCTCAGCAACCCCTTTGGACAAATGAGCCTTAGCCGTCAAGGTTCTACTGAAGCAGCTGACCCATCCTCAGCTCTGTTCCAGCCCCAGCTTATCTCCCAGCACCCTCAGCAGACTAGCTTCATCATGGCTTCTACAGGACAGCCCCTCCCCACGTCCAGCTACTCCCCGTCTAGCCATGCGCCACCTACTCAGCAAGTCCTGCCGCCCCAGGGCTATATGCAGTCCCCTCAACAGGTGAGCGGCATGGGCTCCCAGCTTAAATCACCAATTCGGTCTGTCTACTATTAGGATCCTTCTTTCTTCCTCTACTTTAGACATACCTATTACCACTTCCATTTCCTCACCTTGCACTTGAGAGTTGTCTTTCTAGTTGGAAGGTTGTCTTTCTCTAGAAAACAAGTCCTTCCAGTTCTGTTTCATACCTATAAATTCTGCAATTGCAGGTCCAAAATATCTCTACAGATTTCCGGCTGTTTACCTTGATGCATGTTATAGTTGGGGATGTTGGGGCTGAATTTAAGGGACCCTCTCACTTATCTGTTTCCTCTCACCATAGATCCAGGTTTCTTACTATCCCCCTGGACAGTATCCTAACTCCAACCAGCAATATCGACCTCTCTCTCACCCGGTGGCCTACAGCCCCCAGCGTGGTCAACAGCTGCCTCAGCCATCCCAGCAGCCTGGTAAGAGGAACTGCTGGTTTAAGAAGACAGTAAATAGGGGAAGGGCAGAGACAGGGAAAGAGAGTAGTACCTTTGTTGTTTAAAAAAAAAAAAAACAAAAAACAAAAAAAAACGGCAGGAATGATCAGAAAAAAGAAAAGGTAAAATAGACAGGAGAAGGGAAATTACTGAGAGAATGTGACCTCCTAAACATTGTTGGGACCATGCTAATGTCTTCTGTGTCTTGTCCATCCCTAGGTTTACAGCCCATGATGCCTAACCAGCAGCAGGCGGCTTACCAAGGCATGATTGGGGTCCAGCAGCCACAGAACCAGGGCCTGCTCAGCAACCAGAGGAGCAGCATGGGGGGCCAGATGCAAGGCCTGGTGGTTCAGTACACTCCACTGCCTTCTTACCAAGTGGGTGCATTCTGTACTGGGGAAGATCACCCAGTCCTTGGGATGAGGAAAGGGAAGACAGTCTCCCACGTTGTCCGGTGTGACAACTCCAACACTAAAATGCTGTTCACTTTCCCCCTAGAATTTATAGGTGTTTTTCCTCTGAGAGAAAGCCCAAAGAGTCTGAGAGAGTCTTTATTTAAATTCTTTGGTCTTTATACAGCCATGCAATTGAGTATATGGCCCAGAACAGTAGGATCTAAAGGAAATCAGGCTCCTTTCTCTACATCAGGTGCCCAAATGGAGCTAGCTCTGTAGGTATTTTCTTTAGCCAGATGAGGTGAGTAGGAGTCTCTAAAGGTAGGGAAGGAAGTTAGTGTCCTAGTCTAGTGATGACTTATTTGCCCATTCTCTGGGTGAACTCATTCGGAGTATGAGTAGTCATTCTCTTCTCATCTCTACCCAGGTCCCAGTGGGTAACGACTCCCAGAATGTGGTCCAGCCGCCTTTCCAGCAACCCATGCTGGTCCCTGCGAGCCAGTCTGTGCAAGGGGGGCTCCCAGCAGGGGGCGTGCCAGTGTACTACAGCATGATCCCACCGGCTCAGCAGAACGGTACAAGGTGAGGACCCCCAGAGAGTCGGGGCACAACTCCCATTGACCAGCAGCTGTTTCCACTGACCTAAGAAAAGAAGGGCAAGGGTAAAGACCCAGTGTCCCCTAAAGCAGGTAGAATATGAGGAAATTCATTCTCCTTGTCTCCTTTTTGATTTGACGTGTGAATAAGAGCTCATCAGCAGAAAAAAATTCCTGCTTCAGAGACAGAGGCTTTATCATGTCCCCCATTTCTTGTTTTTTTCTAATCAGTGGGATGTAGAACTATAGGATAGAGACTGCTCATCATTAAAAGAAGCAATTTGGGGGCGCCTGGGTGTCTCAGTCAGTTGGGCATCCGACTACAGCTCAGGTCATGATCTTGCATCTGTGCATTAGAGCCCCACATTGGACTCTGTGCTGACAGCTCAGAGCATGGAGCCTGCTTCAGATTCTGTGTCTCCCTCTCTCTCTCTGCCCCTCCCCTACTCATACTCTGTCTCTCTCTGTCCAAAATGAATAAACATTAAAAAAAATTTTAATAAACATTAAAGGAAGCAAATTTGGTGTATATATGTAAATTTTTCTATGTAACTCTATATCAATGGATGAATCTCAGATGGTGTATCTTTTTATGTATATCTTAGTATAGGTCATACTGATAGAATTTTAGAGGTAGAAGCACCTTACAAATACTTATTAGTCCATTCTTCTTGTTTTATTTTTTTCCCTTCTTTTATAAATGAGAAATTTCCAGCTAAGGAGGTTAAGAAACTTACTCAAAGTCAACCTACTAGTTAGAAGTAGAGCTGGGACTAGAAGTCAAGTCTGGGCCTGTATATATTTCTGTGTATTTCTCTCAGTGTGTAAGTTCACTTCTTTTTGTATGTATGTCTCTGCGTTATCTTGAGTTCGTGGGGGTTTTTCCCCACTTGTCTTTAGGTAACTCTGCTATTACGTAAACATCCTAAATCACACATCTCCTTAGTTCTTTTTGCCCATCCCTCTCGAGCACTGTGTGTCTGTTTTTGGTACTTTGTGTTTCTCAGAGAGTGTGTGTGTGTGTGTGTGTGTGTGTGTGTGCGCGCGCGTGCGTGCGCGGGCGTCTATGTGTCTGGTGTTTCCACACTGTTGCAAAGAGCATGTGTCACTAACATTCCATCTGTAGCACTGATTAGCAGCTTCCTAATTGAAAGATGATCAAGTACAAATATATATAATTAACTTTGAACTGATGAGTGATTTTAGAAATTGCATGGCAAATTGGTCTGGGAATGGCTGGGAGCTGCCTCTGCTTCCCACAGGGGAGGCCTGGGAAACAGCAGCTGTTTGCCAGTAGCTGTGTTCCTCCCTCTGCCACTTTAACCCCACTCTCTTCTCCATCCCCCAGCCCTTCTGTGGGGTTTCTGCAGCCTCCTGGCTCTGAGCAGTACCAGATGCCTCAGTCTCCCTCTCCCTGCAGTCCACCACAGATGCCACAGCAGTACTCAGGTAAGAGGATAAAGCATTAGGGGGTCTTGGGTACTGGCAAGAGCCAATGCTGCTGAAGGACTTGTGCTCTAGAGCCTGGAAGGGCAGGAGAGTTCTTGGATTGCCTCTGTCCCCAACTGTAACACCATCACAAGAAAAGACCAGAGTCCTAACTGGGGTTTTCCAGGAGTGCTGAAGTTAACCTTGTGGGAGGTAAGGTTGGTTGCGCCATCCCATGCCTGAGAAGCCACATCCTTTATTGGGTTTCTTGGTTCTTTTTTCTTTCTTTTTTTTTTTTTTTTCCTTCCCTCTGAAACCAGCATTACACTCGCCACTCACATTGCCTTTGAGACACAAAGTGCTTCCCTCTGTCTCCTGCACTCATTCTTCCTATAGACAGCTTTACTTTTTGGTTGGGAGTGTGAGGGAGGTTGATAAAATGCTTTTTAAGTCCTATCTTAGATTTGTTTAGCAATTTTTCATATGTGCTCACATACATTGTGTCATTTTAATTCTTACCAGAACTTTATGAAGAGGAAATTTAAGACTCAAAGAGAATAAATGGCTTGCCTGAGGTCACAATCCTAGACCATGAACTTGAATCTTTTGCCTTTTCATAACCCATGCTGCACCTCTAAAATCACACTTTCAAAAGGTCTCTGTAACTCTATGCCTTTCCCTCCAGTGGGAAATAAATGAATATCACATTAAATAACTAAAGGCCTTCTTTGAAGGGACAGCTGTCAGGTGAATAGGCTTATGCCATGCAGCCTGGCTCTGCCTCTGCCAAGAATTCTCCCAACAGACCAAGTACAGCTACCCTTGTTTGTTTCCCTTTCACCGACCCTGACACAGCATTACACTGCAGTTAAAGAAAGCAACTTCAGGGTTCTAATGGGGAGGAGATCTTAATGTAGCCTCCAACCAGGCCCATTCTGCTCTGTTGAGGGAATATCAGAGTGCCCTCTTCTGGTGAGAGGGAAGCATTTTGACAATTTTCCCCATTTTTGAAATGAGATTTTCACATAAGAGTTTTCACACTCTTAGTTAGATGCTGTGGAGTGGATTCCAGAATTAATCTTGCTCATAAGACAGGATCAGTTCTTACCTTCAAGGAGCAATGACTTCTGCCTTCATTCAGATCAAACATGGCTTTCTCACAGGCTGAGAGGTTTTTAATTCAACAGCCTTTACCCTTTATTGCATTACTGGTCTGTAGCTGTTTCTCCTAAAGTGTCTGCCGGGGGGCACTTGACCTTGAAATTCCCAGTGGGATATGGAAATTGTAGAAATCAGCTCCAAGAACCACTGTAGCCTCTGGTGGTGCTCACTACTGCAGGGCATTTTCTCTCTTCTTGTTAAAACAAGTGTGTGCATGTTTATGTGAATCCTTAGTGGTATATCAGTATATGTATTGGGTCTATCTGGTTGTACCTCTTCATCTTCAAATAGAAGGTCTTTGAATCCAAAACAAACCAAGTGAGAAGAATTTTTCACTACCTGCTCTGGACTTGGTGCTAGGTTAAGCAAACCGAACAGCTGTTGTTCTGAAAGTTGGCAGCACTAGAGGTCTGGGCTGGGATTGGAAGGAGATCATCTGGACTCTTCCCAAATCAATAGAAATGGAGGAAGCCCTCTTCATTATCTAGTTCCCTTACTTCTTTGGAAGTTCCTGTTATATGTCCTTTCTTAAGAACAGCCCCAATTAATTGATTTGAGGCTTCTCTGATCCTTTGTACTCGGAATTCCTAGATGATAAGACCCCTCCCCCTCTGCCCACCCCTTCCATCCATGTCACCTAAGAGACCCATATTCACCACATCATTGATTTTAAAAGTCTTCAGTCTCTACTCATGGAAATCCAAGAGGAGGTGGAGGAAAAGAAACAAGTGCTGCTGCTTCCTTCCTTTTGTGTTTTCCCCTTACTAGGAAGAGAAAAGGCCAGCATAGCCCACAAGGGCTGCTATGTCACCTTCAAAGGACAGTCACCCGCCCTTCTCCCATGTAGCAACATGGTCAGTTTTCCAAAAATAAAGGCAGGGATTAAGATTGGCTGTTCTTGGAACAACTGTTCTGTTTTATTAATACATTTTTGTAGTTGCCCAGTTTACCCCCAGGCCTGGACCTTAATTCCTCCACTGTGATATTAGACAGCATTATAACCCAGGAACGACTTTTCTTCTCACTAAAATGATGCCCACAGGTCCCTCGAGGTTTCTCCAGAGGTGCTTGTCTGCGGAAGATGCACACAGACGTGAGATGGCAGGGATACACACACACAGACTCCCAGCTCACAGTGACACAGCACCATGGCCAGGGTGAGGTATATACAGAAATAGCCTCTCACATACTTACTGGCTCATTTTGTAACTGAGGGGTTTCCAAAGCTGGAAGTAACTCCTTTCTCCCACTCCCTGAAGATACGCCTCCCCTTCACCAAAAGGGGGGGAACCAAGATATTGTTGGATTCTATCCTGTAATGTGGGAAAGATGCCTGTGGATATTATTTCTCTGGACATTCCTTTCCATAGATTTGATTCCTAGTGGTAAGGAAGAAGCCTTATGAGTCTTCTACCTCAGTGATTTAAAAAAAAAAACTAAACAAAAACCAATTCTGCCAGACATAAATGTCATCTGTTTGTATTTATGCGGTTTGCTCTGCCCAATCGACCTTTCTGCCCAGGTTTAATGATGCCACTTAAAAAGCCATTCACACGTCCCCTCTTCTTTCAGAGCTTTCAGGCTGAAATTGATTTCCTTATTCAACCCCCTTCTCCCCCTTTCCACTTCAACCCTTCCCTGATTATCTGGAAGTGCCGTCACTGGGCAATAGGGTAGTTTTCTCTCTCTCTTTTTTTTTTCCTTCCTTTCTTTTTCTGTTTCATTTTCTTTTTTTATTGTCACGTCCATTAAAAAGCGACAGTTCGGCTGTAACAGATGCCACCTGCGTTTGGCTTGAGGAAGAGAAGCATAAAAATCAGCTCATCAGCGTAGTGCTCCGTGTCCCGGCTGAGTGAAGGAACAATGCTTCAGGCCAGCGGGGGAGGACTCAATGTGGGGAGGACCAAGGCTGTGACCAGAACCTTGGCTTTGTTTTTGTTGGGATCAGAGAAAATATATTAGGACTTTGTTCTCTTTCTCCCTCCCCTTGAGCCCTCTAATAGCTCCTTATGGCTACATGTTGGTATTAGAAAGAGCTTCCGCCTTGCTTATGCCCACACCCTGCACACTCACGGGTCCCCCACCCTTTTCTGGCCTGAGGCACTAGGCTCAGATTATGAGCTGCCTTCTAGAAAGCTGCAGATGTGATTATTTTTGCGTTGGCCCCCTCAGGTAGCAATGAGGTGTTTGAATAAGGTCAATTGCAATTTTGTTGGTAGAAGACGTTGGAGCAGGTGGGGCTCTTAGGATGAGGGGGGAAATGCCCAGAGCAACCGTAGTAAGGGGGGAGCTGTTAAATGCATGACACTCCACAGCTATTCGATTTCCTGGTGGCCCTTCTGCCAGCCGTGCTGATGAATACCCTGTCCCCTGTGGCAGAGGACGGGGAGAGGCGAGCCTGTCGCTCTGAGTATTTGTGCTCTCTGATGAGATGAACCCCAGAGGGTGGGGGCCACAAATTGACTGGAGAACAGGGTTCGACAGATGCTGTGTCTCCCGAGCTGCTCTCTCAGGCCTCCCGCCGCTTCTTTTCCTTCCCTTTGACCGATGCTACCCAAGAAAAGCAATCGTGCTCGGTTCCCAGCGTGACTGGTGCCCAGGGCAGAGGCTGTAGCATTTCCCGTCACAGGAAGCAGTGCGACGGCGGCAGCAGTGGCAGCCTCAGAGCACCGAGCCGTGAAAACAGCAGCACTGCAGCAGGTTTTCGAGCCGGCATCTTCCAGTCCGTTTCTCTCCCACCACACACACATGAACTCCACCTGTCCCTCAACACACATAGAGCCTGAGAGGTCAAGGGCAAACTCTCAGGCTGCACAATCCCCTGTGGGGAAGCAGAGTTCCTGCCCATCCCTCCCAGCAGGGACTGTCATTCAGACTGCTTCTCCCTGCTCCCTAACCTTGCTTTTCAACGTGAGTAGGATTTCAGGACTTCATGCTCCTCCACACTGAGCTCTCTGCTCCCCCGGCCTGTGGGAGGGTACGGCTAGCCAAGGCTATCTGTGCTAAAACTTCAGGATCATATCGTCAGCCACCTGAACCTGTCAGCAAAACCTTCGGAGGGGCTGACCCTCCCACTCTTCCTTGCAGCCACTGCTCTAATTCTCACTCTTTTTCAATAGCTCTCTAACTCTTTCTCCTGCTGCTGGTCCCTCCCTCCCTTCAGCCATTTTGCAGCCAGCCACTTGAGTTAGCTCTGAAGTTCTGTTCCTAACACCTACATGATAAAGACCCTTACTAGAACGTGCTTCAAACTCGGACGCCAACTGTTTGCTTACTGTCTGACTCCCTGATAGACTGTCCATTCCATAAGGGCAAGGACCACTTTTATTTGTTGTACACGCAGTGCCCAGCATAGGAACTGGCACATAGTAAGTGTTCGATAAATGTTGAGTGAATGCATAAACATAATCTCATCTCCTGCTTCCCCTGTGTAACCACTGTGCCTCAGCACCTTGAATTGTTTGACATTTCCTGAATGTGACCTACAGCCCTGTTCTATTCCCAATTCACCCACCCTTGCCCAAGAGCTTCCTGGCCTGGCTTAGTGAAGCTGTGTGCACTCATCTCCTCCAAAGCAACCAGAGATCACTCACCTATCTTCAGCCATTACCAGAAAAGCCTGCACGTGCCTGCAGTCCTGGCCCAAGCCCCAGACTGGGACCTGTACCATGCCCAGACATTTGGGCAATATGACCTGGACATTTGGTAATACCCAACTTTGACAGAATGGAGTAGTTTTCTGCCAACCATACCAAAGTACCTCTCACCAGGTGAAGGCCAGGAGAGCATTGGTGTCTGGGACTCAGCTCTCTTCCACTCAGACTTTCACTGGTTCAGGGAGAGGGGAGTCAGAAACTAAATTAGCAACTATATCACATTCCTGGCAAGACACATTTTAAGTGACCATGAGGCAAAGCGGGTAGATGTGCTTACTGACTTTCACACTCAGGGTTATTTGGAAGGTCAGACTATAGTTTGAATTCACAGCTAACCCCTTTCTTCCTACCACTCAGGAGTGTCACCTTCTGGACCAGGCGTGGTGGTCATGCAGCTGAATGTCCCTAATGGACCCCAGCCCCCCCAGAACCCATCCATGGTCCAGTGGAGTCACTGTAAATATTACAGCATGGACCAGCGCGGGCAGAAACCTGGAGACCTGTACAATCCTGACAGTAGCCCCCAGGTGAGTCCTGCAAACCAGCGTTGTCTTGGCAAGGAGGTGACCAGATTCTTCTCAGGGAATAATCTTTGCCATTGACTGAGCAGCCCCTTGTTTATGTCTGCCTGGGTACTCTTCTGGGAGAGTCATAAGAAAGAGAGGAGAGCATCTTCTGTCAAGGAGCCTAAATGCTAAGGGACACGGACTTGAAAATGCTAAGAGAATACTGAAAACACTGTGTCAAAAAGTGGATATTAAAATAATAATTAATTAGGGACGAGGTGGGCTGTTGAAAGGAGCAGTCAGACTTTGGCAGAGTTCTGCAAGAGAAGCCTTCTGAATGAAGTAAATTTGAAGCCAAGCCATAGGTATATCCAGAGGGTAATGTTTGGTGTGTACGTAACGTGTGTTCCTCTCTCCTACAGGCCAACACGCAAATGAGCAGCAGCCCCGTCACATCTCCTACCCAGTCTCCAGCACCCTCTCCTGTCACCAGCCTCAGCAACGTCTGCACAGGACTCAGTCCCCTTCCTGTCCTCACACAGTTCCCCCGGCCCGGGGGGCCAGCACAGGGTAAGGGGTTAGACTGGGGCTGTCTGCCGGCAAATTCACCCTTCACAGCCCATTCCCAAGTGAGGGAATCCGGACAGTAGCAACAGGCAGGAAACCAGCATGCCTGGTCACCCAGCCCTGGGGGCCGACTCTTCCTTGAACATCCCTGTGGAGGCCCCGCCCCTCTTCGGTGCTGCCCATGGTCAGCTTACTGCAGACCTCCTTTACATGTTTAGTATTTACTACAAGTAGGGTAGGTGACTGCGAGTGGGGAAAAGAAACTTGCTGAACTTTCTAATGAACCAAAGTACCAAGCCTGAGGATTGGGACTGTGGGGCTGTGTCAGAAACAGTGAGGTTTTAGAAGAGAGAACTGGAGTTGGGTTAAAAGACTTGAGTTCGAGTTCTAGTTCTACTACTAACTAGCTTTGTGATGTTGAGCGTGGTACTTAAACTTGGAACCAGGCCTCATTTTCCTAATCTATAAAATGGGGTTAATTACACATAAAATGGAAATAATAGTATCCTTTTCTGCCTTGGCTGTCACAAGCGGTACAAAAATCAGATGAGAGTATGATTTAAAAACTTTAAAGTGCTCTGAAATCTAACATTTGTCAACACAAATACGTAACACTTATGGGGCTCGATATGTTTGAGGCATTACTATAAGCGCTTTGTGTGTCCTATATTCATTTAACCTACTCAACAACACTAATGAGGTGAAGACATACCCAACCTATCATTTCCAGTAACAGAGCCAGGATTCAAGCCTAGACAGTTTGGCTCTAAGCCTGTGCTCTTATTCACTACACTGTATTGCCACGCAACATGAATCCAAAACTTGAGCCCTGGGTTTGGGGTAGGATAATCTATATAAGAAATTAGGGGTGCTGAGTCAGCCTGGCTGGCTGAGTCAGTAGAGCATGTGACTTGTTCTCAAGATCGTGAGTTCAAGCCCCATTTGGGGCATAGAGATTACTTTAAAAAAAAAAAAAAGGAAGAAAGGAAGAAATGAAACACATTCAGAAGGGTCTGTAGGTTTTGTCCTGGGCCTTTTGTCTGCAGTGGAAAGAGCCCTTCTTCAAGTAAGGGAACCTAAAAGCCCCATTTGCATGAGATACAACTGAGAGCCAGGCGGTTTAGGAAGAGAGACAACGCTTCAGTCAGTCACGTGGGCACTCCTATCAGAGAAGTAATAGTACGTATTGTTGCCATCTATCTCCAAAGCCCCCTAAAGTCTCCTAAAAGTCATACCATGAGGATCTAACTCCCAGAAAACGATCTGCTTCTCCTCCCTAGGTGACGGGCGCTACTCCCTCTTGGGCCAGCCATTGCAGTACAATCTGTCCATCTGCCCTCCCTTGCTCCATGGCCAGTCGACATACACGGTACACCAGGTAAGGGTGTGCGCCGTCAACCTGAGGGCCATCAGAGCCCCCTTTCCCATCCAGGCCCCTGTCTGCATCATCCACCTCCACCAATGGGGTGGACAAGGGAGGTAGCACAGTGAGAATGGATAAAGTGGAGAGGCCTTACCCCTCTCCCACACTCGGTCTTCCCACCCGGCCCCAATACTGAAGAGGGACTCTTTGTTTCTTAGTGGCCACTCTGGCCAGTCGCCGGCCTGGTGGGGTGAGTGGTCAGAGTTGGGTACTGCTCCTTCATCTCTCAGACAGACATTAGGATGCAAGGCAGTCATTGTTGTTTACCTGGGATGAGAGTTACCTTTTGAATGTTGAAGGGACAGAGTGGATTGAAGCATGGAAACCGGAGCAAGAGACAAGCACTCAAATCTGCCTCCACTGACCTGGGGACAACAGATGTTGGTGAGTGACAAGATCCTGAATCCCCAAGAGAAGGTGCTCACCCCTCCAGCCTGCATCACCAGCGCGGGACCAGTGAGAAAAAAAACAGCTTAGGGTGGGGAATAGAAATAGGACTCTTCTGTACTCAAGAGCAGGAAGAAACTGGAGAATTCGAGTATCTCAGTTTTCCTTACCAAGCCATTTCAGGTGCTTGGAAAGGTGATAGTAAAAATTGAGAATAACACAGTGGTCGGCAGTATTGAGCCTATTAACAGAGAGTCTTATGGGAATGGCCCTGACCCTAATCTGTCTGCCGTGTAGTCATAGGCCTGTTTAAGGAGAAATTTGACAAGAGAATATGGGGGGAGTAACCCCCCTGCAGGCCTTCCACGCTAGGCATACAAGATCTCTCAGATTACCCCTGTTTTTCCTAATGTTTGTTTGTTTGTTTGTTTTTAATGTTTATTTATTTTTGAGAGGGAGACAGAGTCCAAGCAGGGGAGGGGCAGAGAGAGAGGGAGACACAGAATCTGAAGCAGGATCCAGGCTCCCAGCTGTCAGCCAGAGCCTGACGTGGGGACTTGAACTCATGAGCCATGAGGTCACGACCTGAGCCGAAGTCTGACACTTAACTGGCTGAGCCACCCAGGTTCCCTATTATTTATTTTAAGAGAGAGAGACAGTGCACATGTGTGCGCACTCAAGCTGGGGAGGGGCAGAAAGAGGAGGAGAGAGAAAATCCCAAGCAGGCTCCATGCTGTCAGTGCGGCGGGAGTCCGATGCAGGGCTTGATCTCAAAAACCGTGAGATCAGGACCTGAGCCTAAATCAAGAGTCGGGTGCTTAACCGACTGAGCCACCCAGGTGCCCATTGGATTACCCCTATTCAGAGTGGTTTGCTTATTTAGGAAAGGAAGGAAAATGGACTTCCCTTGACGATAAGGAAGAGGGACCTCTTTGGGCCAGCATCTGTGAGGGGAACTCTGCGATATATTTCAGATTGGGCTACTGACTTTGTGCAAGAACTGAAGTGTGGGTCTCCAGACCTGAAGTCTGAGATTCCGATCCCCAGTTTCTTCTTGCCTACCTCTCTGATCTAAGAGAAGAAAAAGGTTTCTTTGTTTCTCCTAGTTGCCTAGATGGTAGGGTGTTGGCTTGATTTGGGGAAGTAGGAATGGGTGAAGTAGGCAAAGCCAGGTTTTGAGGACGTCATCTATAGACTTGGGTCAGCTGCCTACTTCTCTGCTGGTCGGTCTCTAGTCCTCCGTACTGTCACCTCTCATAACCATGTCCTCTCTCCTCCCCTTCCAGTCCTGGGCCGGGTGCTGGAGGTGACAGATCTCCCTGAGGGCATCACTCGGACTGAGGCGGACAAACTCTTCACTCAGCTTGCCATGTCTGGCGCCAAGATCCAGTGGCTCAAGGATGCTCAGGGGCTGCCTGGCGGGGGCGGGGGGGACAACGGTGGGACTGCAGAGAATGGCCGCCACGCGGACCTCGCTGCCTTGTACACCATCGTGGCTGTGTTCCCCAGCCCCCTGGCTGCCCAGAATGCCTCCCTTCGCCTCAACAACTCCGTGAGTCGCTTCAAACTTCGAGTGGCCAAAAAGAACTATGACCTGAGGATCCTGGAGCGAGCCAGCTCCCAATAAATGGAGGAAGGGAAGGGATCGGCACAGTAGGGGTGGGGGCAGGGCGGAGGGGGTCGAGGGGTCCTGACAGACTCCGGACAGAGGCAGAAGGAAAGGTGACAGACACTGAACTGGAGCCTAAGACCGTGGGGATGAAGATGGAAACAGACACTCACACTGGCACTGGCCTCCTCGCTCCCCTGCCATGGGTCCCCTCCTTTTCCCTGGTTGGCCCCCCTTGCTTCCCTTTCCTTCCCATCCTCCTCTGTCATTTTTTATCTCTTCTCCCACCATGAAATTAATTTTTTTCATATTTTTTGGTCAGGTAGAATTGGGAGGGTCCCACTCTCCCCTATTCGATCTCCTCTGCCATCCCGAGCTCCCTTTTTATTTCTGGTCTTTATGAATATATTTATATGGACAGAATTAAGAAAAGCAAAATTGATTTCCCCTTTCTCTCACTTCCCCCAACTTGTCTCCCTAAACCCCAAAGAGTTAAAACTTGGGCCTCCCCCACCTCCCAGAACACTTGTATATTGTTTGTTTGAGGTTCGTGCCGCAGTAACAGACAGTATTTAATTGCACATACAGATGTTTGCTGGGTATATTCACTGTAAATTTTATTTAATCTGATTTTTTTGTTTGTTTGGGGGGTTATTTGGGGGGAGGTTGATTTTGTTTTTAAATATAAAAAAAAAATCTGTCACTGGATGTCAGTCCCTGTTTCTCTGTTGCCTACCTGGTGTGGGTGGGGGTTGGAGGTCCCGGTAGGTACAGCCCCACAGCTTGTTGGAGAAATTTCATGCTCCCCTTAGCATATGCACACATACCTTCCTAACATTATTCCCTGCATCCCCCCCTCCTCCTTGTACATGATATTCTGATAGATGGCTGGATCTCTAATGGGACCTTTGTGCTGGGCTCTCCCAACTCTGCCACTCAGTGTGGTTTCATCAGGCACGTCCATTCGTAGCTTCTGACCCCTGACTCCTTTTTAGTAAAGTAGGAGACTTGAACTAACTTGCTTGTCTCTGAGGTTCCTTCCACTATGCTAATTCCGTGATACTGTGAGATCCGGAACTGGGTTGAGATGGTGGCCTCACACATGTCCAGAATCTGACCTTCTGAAAACTCTTCAGGGATGGAGGACTTGGGCCTTCTTTACGAAAGCTAGACGATTGGGTTCTATGAACAGCAGAAGCAGCTGTTCTTACACAAAGCTACATCAGTTGAACTTGGAAGGGCCAAGGTGCTGTATTACCCAGGCAGCTCAGCAGTCCCTGTCCTATGCAGCTGAAAAAAGGTGAAAACCACGTTATCCACCTGCATGGATGGAGCTTTTCCTCTCTCTGAGGCTTCTCAAAGCTAGCCCTGTTGTTGTGCAGCCTGTCGGACCAGGGCCATTAAGAGCCATCCAGCAGCCCCTTTTCAATCTCACCCACCCCTTAACAAAAGAAAAAAGCACTGACAGAAATGACAAAGCACATTACCCTGGAAATCTCTTGGGTCTGGGTGGCAGTATCTCTAGCCAGGCTCCTCCGAGGCTTGTCTGACCCAACCTCCAACGTAATCCTTTACTTCTTACAGATACAAGGGATAAAGCAGCACTACACGGCCACCTCCAAATGGCCCTCCTCCGAGATCCGAGGAGTCTCTCCTCTTTCAGCCAAGTCCCAGCCCAGAGTAGAAGGCCGCATCCCTGTGAGATAAGAATGTCAGCTATCTCATTGATCCATAAGCTCGTATACGAGGGCATCAGATGAGGGAGGTGGAATCAGGGAATCAAAACGATTTAGGAAGTGTGGGGCTTGGCTGTCCTACCTCCAAAAGCTTGCAGTCCTCCCGGAGAAGCAGAAGCAGACATTGCCAACGGATGAGAACCCACCCCCACCCCCACCCTCGCGTGGTAGCTTTTGCCTTCCGTCCACCATTAACGAGCCCATCTCTACCTGATCATCAGACCCTCGCTCGCCTGGAGCCCCTCAGATGGAAGTCCCAGCCTGGCTTTTTTCAGTAGCTCAGAGAATTCCCTTCCCGTCACCCTGGGGACAAGGTTTTAGAATGGGGGAAGAAGGATGTCTCCGGGGGCGCTGGAGAGAAGAAAGCAGTAGTCTGCATGTTCTCCGCTCCCTTTCAGGATGGCGGCAGGGTACCCCTCCAGCTACCCGTGGATAAGGAATGCAGTCTAGTCTGCCTGACAGGAAACCTCTGGGAATTCAAGGTCTCCTTTCTCACCAGGTCCCAGCCTTTCCTTCCTAAAGGTTTGAGGCTAGATCAATGCTTGAGGGTGTAAAAACATGACCGCAGGAGGACAGTGGCTGAAACATGGGGAGGTGGACTTGGAGAGGTGTTTGGGCCTTGGGGAAGGCCGTTTATAATTTCATCCTTACATTCGGTCATCTAGATTCACCTAAGCGAGTGTGCAGCGGGAACAGACACTGCCCCTTCTTGAATTCAGCCAGAACTGAGCAGTGCATGGTAGATGAAAAACCAGGGCGCAGTGGCTTTGGGGGATGGGAGGAGTTAGGGTCCGGCCCAGCCCAGACCTCCCCGTGTCCAATTTCTCTGTGTCAGCTGTGGCGCTCAGCTGTCCACTTTCCTCCAGCCCTGTCATTTCAGCTCTGACACCAAGGCGAGAGACTAGGAGGTCTACGAATAACGCCTGGGTAGCTGCTGTGAGTACAGAGGGTACTGGGGGGGCTTAGCCCCCAAGGAAGAGGACCAGTCATCCCCCAGCACCACCTTCAAGACCCCAGGGGCTCCCTCTTTCCTCCACAGACTGTGGACTGACTTAGGGAATCCCAAACGTAAGTTGCCTCTTCCTCCCCCGTCCATTGCCAGAACTGCTCCCCATAGCTTCCCCAATCTGTAGTCTGTTCAACTCTTCGTTTCTCTCTTGCCTGTGAGTAGTTAGGCTTTTAGGAGTGAAATTATTACTCCACTCCAGGACAAGAGCTAGGATTGGAGGGCGGGGTGGGGGTGGGGTCAAGGGAATGGAACAGTAAGGGAAGGAAAGGCTCCTATTACTCTGAAAACTTAAAATAGCTAAGGACTGAGGCAGGCTGGGAAGTAGGCCCTGGGCCCCAGGGACTCAAGAAAGGGGTAGGGGAGAATGAATGTCCCCAGCCCATCCCTCCACGCTTGCTTCTGGACACACCCATTAAACCTCTTGAAGAAAGGGGGGTCTGGGAAGGTGTGAGTCACATCTTCGTTGCCCACAGATTCCCAGGATAAACAAACTGTAGGAAAACCCCTGGACCACGCAGCTGTGAGCACCGTGGTGGGGCCGTCAATTCGGGCGGCCCCTCAGGGTGGAAGGCTGGGTACCTGTTTGAGGAACTGGTTGGGAAGCTCTTTAGTTTGTTGCACTTTTCTCTGGGCCTCCACAGAATCTTTCCGTTCACAAGCCTGTCAGAGGATTTCTGTTTAACCAAAGTCCTCCCAAAAATCTCCCTTTCAAGGACCATCCTACAGTGAGGGACAGGAATTAGGAAAGGAAGAACGGCAGGCAGGGATTAGATTCCACAGTGGGGTCCATCCTCTTGCAGGATGACAGAAAAGGAGGTGCTGGAGTCCCCCAAGCCCTCCTTCCCAGCAGAGACTCGGCAAAGTGGGGTGAGTCTGGGCCTCCGACCACCGGGTGTGGGGAGCTGGGAAGCCACTGCAGCCCTTGAAGAATGCTTGAATTGGTCTCACTTGTACGTGACTCATTTATGGTCAGAATGCCAGACAGCACCTGCGGCCCCCAGCACTCCTAACCCTGGGGTGTGCCCTTCGCCCAGGCTAGGAAAGTGTTCAGCTTCAGCCTTACCTGCTCCAGAGAGCATGACCGTTCTTTTAACTTCGGGTTTCCTCCCCTCCCCACTCCCCTCCCTCCCTCAGCTACAGCGGCTGAAGCAGTTATTCAGGAAGGAGTCTCCTGGGACGAAGGAGATGGAGCTTCCCCCAGAGCCCCAGGCCAATGGGGAGGCAGTGGGAGCTGGGGGTGGGCCCATCTACTACATCTATGAGGAAGAGGAAGAAGAGGAGGAGGAGGAGGAGGAGCCACCCCCAGAACCTCCTAAGCTTGTCAATGATAAGCCTCACAAATTCAAAGATCATTTCTTCAAGAAGCCCAAGTTCTGTGATGTCTGTGCCCGGATGATTGTGCGTGAGTCACGAAGGGAAGCGGAGAGAGCGTGATGTGGAAGGCAGGAGGCGGGGGAGAGGGCTCAGGAGAGGAGCGTTTGTGTAGCAGACAGGCTGTGGCAAGAGGTGGCTTTAGGAGAACACTATTAGAGACTGAGAGTGTCGGGTCCTAGACAGAAAAGGAACCTGGAGCTAGAGTAGCAGCACTGGTTCAAAGGGAGGGGGAGAGCAAGGCCTCACCCACCTGTTCTTCCCTCTCCCAAGTCAACAACAAATTTGGGCTTCGCTGTAAGAACTGCAAAACTAACATCCACGAGCACTGTCAGTCCTATGTGGAGATGCAAAGATGCTTCGGCAAGATCGTGAGTAGGCTCTGGGGAGCGAGGAAGCAGAAGGGAGGGGACATGTGGCCAGCTCCCCCCTCGCAGTCCCTCCCAAGTCATCGTATCCATTTCCCTGCTTTTTCTTTCTCAGCCCATCTCTTACTCTAAGAAGTTGCACTCATGGGAGAGAGGGGGTTCTGGGCCCTGCCTTGCTGTCTCTAATGCTTTCTCCCATCCCGTCCTACAGCCCCCTGGTTTTCATCGGGCCTATAGCTCCCCCCTCTACAGCAACCAGCAGTACGCTTGTGTCAAAGATCTCTGTAAGTGCTCCATGTGGGACCCAAGGGAAAGGGGAAGCCTAGAGATGGTTCCAGCACCACCTCTAGATTTGGAAGCCAAATTCTGAAACAGGAAGATTCTATTTCCCACGGTTCTTTCTTAACCTCATATTTTAGCCATCTTGAATACAGAGTCCATATTCCTGTGCTAGAGCCGAAGGAGATAAGATTAAGCTAGGGCTCCACACAGCTAGCAGGAGACAAAGCCAAGAGTGAAATCTTCATCCGCCTAGCTTCAAAATCTGTGCTCTTCATATGTAAAGCCATTTCTAAGCAAGAACATGGATTCTAGACCATCCTGGTCATTGTTACAGAATAATACCAGTCTCAGGGCTAGATGAAGAGCTGTGGGCATCCTGGGCAGACTCATAATTTGGCACCTCTTACCAACATATTCGTTGACAATTTACTCAACATTTATTTGGAGGAGAGGCTGAACTGTGTGAGAAGCATGGGTGGAAAAAAGAAGAACCCACTGGTGGCAGCACCCCAGCTTGCACATGCCACTCAGCGGAACCAAAGCCAGCAGTTAAAGGACCACTCTCCTTAGAAGGAGAATAGTGATTGTGAGCATTCCCCACCTCCCAAGCAACTTGTTAGCAAAGTTGTCTTTCCACCATCATATAATGCTCTGCCTGCAAGGAGTGCTGGTAAGTATTTTTCTCCATCACATGACATTTCCAGTGATGTTTTTAGAGCTCTTCATAGATGGATGACCTGGGTACGCCCAGCAGAGCCTTCCCTAATCGCGCACGCACACACACGCGCATACGTGTATCTATCTACTCGATCCCGCCTCTCCCTTACTTAGGAGGTCTCTCTTTCCTCCAAGCCTTTCTCTGCTTCCCCGGTAACGGCTTCATTCTTCTCCCCTTCCCACTAGCTGCTGCCAATCACAATGATCCTGTGTTCGAAACCCTGCGCACTGGGGTGATCATGGCAAACAAGGAACGGAAGAAGGGACAGGCAGATAAGAAAAATGTGAGCACCATACCTTCCTCCTGAGGGCCCCTCAAGAGAGTCCATGGAACAGTTGGTCCTGTCTCCTCTCTGGAAAGCTGACAGAAGCTAGGGATTCCCTTCCCCTAGAATTGTGACAGACAAATTTTTTGCATGCAACCTGAGAGGGCCTCTGGTTGAGAACTGCCATCGTGTGTGTTCTTCAGAAACTCCCTTCTGAAATTGTCAGATTAAACACCATAGCCAGCTGAAGGCTAGCACCCGGGCTCCTGGCATTGCGGGACAACAGAGACAAGAGCTATGCTTCTTGGATTTGGGGAAGAGAACGTATCGGGCCAAGTAATCAGAATTCTAGAGCCGTGAAGGGTCCATGAACATCATCTCCTCTGACTCGTGTGTCTTAGAGATGCGGAGCTCATCTAGATCAGAGAACTCAGAGTAGTTGATGTGGCGGTTGGGTGCAAGAGATGTCTGTGGAATGAACTATAACTTAGAAGGCACTAGCAATGTGATTTGACTGCTTCCAGAAAGGCAAGCACCCTCGGGTTCTCTTAAGGGAATTAGAAAAACCATGCTGTCCATTTTTCTCTTATACACCGGAGTATTTTTAGGAGCAGACATAGTAAAAAGCCTGGAATCAGGATCGTGGGGAGGAGGTGATTTGAAGGGACTGATTAGAGAAGAAAATACAAGAAGGGCTTACCAGCTTTCCTCAGACCTTTAAGGGGACTGTGTTTGTTCCATATTGCTCCAGAGGCCAAATCAGTACCAATCTACTAAAAGTTACAGGGAGACTGACATAGTTTTAATTTAGGGAATTGCCGTCAAATTGCATGAGCTTACTTTGTAAGGTGGTGAGCTCCTTGTCATTGGCTGCATTCAAGCACAATGTGGATGGTCCACCTGCCAGAAAGTTTTCAGGAAGGCTGGGCATTAGGCTGGTGGTTGAACTAGGTGTTTCCTCCAAGGCTCCTTCCAACCCTGAGATCCTATTATTCTAAAGTTCTCTGACCCGGATGGAGAGCCAGGGCAAGCATGGGTTCCCAAGAGAGCATCTTCCTAACTCTGGTACCCCCTCCAGCCTCTAGCAGCCATGATGGAAGAGGAGCCAGAGTCTGCCAGACCAGAGGAAGGCAAACCCCAGAATGGTGAGTGTCACCCACCTCCATCCATAGAGATGGAGTAGAGTCAGGCTTGATGGGAACAGAGGATGGAGGGCCAAAGGGCATGGCAGATTTGGAGGCCAAAGAGGCCCACCATGCGGCACCTGGGTGGCTCAGTTGGTTAAGGGTCCAACTTTGGCTCAGGTCATGATCTCATGGTTCGTGGGTTTGACGGTGAGGAGCCTACTTGGGATTCTCTCTCCCTCTCTCTCTCTCTCTCTCTCTCTCTCTCTCTCTGCCCTTCCCCCCACCTCAAAATAAATCAACTTAAAAAAATTTAATTTAAAAAAAAAGTTATGCAACAGAAGGGTAAAAGAATGAGGGTTACCCTCCAGGAGCTAGAGACAATTTTGGTGTTTCCCATCCCAGGAAACCCTGAAGGGGATAAGAAGGCTGAAAAGAAGACACCTGATGACAAAGTGAGAATCCTTTTTCCCTGCAGGAACCCCAGTCCTCTCCCCAACCCAGGTCTGACACCACTCATGGCCTCCACAGAAGCTCACACTTACTCCATGGGTTCCCATCACCCTTAACCTGCCTTCACCCCCTCCCACACACACACACTCACACTCACACACACACACTCACACTCATGCACCAGAATCCTCTCAGTTCAAGGACCTGGAAGAGAGTTGGAATGTAGTATGTCTGTACAATGCCCCTGCCTTGGACTCCTGCCCCTCACTGAGGAGCCGGGAGGCTCATCACCTCCTTTCACCCACAGCACAAGCAGCCTGGCTTCCAGCAGTCGCATTACTTTGTGGCTCTCTACCGGTTCAAAGCCCTGGAGAAGGACGATCTGGATTTCCCGTGAGAGGCCTTAGGACTGGGACGGGAGGGAGGGGACGGGGGTACTGAGAGTGGAGAGGGGAGAGTCTGTCTCCTTATGGGAAAGGAAAAGGGGTATCAGGGCTTAGAGCCTGTTGGGGCTGAACCGGAGCCAGATATATAAGTAAGCTAACTCTCAGAGAGGTATCCCTTCCTCTCCCAGGCCTGGAGAGAAGATCACAGTCATCGATGACTCCAATGAGGAATGGTGGCGGGTAAGAGAAATGGCGGAGGCTAGAGTGGGACATGGGTTGAGTCTAAAATCTGAAATTGAGAGACTGATTCTCCCTCCCATCTCCTCTAGGGAAAAATAGGGGAAAAGGTTGGATTTTTCCCCCCAAACTTCATCATTCGGGTCCGGTCAGGAGAGCGTGTGCACCGCGTAACAAGATCCTTCGTGGGAAACCGCGAAATAGGGCAGATCACTCTCAAGAAGGACCAGGTAGCTCTGGTGCCCCATCCAACCCCAGGCCCCAAGATTCCTCAGCAAACCACACTCCTTGCAGATCTTAACCCATTAATGGGGCTAGGATAGGCCTCCATAAATCCCGGCTCCCCTGCTCCCCTCTTTTCCCTTTTCCGTTGATTCTTCTCCTCTCTAAACCTTTCATCCTTCAGATAGTGGTGCAGAAAGGAGATGAAGCCGGCGGCTACGTCAAGGTCTACACCGGCCGCAAGGTGGGGCTGTTCCCCACCGACTTCCTGGAGGAAATTTAGGCGTGCAGGCGCCTGCTGACGGGAGATACCCATGCCCCATTCTGGGCAGGCCCAGTGGAGGCTGGGGAGGAAAGGGGCGAAAGCAACTTCCTGGAAGGGGGAGGGGTGGAAAGGCCCGTCAGAGCGTGACAGGCCTTCTGGGAAGGGACTGGTTCCCGTCCCCCTCCCCCAGCCTAGGGCCTTGGATAACTGGTACCCTGAGCGGCCTCACCTACAATTCCTCAGGCCCAGCTGTTGAGAGCTGGAAACAGAACGCGTCTCCACTAGGAGGCGCCCTGGGGGTGTGGGAGGCGAATGTATTAAAGTTTTGAAAAAAGTTAGAACTAAGTTTGTTCTTTAACTGGGCGCTGAGGGGAGAGGGAGGAGAGGACCTACGAAGCGTTGGAGAATCCTCCCCAGCTGTCTCACCTCACTACCTACCATCAGGTAACCCGACATCCACCTGGGCTGAGGCTGGTGGGAAGTGGGGAGACAGGTGCCTCCGTCAGGCGAGACCTCTGTTGTCAGTGAACAAAGGGGAGCCGGACTGGAGTCACCACCCCCGCGTCCTGGCTACTAGGAAAAAGATCTGGCTGCAGGGTATGTCCCCCTACCTCTAGGCGAGTTAGCCGCGGGCAGCTCCCCACCTTACATTTCGGAACCTGGCTCAGTGCCGAGCTAGACCGCCAGGGGGCGATGCAAGATCTTGGTTGGAGAGCGAGGGACGCGGCGGGGGAAGGGGGGCGGAAGGAGAGAACCTGAGACACCGTGCCGGAGACCCTGGGCCTGGGAGGGGGTGGGGTGCGTGCCGTCTCCATGACAACACTTCCTCAAGTCCTCTGGGAACCGAGCGAGCGAGACCGGGGGGCCTAACCCCTCCCGCGCGGCCCCCGCCCCAGCCCTTTGCGACAGGTACCGAGTGAGAGGGCGCGGGGCAGACAGCAAACCGGCTCACGAGGAGACCCCCTGCGGCGCGCCGTATGCAAATGTTATTGTTTGCATATGCAAATATGCAAATGTGCCGGCCCCGGTCAGGGTGGCAGGTGGCCGGGAGCGGGAAGGTGTGGGAAAGGGAGCTGAAGGATACGAGGAGTTTGGGGATCTGGGAGCGGACCAGTGAGAGGCAGCCTGAGGTGGTCCCTGGAGTAGGGCAGACCGAGGGTCTGGAGCTTGATGGCGGGTGGGGGAGGGTCAGCCCCGCCAGTCAGGAGATCCTCTTCTGCCCGTTGTCTGCCAGGCCTGAGGTTGGCACCGCCTAGCAAGGTTGGCAGCGGGAGCCCGGGCACCATCTGCTGTTGGCGGGGGGAGGGCAGAGGCTCAGCTGGGCTGGGGAAGAGAAGGACCCGGGACGGACTCGCCCCCCTTCCTTCCAGAAGGCTGAGGGGTGGTGGGGGTAGGGAAGCACATAGGAAAGAAAACTCAATGCAGAGCCTGGTTCAGTTTCCTGTTCCCTTTGCCCTTGACTGTCCCGGACGCCTGGGGGCGGCAGCCGGGTCATAAAAGAAGAGTCAGGCAGCGCCCCCCCCCCCTTGTAATCACGCTCGGGCTGGAAATAAGAGCAGATCACAGGCACCCGCCTCCACCACCAACACAGAAATCAAGCTTTTGCCCCCATCCCTCCTCGGGATACGCCCACCAACAAAGGCGTGGTGGTGGGGGGTAGTCGGAGGTCGGTGGCGGGGTGCGGGGAGTCTAGATCTTGGGTCGTATCTCTTCATCAAGAGATATGAGCGACTCAAACCAAGATCCCCCGAAATCCTCGAGAGGGCCCCCCCCCACGATGCTGAAGCAAAACCAATTTACTGGCTCATTGGGCGGCGATGCTGGCGTGGGGGTGCCGAGAAGCAGAGAGAGCGGCTGTTCTCCCCCTCTACACTCGGGGGGCACCCCCTTCCCCCGCCTCGTGGAGCCGGCAGCTGTCCCTAATTAGAGCGGCGGTTTAATTGGATTTATCAGCAGTTAATAGGAAATTAAGCAAAGGGCCCGAGAGAGGGAGGGCGGGAGGAGCGGGGAGGCCGGCTGTGCCGAGCTCGAAGAACGGGTGCTTGGGGTGCCAGGGGTGGGGACACAGTCCCAGTATCGCGATCGAGCCCCATGATCACACCCTCCCCCTAGTACTTGCCCGCCGTTGAGTCCAGGCCTGCCAGCATATAGAACTCATATGAGGGAGGGAGAAGTGACAGCGACCCTCGGTGGGCCCGCACACCCCTCACCCCGCAAACGGCCGCCTAGGTGATGGATGATGTTGCCACACGCAGCAAAGGTCATAAGTCTGGGCCAAGGAACGGACTGAATTGAAAACAGACCGGAGGAGGGGCAGGGCTACCAGGGTCCAGGACACAACCCGCACCCTACACCTCCGCAGTGCCCACTCCTCTCTTAGCAAAGAAAGTGCCCCTTCCAGTGGGAAGATTGGGCAGCATCGGAGAATGAGGGGGAATACGGAGTGACCCTCTTTTCCACGACTGCCCCGCGGCTGTGTGGGGCATCCCTTGGGAGTCACTAGGTCCCTCTGTTGCTCCCCCCTCTTCCCCAAGTGCTGGGGTCGGGACTGGCGGATCGGCTGTTGTTAGAGTGGCCCAAGGTGTGCACCACCCACCCTAGGGGCCAAGGAAGGAGGCGAGCAGTCAGTCAAGCAGGGGAGCAGGGTCCACAGCCCCAGGCACTTCCTGTCACCAATACCTCATTATGTGGCTAGGCTAACAAGGCCTGCTTCGGGGACCTCAGCGACCTCTCTGCCACACTCTACCACCGGAGGGCACAGACAGCAGCAGCTGTATACGTGTGGGTGCGAACCTCTGAATGTGTGGGAGTTGGAGGGGGTCTGTGTCCCTGGAGATTATGAGTGTCTATGCCTCTGGTGTGTGGCGCGTGTGTGCGCCTGTGTCCTGAGCGAGGAAGGTGTGTGTATCAGAGCACGAGGTGTAGTGTATGTTGTTGGTATGTGTGTCCCTGGTGTGTGTCTGTGCCCCTAAGCACGTATTCGTCAGTCTTGTCCCCATTCGCTCCTCCTCAACCTTTGTAATTTTTGTCTGGCTTAGGCCCTGGGTGTCTAGGTGTGCATACGTGCTCTGGCGTGTCTATGTGTCTGTGCGATCTTCACGCCTGGGTGTGCCCCGGTGTGGGCATTTCCGCGTGTCTCTGCCTGCAGAACTGTGTATGTGTGAGAATCAGGAAGAGCCGCCGGTGAGTGTGTATTGCTCTGGCGTCTCCGCCTGCAGGTGTGTGTATCTCCGTGACAATGCGTGGGCGTGTGCCTGGGTGTGAGCCGCGCGACAGCGTGTATTCGAATGACAGTGTGACGCACGCGCGCTCTGGGGTGTGTGTGTGTGTGTGTGTGTGTGCGTGCGCGCGCGCGTGTCTGGGTGAGTCTCCCACACCCGCCCCTTCCTCTCCCCATTTCTATTCCTCTCTCCTCTCCGGGCGGGCTTGGCTCCGCCGTCCGCATCATCTCCATCCATTATTGAAGAAACAGCCGCGTCCGCTCCAATCACATCAACACCCCCGCCCCCCTCCGTTCCGCTCGCCCCGCGGCCCCTCTGGGTGCTGGAGAGGGGGGAGCCGCGGCGCGGCGGGGGCGCCGGGCAGGAGCGGGCTCGTGACCCTGTGCCCCGAGCCGGGCCAGGCACCGGGACGCCGGGGTCCCTGGCGGAGAGCGCTTTGCATAAACAGATGGCGCGGGCGTCTTTGTCTCGCTCGCCGCGCGGCTCCCGGCTCCGCGGCTGTCTGGCTGATGCAATCATGATCATCTCTCGGAGCCTCGGGACCCGGCGCCCTTAATAGCGGCAGAGGGGGTCAGGGGCTCTGGGGCTCCCGAGCAGATGCTGGGCACTGTGTCTTCCCTCCCGGGCGCCCCCTCCACGCCCCATGGCTGCAGAGGGAAGACGGAGGCCGTGCAGAGGTGACGGGCATGTGGAGGTGACCGGGAAGTGGACCCCGGGCAGTGCCCTGAGGTGTCCCCAGGCAGTCTCGTTGGACAGCTGCAGCCCCCCAGGGGCAGCAAGCCAGAGAATAGTAATAGAACTGGGGGATGAGAAGGGGGAGAAAGAGACAGAGACAGATAGGCATTTGTAAAGAGAGGCGCAGAGGGTAGAGAGATGTAGAGGGAAGGAGAGACAAACACAGAGAGACACAGGAAGAGATGCAGAGGGACAAAGCCTGGTGGAGAGAACTGCAGAGGGAGAGACAGACAGACACAGCCAGAATGATAAGGAACAGAGAGACACAGACATACATACACAGACACAGAGACAGAGTTAGACAGACAGGGCCTGAAGAATAAAGAAGCAGAAAGAAGAGCAGCCAGAGACTGGGTTAGTCAGGGTCAGAGGGCAGAGGGCAGTCTTAGGACGGTGACCCATCTTCAGGCGTCTGGACCAGCTGCGCAAGAGGGATCAGCCTGAACCCGTGGTGCCACCTATAGCCGGCAAAGTGGGAGATGGCCCATTCCCTCTCCGCACCTGGCCCTGGTCCCCCCTCACACCAGAAGAGAGGAGGCTGCGGGACCCAGTGCCTTGGCGGCGGGAGTGGCAGGAGCGGCGAGCGGGACGTGGACGGACTCTCCAGGCACTGACTTACCTGCCGGAGAGCTGTGAGGCGCAGAGCCTGCGCGACCCGATAGGGGGCGCCCGAGGCATCTCCCCTGAGAGCTCGGGAGCCGCTCAACCTCCAGGGGGCGCCCCGCGCCCTCGGCCCCAGCAGCCAGCTCGCTCCGCCCAGCCCAGCTGCTTTTGACAAGCGGTGCGGCCAGCCGGCGGATTAGTGTCCTGGCGCGATTTCGCGTTCAGAATCTGGTCCCCACGGGACCCCCGCACGCCCCAGGCCACGCCTAATCCGCAGCTAATGACTTCTGCGGTTCCTCCCCCGGCTCGATCAGCGTGGCCTGAGTCCTTCTGATGGGAAAGTGCGGGAAGGTGGGGAGACATGGGATCCGAAACCCACGAAGTTGAGTCCCAGTTCGGCCCCAGAGATCACGTTCCAGAAATGAGAGGGGGCTAAGAAGTAGGGTCAGGGGTCAGAGACTGGCACCCGAAACGGGTGCAGGGGCCAAGAGCCCTGGCGAGGCCAGAGCAGAGGCAGTAATAAGGTAATAAGGCGCTTGGAAAGTGGGGGTGGAGGCCCACGGCAGAAGGAAGAGCAGCGTCTCTAGGAAAGCGGCGGGGCAGAGAGTCCGTTACGCGCTAGACCCTGGTCCCCAAAACTCGAAAGAAACGGCACAGGAGCGTGGGTGAGGCCCCGAGAAGAAAGGGGCGTGGCGCAGGGGCCCGCCGTCCCTGTTGGCGTCCTGGCGCCCCAGCTGTGCCATAGAGAGCCAGATGTACAGCCCAGATGTGCTGCCCCTGGAGCTCGAGCTCCGGGATTGATTTTTGGTCCCGGAGACTGGAGGGCTGGGGGGCACGAGTGACAGGACACTCCACTCCCTGGCCCTGCCGGCCGTGGGGGTGCGTGCGCGCGCTCTGGGAGGGCCGGGCTCTGCGCTGCTCCAGGTTCTGACATCCCGTCAGTCCCCCTCCTCCGCGCCCCCCTCAACACACATCGTAGCGAGTCTCTGTCTCTTTGTTCTCGCCGTGTCTCTGACACTTTATCTCATTATCCGCCGGAGGGAGGCGGAGAGCCGGGGACCCCGCAGCCTAATTACAGCCGCGCTTCTCAGCGCAGGGGGCGGGGGAGGTATCAGCGCCGGGAAAGGGAGGGGGCTCCCCAGGAAGGGTCGCTTCCTTCCCAGTACCCCACCCCCCAGAGGTGGGCGCACAACTCGCCCTTGTCCGCGCTGCCACAGGGCTCTGGCGGGGAGAAGTCGGGGAGCTCTGCCGGATTTGGCCGCGCGGCGGGAGGGAGGCGGGTGGGAGGATGGAAGTCAGCTCGGCAGTGGGGAGAGGCGGTTAGGACTAGGCGCCAGGGTCCCTACGACCCCCCATTCCCCAAAGACGGCGGCAGTGAGCTTCGCCACCCTAACAGCCTAGCAGATAGCTAAGTTGGCAGCAGAAAGGGAGGCAATCGCTCTGCACTTCTAGCTCTGTGCGCCTCGCTCGCTCTCTCCTCCTTCACCATCTTTTCTATCTCCCCTGGACTATTTCCCTCACCCCATTCTCTCCCTCTCTATCACAGCCAGAGCAGAAAGTGGACTCCTTGGGTGGCTCTGACTTCACCCCTACTGGAGGTAGGCAGAGCAAGCAAGTCTATCAGCCCCCCAAACTTCGAAAACTGACCTATTCTATCCTGAGCAAGGTTTAAACATTCTCCTGGCCTCCAAACACTGTTCCAGGCCAACCGCAACACAACTGGGAGAACCACCCAGGACTCAGGAGGTGGGGCTGCTTCAGCATTGTGGGTCTGTCTGTCCCTCTCCTCCTCCAACTACACTGTGGAGGGAGACAGAACTAGAACTCTCGGGATCTGCTAGTTCTAGGGGTGTCAGGGAGGTGCTTCAAATGCCCTCACTAGTCCCTGGCCCCTCTGCCCCCCTCATGCCACCCCCCTGCACTTCACTTACAAGTCTGTCTGCCTGACCCCCTGTCCCATGGTGAGCCCCTCTTCCCACCTCTGGGTCCTCCCTCAATCAGTCTCTTGGTCAAAACCTGTGAAGTGTCTCTCTCAGACCAGCCCCAAGCCCCCGGGTACGATGGTGTCCCCTGAGCCGGGGTGCGGGCGTCTGGAGGAGTGGAAGAGCAGAAAGCCGTCTGCTCCTGGACAACTCTCCGGCTCTGAGCTGGGAACTGCGGGAGGAAGGGATGAGTGGGGGCGGGGTGAGTCTGCCGGAGCGGGCCGGGCAGGGCTGGGCTGACCCCTCCCCAGCCGGGGGCGGGACCCCGAGAGGAGTGAGGGAGCCGAGCGGCTGGGGAACATCAGACGCAGGAGAGGCGATATGGCGGGAACCAGTACCGGGGCCCGCTTCTACCGGCAGATCAAGAGGCATCCCGCGGTGAGTTGGGTCCCCAGAGCCACTGTATCTAACTCCTAATTCTCTCGCTTCCCCGGCGGCCCCTAAATCTCCCTCTTGCCCAGTTCCCCCGTTGCTCCTAAGCTTTTTCCAGCGTACCCTCGAAACTATCCCTGCAGTGTGCCCCGTGTCTCTTAAATCCACCTCGGACCGGCTCGCTGTGGGGTGAGGGAGACGAAGGCTGGAAGTGTGGTGGGGAAGGCTCCAGGTCCCCTCTCCCAAAAGGGAGGGAGCGCCAGACCCGGGTGGGGGCGGGGACGGGTGGTGGCTGAGAAGGTCGTAAGAGGCGACCGGGACCGCGGGGAGGTGGGCTGACCCTGGAAGCGCCCTCCGTCTTCCCCGCAGCTCATCCCGATGATCGGCTTCATTGGTCTGGGAATGGGCAGCGCCGCGCTGTACTTGCTGAGACTCGCCCTGCGCAGCCCCGACGTCTGGTAAAGGCCGGATTTGGGACGCAAGGAGGGGGCCTGGGTGCGGCAAGATAGGGTAGGAACGCAAGGGCCTCTCAGGAACAGTGCGAATGGGGAGCCCTAGCAGGGATTCCCAGGCAGCGCACCTGCGTCTGCACCGCCAGGCACCTCCGGGCTGGAGCCTGCCCCTGGGCTGGGAGGCCCCGGCCTTTCCTCCCACCCACCCGACCCCGCTCGCTCCTCGGGGCCCCAGACTCGACCCGCTTTGGGCTGCGGAACCCGCACAGCTCCCGGCCCGGTTGCCATGGCGACGCGCTGGCCGGCGGGCGGCCCTTGGGTACCTCCACCTCCCCGCAGGAGTGCTGGAGGGTGTGGCCGGTTGAGCTGCTAGGGGCGCCTTTGGGGCTAGGGTGGCACAGAGACTCGAAGCCCCACGGGAGGCGGCGCGGGTGTGGAGTCGGGGCTCTCTGGTGCTGGTCAGGAGCACGTACAGCGTTATGGGAATTTGAGGCACATCGCTGAAACCTCGGCCCCCTCAGGATCTCTGCCTGATTCCCACCGCTCTGTTCTGGGGGGTTAACCTGGGGTGGCAAGGAGCCAGGGGGAGGCCCTGGGCCGGGTTGTCAGCCCATCACCTGGCCCCATACTGACAGTGGTGACGCCTTTTCATTTCACTCGTCAGCACTTTCTGTCAGTCTCTGGGACATGGGGCCCCCCCCAGGGTAGGATGGGGGTGCTGGGGTGACCCTGTGTGTCACCTTAGGCATCAGAGTCCTAGTTTCCAGAGAGAAAACCCTAACCTTCCTCCTCCCTCTCTGTAGCTGGGACAGAAAGAACAATCCGGAGCCCTGGAACCGCTTGAGCCCCAATGACCAATACAAGGTATCTCCCGGTGGCTCTAGGGTTGCTCCTCCATCCCTCCTCGGTCCCAGGACCACCCTCCCCACCCCAGGCCACAAAGGGCAGCCTGGGGCACTCAGTGCCCCTTTCCTTCCTATAGTTTCTTGCAGTTTCCACCGACTATAAGAAGCTGAAGAAGGACCGGCCGGACTTCTGAGCCCGCTGGGATGCAAGGAGGAAGTAAAACCACCGTTAGCCAGCCGACTCATTTCTTCCACTCTCTGCCCCCTGCCCCCCGGGGCGCCACTCTAGCCACCCCGTCCAGCTGCTGCTTACACAGGCTTGGTTCCCACAGGAGGGGAGGCAGCTCCCAACCCCCTTCCCTTGCTCCCAGCAGCGGAAGCGCCTCTGACCCTCAGCTGGAATCCCACGAGGGGGAGGAGTAACACAGCGGGTTGACCCAAAAGGCTCAGGCCAGCCCCTCTGCCCCCCTACCCAGGCCTTGCAGGGTGTGGCTCAGGCTACGTGTTGAGCGTGGCCAACGTGAGCCAAGAGCAGGCAGAGGCCTCTCGGTGCCAAGTGACGTGGCGGGCCCCACGTTAGCCCAGGCTCCCGGCGCCAGCGCAGGGGCGGTGCTGCTCTGGCTCGACCGGGCTCGTTGCCTGCCGCCCAGCCAGGCCTGGATGAGGCACCTCCTCGCTCCTCCTCCTCGTGCCCAAGCCCGCTGCCTCCCGCGCCAACAGGCATCCCCTCCTGCCGCCTCGCACCTGGGCCTCCCCTGCCATTCTGCCCCTCCCTTGCTCCCCTCAGTCCCCTGGGATCAAACAGAAGCAGCCGTGGGCAAAATACAATTTCATTTAACAAATTGAATTTGCTGCGCCTGCTAATCACGTCTGGTGTCGGCTCTGATCAGAGACAGAGAAAGGAGGCTGCAGCCCCGGGGGGTCCTTGTGGTGGTGGTGATGGTGGTGGTGGTGGTGGTGGTGGGGAAGGGAGGAGCACATGTAGGAAGACAAGTCACTACCTGGCCCAGGGGACCCCTCCCACAGTAATAGGAGAGCTCAGGGCAGGTTAGCATTTTATTAGATAAAAACAGAAAGGCGGAGCCTACCCACCCCTTCCTCTGGCTCACAAGGGCAACTCCCCCCTCTCCAAGTAAGAGCAAGGAGTCTAAACACTGAGATAATGGAAGAGTTCGGGGCGGAAGGCCCCAGGCCTCCTCTTTCTAAGTCTTGTTACAAAAAGAAATCTTCTCAGCTACAAAGTCCAGAATATACCTGGCTCTTCCCCTAAGTGGGAGGATTTCTCTCCCCTAGCAAAAAATTGAAAGACAGTCATTCTCCTCCATTGGTCCAGATAGACAGAAGAAAAAGTTTCAGTCTGTGGGCCTCGTCTCCTAGGTGCCCTCAGCGCTCATCAAAACCAGGCATGGGGAAAGCCCTGGCAAACTGCTCCACCCGTTGCCTGAGGTCGGCCAGCCGATGACTTGTTTCTGGGTCCTTGAGCAGGAAGGATTTGAAATCCTGGAGTTTGGCTAGAGGGGGATGAGGAAAAAAGTGGTCAGAACTTCAAGGGAGGCAGTTCGATCAGCCAGGGGAAGGGACGGACAGGGAATGTGAGCTGGCTGGCTCAGGAAGGGTCTCGCCCGCTCACCGGTCTTGCTCTTCACCTCCAAGCCAATGTTGACCCCTTCATCTATAAAGTCTACGACTCTCCGGAAGTCATCCTCACGGAACTGTCGAGAGGTCAAGGCTGGGGCCCCTGGGAGAGAGGGAGAAGAGGATGAGCATAGCCCAAGCCCCCCTGGCAGCCATCCCTCCCTCCTCAAGCCTCAGTCTCACCGAGCCTCAGGCCCCCAGGTGTGATGGCACTTCGGTCTCCAGGACAGGTGTTCTTGTTGGCTGTGATGGATACAAGCTCCAGCACCCGCTCAGCCCGAGCTCCATCCAGGCCCTTGGGCCGCAGGTCCACCAGCACTAGGTGATTGTCGGTGCCACCTAAGGGAAGGGACAGTAGGCCGGGAGGGGTGAGTTCTAGGCCTCTGTCTGAGGCTACGGAGGCTCTCACCCACCCCAACCCCCTCCCCCCGGCTCACCAGACACGAGCGAGTAGCCTCGCTCTAGCAGGGCATCAGCCATGGCCCGGGCATTCTTGAGAACCTGCAGGGCATACTCCCGGAACATGGGGGTGCAGGCCTGGAGACAAGACAGTGGCACCTGTGACCCCGAGCCCTACCCCTTCTGCTCCTCCACCTCCACCACAGTTGTGACCCCAGCCCTGACCCCACCCTGGCACTTCCATCAGCTCCAACTGAGTTAGCACGCAACAGGGTCTAAGCCTCCAGCCCAGTGCCCCCCCACCCCACAATAGTAGGTTCCCCAACCTGCTTTAGGGCCACGGCCACTGCAGCAATGGCATGGTTGTGGGGCCCCCCCTGCAGGGATGGGAACACCGCAAAGTTGATTCGGTCCTCAAATGTGTAAGGGATCTCCCGGCCAGTCTTGGGGTCCACAGCCTGCACCCCCTTCCGGTAGAAGATGAGTCCGGACCTGCGTGGGAGGTAGGGGATCAGAATCTAAGTTAAAAAGAAAGGATAAGGGAGGAGAGAAGCAGAGGAAGCTGCCTGGCCTGGACCCGCTGAGCTCTCAGAGTCTACCTCAGCTGGGCCAGTGTGCAGGACGAGGAGAGCAGCCCCTCACTCCCACCCCCAAATCCCCTAGCGGGGAACTGACACCATGGGCAAGAGAAGAGTCATCACAGATTGGGCAAAAAATCTTCAGGGTTCCAGGGGGGAGAATGAACTCTTCTCAGATCCAGCCCAACGGTGCCTCTGGACTAGGGCGTGAAGGCAGAGAAAGGCAGGGCCTGACCTCAGGAGAGCCTGACCTGGCCCCTCGAAGGGTCTTGTGAGTGGTGGTGGTGACAACATCCGCATGCTTGAAAGGTGAGGGGATCACCTTGGCAGCCACCAGGCCACTGATGTGGGCCATGTCTGCCAGCAGGTGTGCCTTGACCTCATCACACACCTGGGCAGGTACAGAGACGGGCCTTAGCCTGGGGAGGGCCCAGACAGGCCTCCCCAAGGCTTCACCCCCTTCCAGAATCTCCCCACCACCCCGGGAAGTGGCTGGTACTCCGGCCCTCCGCCGACCTCTCTCATGCGGGCGTAGTCGATGAGGCGAGCGTAGGCACTGGTACCAGCTATAATGAGCCGCGGGCGGAAAAGCCGAGCAGTCAGTGCCAGCTGGTCATAGTCGATGAGGCCGGTTTTGGGCTGGGAGGACAAACGAAAAGCTGAAGCCCTGAGACAGAAGCAGGGCAGCTCGCTCTCCTCCTTGACCCTCAAGGCTGCCCAGGGCTCCAGCCCCTCGCTTTTCCCCAGGGAGGGCCACCGGGGCCCTAGCACTCACGTTTAGCTTATAGGGCATAGACTCAAAGAAAATGGATGTGGCCGAGATCCGCTTGACATCAGACATGTAGCCGTGAGTAAGACTGGAAAGGGACGAGAGTGGGAAGACAGCTTCAGAAAAGAGTCACCCCCAGACGTAACCACTCCCTTCCTGCCCGGCTCCGAAGGCCTCTGTCCCCGGAACACTGCTCCCAGTATGTGCGACCCTCCCTGCTCAGTCCATTCTGTGGAGAGCGTGGGTTAACTGGGATCTTCTCTTCCTCGTCCACCGACTTGCAGGGCAGGGGGAAGCCTGCATGGGCCACCTGTGTGGCACACAGTAGGTGTCCAAGGAAAACTCCTTTCCCATGCTCCTCCCGCCCACCAAGCCCAGCACCCACTGCATCCATACTCACTGGCCCCCATCGGGCAAGTCCAGCCCCATGATTCGGTCGTGAGGCTGCAGGAGGGCCGTATAGGCGGCCAGGTTAGCCGGAGAGCCTGAGTACGGCTGGACGTTGACTCCCCACTGTGCAGGGTCCAGGTCAAAGGCCTCCAAGGCCCGGCGCTGACACAGCAGCTCGATTTCATCTACCACCTCCGCTCCTCCGTAATATCTGCCATGAGATGGGGGTATATCAGGGCACGCAGAAAGGGTTCCACCATCCCCCTCCACCAGCAGCAAAGGGCGGGGAAGGCCACTCCTCCGTACACACTGGGAGGTACAGGCTGGTGTCCCCCACTGGGAGCACCACTCCCGAGAGCGCCCTCCAGCCCTCTGGCACCTAGCCCTCACCTCTTGCCAGGATAACCCTCCGAGTACTTGTTGTTCAGACAGGACCCCAAGGCCTCCAGCGCAGCTCGGCTGCAGAAGTTCTGGGGTAAGGGAGAGTGGGGGGTATTGTCAGAAGGTACTGAGCCCCTTTCCCTGGAGCCCCCCCCCCCAGCCCCGCCCTGCCAGAGCCCTGGGCAGCGGGGAGGAACCGGGCTCTACAGAAACCTCTATTCATTCAGTGTTCCTTGTCAGGCCTGAAGAAAGGCCAGAGGAAGAATCCTGAGGAACCCAGCTGCCGTGGTAGGTGTCCCCAGTAGGGCCACCTGTCCACTTGAACCTGTGCTTCCAGGCTCCTCTTTCCTTCTGGAAGGGGGAGGGACCAAGCTAGAGTACAGGGGCCCCAGAAAGCTTCGGAAGCTCTCCAATGTCCCCATCCCACAATCCAGACTGCTCTGCCTTTCCTTCAGAGGACAGTAAGAAGACAAGGAGGGCCACCTGGGTGGCTCAGTCAGTTAAGCATCTAACCCTTGATTTCAGCTCAGGTCATGACCTCACGGTTTGTGGGCTCCAGCCCCGTGTCGGGAGATGAGCATGAAGCCTGCTTGCGACTCTTTCTCTCACCCTCTCTCTGCCCCTTCCCCACTTGTGCAGGGGCTCACACATTCTCTCTTTCAAAATAAATAAACTTAAAAAGGGGCACCTGGGTGGCTCAGTCGGTTGAGTCTCTGACCTGAGCCAGGTCAGGATCTCACAGCTGGTGAGTCTGAGCCCCACATCAGGCTCCGTGCAGACAGCTCAGAGCCTGGAGCCTGCTTCCCTTTCTGTGTCTCCCTCTCTCTCTCCGCCCCTCCCCCGCTCATGCTCTGTCTCTCCCTTTCTCAAAAATAAATAAACATTTTTTAAAAAATTTAAAAAACCAAACTTAAAAAAAGAAAAGATGATGGGGCGCCTGGATGGCTCAGTCGGTTAAGCATCTGACTCTGGATTTCGGCTCAGGTCTTGAGCTCACATTTGTGAGTTCGAACCCCACCCACATCGGGCTGTGCACTGACCGCATGGAGCTCACTGGGGATTCTGTCTCCCTCTCTCTCTACTCCTCCCCTGCTCCTGTGCATGCTCTCTCAAAACAAATAAATAACATTTTTAAAATGCTAAAAAAAAAAGAAGAAGAAGAAGAATACAAGGAGATAAAGCCCAGCAGGCAGGCTGGAGTCTGAAAGGTACATCTGTGGAAACAGTAAGGTGACATGTTTCTTCCCGCACCCATCGTGGCCCATGCCTTGGTCCCTCTCCCCAAACCCCACCTCCGAGGCAATGAGCTCCAGGCCACGACACTGCCTGTCCTTCTCCCTCTGCAGCAGCTCCCACATCTCAGGGTCACTGTCTGACAGGCTCTCTTGGCCCGTCCAGCCCCTGGTTGCTTCTCCAGTCTGCGTCTCCGCCACCTTGCTGTGCTGGCACCGTATGGCCATCCTGCCCAGCTGACCACATCTCTGCAGGGGCTGGGAAAGGAAAAACCAGGATCAAATAAAAAGCATCCAAATAGTCTCCCAACAACTCTCAGCCACGTTCGTCAGGCTTTCTGGCTCCAAAGCTAGCAGCCAGTTGTCCACACATTCTTTTCCAGTCCTCATCAACCCCACCTCCTCCTTTAAAAGCCAGTTCTAGAGCCAAGGTTGAGGTCAATGTCCAAGGGGTGGTTCTGAGTCGGTCCATTCACCTCACCTCCGAATTTCCCCGCACCTCGACCCAGAATCACTCTGCAAAGCAACAGGGCAAAGTTTGCCCTCTGGAAGCCTATGTCTTTGGAATTCAGGGGCAGTTCCCTGAGGTTCCAGAACCTCCTCAACCCGCAAGCACAAAAGGGTCTTCCCAGTAGGGCTTCCATGGCACTCAGGGGAGAGGAGGCTGAGTTGGAAAGGGTTCAGGCAATAGGCTGCAGAGGAGGTTTCCAGAGCAATGGAATGCCAGCGCAGACTTTTAGCAGTCTCTGGGAAAAGGGGGATGGGTGGGGAGCCGGCCGGCGGGGAAGCCAAAATCCACATCCTGTCCTGTGCCCCCCACTTTCCCACCTCCTTCCAGCCCTGATGTAAGCAGCGGGGCCAGGTTGCATCATCTGCACGGCTCAGAGCTGGCAGGAAAGACTCAGTTCGCCGGTCCAGGCCTGGGACCCCACTCGTCGCCTGGGTCCACAGGGCATCCGGTGCGGTTCTCTCCCCTAATGCCACGTGAAATGGGCGGTCGCAGGCCCTGGGGCGTCTGGCTGCCACACTGAGGAGGGACCCCCAGTTATGCCGCGGCACTGGGGGTGGGAGGTTCTCAAGGATACCCCAGTTGCACGTGTGCTCCCCGAGGACCAAAACCACGTGCGTGGAAAAGCCAAGAGAACCCCAGAGTTTGTGAAAGGGTTCTGGGGCGGGAGGGGAGCTCGCTTTCTATTGGTCACCCAATCTCCGAATCCCCATTCTTACCCGAGTCGCCCAGAACAAAGACAAGGGCAGCATCGCAACCGGAGGTCGCAGGAAGTCCAGCCACCAACTCTGGCTGGGGGAAAGCGAGGGTAGGAAGACGACTGCTCTTAGGGCGCATGCGCGAGAACGGCCCGGGAAGCCACCGTATTAAGGGGAGAGATCTACGCATGCGTGAGATGGCCCCTTTACGGTCTCTTGGGAATTGTAGTTTTTTACCCACTTCTTCCGCTTCAGTTCCCCATGTGTAGCTCATAGTCAGTGGCTCTCGTTTGAAAGAAAAGAGATCCAGTGCCGCCACACCTCCTCACTGTCCTGAGGCTTTTTAGTGTGCGTGTGTGTGTGTGTGTGTGTGTGTGTGTTTTACCCTGTCGTCCAGACAACAACCATTTATTGGGTGCCTACTGAATACCTACCTAGCATTATTAGGCTCTTTGGGAAGTATAAAGACTCCTGTTCGAGCTAGAGAGCACTGGAAAGCACCCTGTTTTGGAAAGGTGAGAGACTTGAGTTCAAGTTCCAGCTCTGGGGCTAACTAGCAAATTAGCCTACCTGGGCCTCGGTTTCCTCATTTGTAATTAAAAAATAACAGGTAGTGAGGATTCAATGAGACTTTTTGTGTAAACATGCTCTGGGGTGGATCACCCTCCCCTCATTCTCTGACCTGCCTCCTCCATGGTTACCTCCTTCTAGGACATTCTGGAACTGTGTGAGGTGCCCCCTCCTGTTGTTGAATTTGGTACCTGTTTAACTCTTGCTCCTCCAGCACTCAGTGAGCTCTCTTTATATCCCTGGGGCTATAGATCCTTGATATTGGAAAGGACCTTCCTTTTAGCCTGACTTCATCTGGACTCATCCTTTGGGCGAGGGACTCACTGACTCCCTTACAAGTAGGCTCCCAAACGTGGGTATCGGAATTGGGTGGGAAATGTAGTATAAATATATGAGTGTGAGGCTTCCCTTCAGAGGTTCTAATTCAATGGATCTTAGGGTTTTTTTTAATGTTTATTTATATTTGAGAGAGACAGAGTGTGAGTGGGGGAGGGGCAGAGAGAGAGGGAGACACAGAATCTGAAGCAGGTTCCAGGCTCTAAGCTGTCAGCACAGAGCCCGATGCGGGGCTTGAACCCAGGAACCGTGAGATCATGACCTGAGCCCATGACCTGAGCCGAAGTCGGACACTTAACCGACTGAGCTACCTGCCCCAATGGATCTTAAAGAGTGGGCATTTGCCCACTCGTGGTGACAGTTTCCTCTCCTCAATGATTCTAATAAGCAGTGATTTTGAGAACCGTTGCCTTACTTAGCAATATTACACATTCATTCATTCACTCATTCAACAGACACGGTGAGCTCCGACTCTGTGCCAGACATGCCACAGCCTTGGAAATAGAAGAATAGATCACTGACTGCTGGGACATAAGAGGCCAACAGGTAAAAAAAATGCAACAAGTGCGATTACAGGCAGGGCAACTCGGCTCCCAGATGTCCAGGTGTCCAAGGGGGAAGGGGTGGGAGAGGAGAAGAGGATGGCTGTAGAGGAGGCAGTTTGTGAGTCAGAGGAAGAGGAGGAGGAGAGTCCATCACAAAATATGTTCACATGCCAAATTTTAATCTCCAGGACATGCTATTTCATTATTGCCTTACACCTGAGGAAACTGAGGCCCAGATAAGCTAACTTGCGATTCCAAACATTCCCACTTGGCTCTCATACCAGGCCTCAGAAGTCCCCTCTTAGCTTTAACCTCCTTCCCTCCCACTCTAGCCTCAGGTGTTCTCAGGTCTTTCCAGCAAAAGGCCCTGGTTGAGGTTCTTCTCCTTCCTCCAATCTCTGACCTAGAACCACCTCCCACCTCCCTCTTCCTTTCAGTTGCTCTTGTTATTCATCCATCCATCCATCCCTCTAAGATTTATTTTCCCCATCACCACCTTTCATTTCCAGGCATGTCTGGGTCATCAGACTCACCCGTGACTCAGTTTCCCTCTGGAACCAGTGGACAATTCCCTGGAGAATACTGCCTTCTCCGAGTCGGTACCTTGGCCCAGGACTCAAGAAGGAAGGCAGAAGACGAGGTGTCGAGAGGTGACGTTCTGTGCCTCAGCTTGTCTGTACCCCCTCCCTCGCCCCAGTCAGGGGTCCCCAGGGGAGGGGGGGCGGCTGAGCTTGAGAACTGCTAATGAAGCCGCAGCCAATTAATGCCCGGGCCAGGGTTGGGGGCGGATAAAATTAGCAGCGGCAGCGGCGGCGGGAGGGAGCTGGAGGCGGAGGTGGGGAGGGTGGGCAGCTGGCTGAAGGGGGCCTTGTTTGCAGGCGGCGAGCAGCGGTGGCGGCGCGGCCAGGCTCTCCAAACTCGCGTCCGTCCCTTCCCCCACCCCCTCATCTCTGGCCTCCCTCCCTCCCTCAGCCGTCTGCAAACTCAGCGCCCACGAAATTAGGAAGGAAAAGGAAGATCGATGACTCCAGATGCCGCAAACACCGGTCCCCCTCCCCCCCACCTGCCGCCTCCCGCCAGCCCCTCGGAGCTTAGCAGGTTGTCAGCGCTCTGCCTACGCTGTCCCTGCAACTCGATCCCATTTCAAGGCCTTATACCTCCTCCCCCAAGTCTTCTCCAACAGTCCGCTGGTAGTTCCCTCTGAGGTCTCATCCCCATTCTGTCCGCTGCAGCTTCACTTCGCCCACCTCTGGGAGAAACTCCCCGCCTCCTACCGGAAGGGTCGCTCCCATCTCCATCTGACCTGATCTTGGATGCCCTCCGAGGTGCTAACTCCGTCAATATTTGCCTCAGTTTCCACGAGTCGCCCAGGGAGGAGGCCCTGGCCAGACCTCTGCCAGACTTAAACCCACACCCCCCCCCCCACAGAGGTCTCACACAGACGCGTATTGGATTTCACTTTATTTTGTTCCCTTTCCCGTCTGTTTTGGCGTAGAAAAAATATCACCGAGAGGAAGCAGCCGGAAAGGGGCAGGTGGAGCAGGGCTGCAGGGACAGGAGGGAGGCGGGCAGAGGGCAGGGGCCGAGTCGATCGCCTAGGCCCAGGAGTTCTGCTTCCGCTACCCTAATTAGGGTTTCGGGGAAAGGCGGACAGGCATACCGCAGGCAGAAGGGGTTGGGGATAGGCCGCACCTTATGGGCCTAATAGTCTTTACGTGGGGACCGGATGGAACAGGAGGAAAAGCGCCTGGGGGTAAGACAGGGTGCGTAGAGGGTGCCAGGCCAGGCGTCATTAAAGATGCGGACAAAGGGAGTGTCCAGCCCAGCGTCGGGGGCATAAGGGGGGACCCGATGCAGACGTAAGGGACACTGGGACCGCCTCCAAGCCCCGCCTATTCCAGGCCTGCGCTCTTGCCCCTCCACTTGGGAGGTAGCGGAAGGGGTTACCGCCACCTCCACCTCGTTAGCACTCTCCATAAGGAAAAGGAGGACCCACGCCAGCTGATGGCTGACGGTCCCCGGGAGGGCTGTTTCCTTCGCCCTCGGAGTGGAAGGGGTGAATGCGGCCCCAGGAGCTGCGGGGCACAGGGAGGGGTCCCACTTAGGGAGGCCGGGATTTGGCGGGAAGCTTAGGGCTCAGGCGAGCACGAGGCGCACTACCCAAAGTAAGGGTGCTCACTCTGGAAGTTATAGTCTGGGCACACCTTCTGCACCAGTTTGTAGTCAAAGCTGAGGAAGGAGACGAAGATGCAGATGACTTTGAAGGGCTTGGCGCAGAGCCAGGCGGCCTGGCTCTGCGTGTGCTCGGTGAAGCACACCTGCGATGGGTCGTACAGGCACGGGCGGTGCTTGCGCGCGCGGTTTGTCTTCTCATACTCCACGTGGCAGTTGAAAGCGCGTGACTCTTTGGCCCCGGGCACCCCCAGCGCGCCCCCGAATGGGCCCGCCAGCGCGCCCCCGAGGGTGCCCCCTAGCCCGGGTCCCGCGGCCGCTATCCCCAGCGGGGGCCCCAGCCTAGGCAGCACCCCCTCCAGGGCCAGCGTAGACTGCAGAGGATGGGGGGCGGGCCCCGGCAGCCAGACTCCCCCGAACTCGACACGCTTGGAGGGCGGCACAATACTGACGCTGAGGTTGCCTAGGCTGGACGAGTTGTGGCGGAAGTACACGCTGAAGGTACCGTTCACGTGGTCCACGATCTTGCCTGTCACCAGCAGCGAGAACTTGAGAGTGTGTACCCGGAAGTAGAAGTCCCCCCAGCCGAAGATCTTTTTGGCACGGGCCGCTTTGATAGACGGCTTTCTCTTCGTGCGCGGCGCAGGCAGCGCCCCCGCCCGGGCCAGTGCCCCGGTGTGATTAGCCGGCCAGGCCCAGCTCCAGGCGCCGGTAGTGCCCAGGCCGTGGGAAGACCTCGGCACCGGGAGCTGTTGGCCTGGGGCGCCCCCTCTGGCCGCGGCGGGGCGCAGCTCCAGGTACTGAGGCCTCCCGGACTCTGGTATCTGAGCACTGACGACCTGTGGACAAAGAAAGAGCAGGAAAGAAAGCCGCTGGGGTTGCCCCAGGCCATCCCAAGGCCCCTACCACCACTAGCCCCTTGCCCCAGGCGCTGGGAGCCCAAAGGGAAGCGGGCAGTCCACAGTCAGTGGTTCCTGGAGCGTGCATTGGTGCAGCCCTGCAGCCCTTTCAACCTCTGTGCTCTTCGCCAGGTCCCTGTCCAGTCCTCAGTTTCTACATCTGTGAAATGACAGAATCCTCGTGTTCTCAGAGAACGCCGATGCGGGCTGAGAAAGCCAAAAAGCCAAAGCCCGTATGGGTTTGAATAAGGAGTGGAGCCGTCTCCCCTGGCCTGGAGCCTGGTTGGTTCTGAATGATGGTGGGCCAGGGAGGAGGTGGACTCAGGCAAGCCAGGCCATGACCACTGTCAACATTCAGCATCAAGAAAGAAGTGAAGACCTCCCAACACCTCTGCGGAAGCTAAAGCCCCCACCCAGGCCTCAGCCTCTACTCCCTTGCGGGGAGGGGCCCGGGAAACCGACAGAGCTAAGAGTGGTGGAGAGTCTCAGCGCTGTGGATTGAGGCTTGGGGGCTGCGTGGGCACCCCTCTCTGCCTCCAGCGCTCTTCCTGTGGGGGAGGCCGCCTAGTGGTCCTTCCCTGGTCTTATAGGGGCCGGAGGACCGCCCCCCCCCCTCGCCTGCCCTCACCCGTCTCCGCGTGTCTCAGGTGGCGGCCGATCTGGGAGACAGCGCGGGCGCGAGTACAAGATGGATCGAGAGGCGGGAGCGGCGGGGCCAGGCCCGGGCCATCAATTATCTGGGGCGGGTGGGGTGGGGTGGGGGGGGGTGGCCGAGAGTGAAGGAGACGTGCGAGAGCCAGAGGAAGAAATATGGAGATGCCGCTCCAGCGAGGGGAGCGGGAGGGAGAGGAGCCGTGAGTGTCAGAATGTGTCAGTCAGACTGGTAGCTGTGGCCGGTTAGTGTGGCCCTTACTGTGTGTACGTTCGGATTGCAGGGAGCGAGCGCAGTGTGTGTCAGCTCCGGGTGGCTGTTTCTGTTAGCCCCGGGTGGTTATATGTGTGTGTCTGTCTACCTCGAGTGATGGGGTGTGTGTGAGCACGTGTGTGCGGGCACACTCACCATGTGTCTCAACCTATGATGATGAGTGTGTGTGTCTGCTTCAAGTGGCTGTGCCTCGTTGTTGTTGTTGTGTGTGTGTGTGTTCATCTGCCTATATCAGTCTGAGGAGTCTGTGTGTATGTGTGTCTGCCTGCTTGTGGTGCCGAATGCCTGTTGTATCAGTCTGCGGTGGCTCTGTATAGATGCCTGGGTTATATATGTGCCTGGGTTGGCTGTGTGTGTCTTTCTGTGTGTTGATCTGAGTGAGGCTGTGTATCGGGTTGTGGTGGTTGTGTCACTGTGACTAGTGTAGTTGTGTGCCTGGGTTGACTGTGTCTGGTTCTCTGGATGTCACTTTCCTATGTGAGCTCCTATCATCCTCTGTCCATGTGTCCAGCTCTCTCTCAAGGGTGTGTGTCAGTGTATCCACAATGGTAGACCGCATGCGATCTGTTCCCCCTGAGGGGTGCATATGCATGAGTTGTATATGAACAGTGGGGGGGGGCTCCACACTGGCCTGCGCACAGAGGTTTGGGTAGGTAAAGAGTCCTGGCAGCATGGGTGCCCCCCTCTGTTTGCACACACCCTTGTGTACACACCATTCGTCCACAAGGGACAGGAATGGCAGAGTCAAGCTGCTGGGCTAGAATCTCCACCGCCTGGTCCCCATTCCCGCAGCACTGCGATCCCGGGTTATTAATGCCGCCGCCACCCGCTCGTCATACATATTTATCGCCCCCCTCATTCCTCCTCCCATCCATCCCTCCTCCCAGCTCAGGTGAGGGGGGCGGGGGGCGGCAGGAGTGATTGACTCAGACAGACAAGCTTGAGCTGGCAGCTAACACCAAGAGGGTGGGTCTGAGAGGGACTGTGGGAAGGGTCCCAGGCCACCGTGGGGGCATGGGTGGGGGTGGGGGGTGGGGTGGTGGCAGGCTTCCCAGGAGGTGGACTTGGAGAGGGCAGGGCGGGGACTTGGGGCTCAGAGAGGTCTAGGAGGACCTGAAGGAGGAGTGCATGAAGCTTGCTGGGAGAGTCAAAGAAGGGGGGAGTCCTTTGAACTCTGACTCTTAATCTGCTCACCCTTCTAGACCCAACACTGCCTTTCTAGGGGCATCCATCAGTTCCCAGTCACCTGCTCTTATGACCCCAAATGCTTTGAGACACCCGCTCCCAGCACACCCCAGCCGCACTCATTGTCCTGCACCTAGCCCAGGACTCGTCAAGGGCCCGTTCAGTCCAGCGACACCACGAAGGCAGGGGCTGGGAGAGGGAAGGAGGTTTGGCTGGGTGGTGAGGGGTACTGGGTGCCCCCCTCCCCTGATTCCAGACAAATTGCTGTCTGCGCTTCTCTGATCCTGGCAAATCCCTGGGCTTTGGGCACCCACACCCCCACCTACTGCAGGAGACTGCCAAGATAAAAGGGAAGAGTTGGGAGGGGTGGCCAAAGCGACCTTGGGGGGAGCTCTGACAGGGAGGGGTGAGAGTCTGTGAGGAAACGAGCCGAGAAATGGGAACATGGAATAAAATAAAATCAAATCCTCCCTCTGGCTTCCTCGCTTGCACGCTCGCTCTCTCTCTCTCTCTCTCTCTCTCTCTCTCTCTCTCGCTCCCTCTTTCACTGCTTTTCCATCTCTCTCCGTGACTCTTCTCCCAGTCTCTTCCTCACTCTGTCTCGAATTTTCTCCTTCCGTCATTCTGTTTTTCTCCCTGTTTCTGTCTGTCTCTCTCGGTTCTTTCCCTCTATCCTTCAGGATGGCTGTCTCTATCTGTGGGTGGGGTGGGCGAGCAGGGAAAGCAGAGTAATAAAGGAGCCCCTTTTTCCTGAGACCCACGGTGCCGTCCCTCCCCCTCTATAACTGAGAGAGGGAGCCAGAGTGTTGTCCGAAGAGGGGTCCCCCTCGCTCCAGAACTGGTTTAATTAAGCTAATTGGGCGCGGTGACATTTGCGGAGGGGAGAGGCTAGTCTGGCTGTCGGCCGCAGGGGGCGGAGGTGCTCAGTGGCAGGCGGGGGTGTGGGTGTGGGTGGGGGTGCGTCTCACCAGGCGCCTCCAGGTCCATGCGGGGCGGGCACCCAGCCAGGAGTGCTTTGCCCCCAAGGCAGTGAGCCCACGCAATGGAGGGGAGTTGAGGCTGCCTCTTGCTGGTGAACAAACTCCACTATTTGTCTGTGGGGGGGGCCTCTTTCGGGATGGGACCGCGGGGGAAAGGGGGGAGGCTCACGCTGTCAGGGGCCCCCCCAGCCGCATTGCAGGGCGCACCTCCCCCAGGCCTCCAGACCAGTCTCTGGCTTCTCTCTGGCTGTGTGGGTCAGGCGGGGCCATTCAGGATTCCGGACCGGACCGGGGAAGGGAACGGCACCCTGTGGTTGGGGAAGGAACAGTGCTCCAGGCCAGGGCTGGGGAAGGGGAGGGAATAGCGGATTAAGCCCTAGAAAGGGACAAGAGGAGGGCACCGCAGTCAGGGCGGGGTGGAATTGACACGGTCTGGCTGGGAACCAGGGATGGAGATGGGGGTAAGCACGTTGGTGGGAGGACAGGACAGGCTGGGGTGAGGACTGACACTGGGATTTGGGACCCGGCAGGCACAGGCATATGGTGCAGAGATAAAGATGGACAGGATGGGCATGGGAGCAGGGATGAAGACGAGATCAGAAATGGTGGTAGGCATTGGATAGACAGGGATGTCGATGGGGTAGGAACTAGGGGAATGAAGAAGGGCAGAGAATGGAATGGGAACCAAAATGGGGGCTGGGCGAGGACATGGATGGTGGGTGAGGGATGGGCACTGGGAAAGAGAAGCAGGACCGGGAGTGGGGTAGGAACTAGGAGATGGGGATAGGGAGCAGATGGGAGCGGGAGCGGGAATAGGTTACTGGGCAGAGACAGGGATGCTGAGGGATGCAGAGACCCAGGAGACGGGGATGGCAGATGGGAATGGGGGCTGGAATGGGCAATGGGGGACAAGGAAGGAGACGGGGAAACAGGGACGGAGACAGGTATGGGGGACACGTCAGAGGGAAAGGCAGACGATGGGCAGGATTAGGCTGAGGGGGGCAGGCAGGTGGAAGAGAAGATGCTTCCTTCCAGACCCTACTACAGCGTGAGGGGGCGGGGACGGCTGGTGGGGCGGGCTCTGCCCTTGGGCTGGGCGCCCCCTCCCCCTCAGCCCCGCCTGCCCGCCTGCTCGAGGCCTGCAGCGCAAGGCTCACCGTTATCTGAATTTTGATTTTATTTTATTTTATTTTATTTCCCTGCTTCCTAGAGCCGGCGCGGTCCCCCCGGGAACAGCCGCCCCCCGCCCCCCGCCCCGCGCCTCACTTTATTATTGCAATAAATGTGCCTATAAAGGCGCGGGCTCCGGGGCGCGGGGGGGTAGGGGGGGGAGCTGCGGAGCCGGGATGTAATTTCCCGAAGCCGGAGCCGGAGGGGGAGTGGGCGGGGTGGAGGTGGAGGAGGGGCAGGAGAGGCAGAGGGGGGAGACTCGCCAATTTCTAGCGCTCTAGACAGGGCTCCCTGCTCCCCATTTCCGCCCGTAGCTCGATTTCCACCCTACACCCCAGCGACTACCCACTGCGCCCAGCAATGCTGGAGCCCTGCCCTATGACCCTGCCCTCTCTCTGGTACCCTGTCCCCTTCTTGGCCCCGGCTCATGTGGAGTTGCAGGGCTCTGTTCAAAGTTGCCCGTCTCATTGGCAGTGACTTCATCGCTAAGCCCCGGGATGCCCCCTTCACTTACCTGGTCTCTTTCAGCGTTTATCTCCACCCTTTCCAATGACCCCCCCCTCTGACCCCAGTGACCCTTCATTACCAGATTTCTCTTCCCCAGTACCTCACCTCTTCCCTAGTCACGCAGTCCCGGATCTCCAGCTCCTCCTCCACCCCAACCCCATGACCCTCTAAATTCTCCTTTCCAAAGGGTACCTCTCTCAGACATGCGGGATCTGGCCCAAGGGAGCTGTCACAGCGCCCTCCTTCTCCTGTGCCCCTGGCCCAGCTGCGGCCCCGATTACCCCCAAATCCCCACCAAGGCTCTGGGCCCTAGCCCAGGCTGCACGTGCCTAAGTGGCCCAGCCAGAGATTAGCTGAGGGGCTGGAGAGGGGTACGGAGGCAGGAGGGAGTGACTAGATGCAGGGCTAGGGCCCGCCGGCTCGGAGAGGCTCGGCTTGGGCCTAATCCTTCCCTGAGGCAGGATAGAGCTGGAAGGTCCCAAAGGGCCCCGCCCCTGCCCTCCCCCAGCTAATTAGTAATTAGTGATTAGTGATTAGTGACTATTGATCGCCTGCTGCTTCTCCCAGTAGGCAGCCGCTTTGGCAAGGGGTGGGGAAGACAGAGACAGAGAGGGAGAGGAGTCAGAGACCGTATCAGAAAGATCCTGAGGAAGGTCTGGCCAAGAGGCCACAGCCCCCGGGGCAGGGGAAGCCTGGAGTCCTGGGGCCCAGGAGGAGAGGCAACTGGGGGGGGGGCAGGTGGTGCGGAAGACAGTGGGGTTATCGTTGGACAACGAGGGTTTTCCAAAGGGCTACCTTGTAAACTGTCCCCCACCAGCCTCTTACCGTGTCAACATACTCCCAGCCATGGCACTGAGACCTCCCTGAGTGCGCACACACATAAGCCACACTCAATATATGAACACATCCCGAGGCTCGCAAGCCCATACCCACACTCAAATGCACTCAGAACCACAAGCGCACACACACTCACAAACCCCAGAGACTTACATCTAGGCAACACAGGTGCCCCAGCACACAGATGCACTTGGAGACCCACCTTGGGGTACTCCCAAGTGCACACAAGCACACACAGGTACTTGGACACACAAACATTTCTCTACACACACTCTGCCATGCAATTACACGTATTAATACACCCACAGTCTTTACACACATATAAGCATGGATTCTCACAGGCACACAAGCTGGACTTAACGGACTACACTCTCCCCCACTGACTCCAACACGGAGGCCCAAGCTGCAGCTCACACACACTCAGACAGATCTCCATCGCTCACGTCCTCACGCTTACTCTCCTGCAAGTCTCCACCAGATGTTTCATTCCCCTTCAGGGGGCAAAGGAAATTAAACCAGATCTGTCCACAGGGGAGTTTATTTGATGGGGAGAGTGGAGAGGAGGGTGGGGCGGAAGTACAAAGGAGGGGCAGGGAAGTAGCATCCTTACCTTCTCTCCCCCAGGCCTTCATGTGTATATATATATACACACGGGTGGGTTGTGGGGCCCAGGCCCCCTCCTGCAGTAGTCGATAAGGGCAGAGCTGGGAAGCAAGTCGAGAAGAAGCTCCTGCCAGTGGAAGCAGGTTTTGTGGAGGGGGCTCCTCTGCCCACCTTCCAGCCCCTCAAGGTCACCAGATGTGTTTGGGAGAATCAGGGAGCTCAGTCACCAGCTTCACTAGGGCAGCCTCTACCCTGCTGGAGTTGCTGAGTTCCATTTGGCTGAGCAGGTGGGATCCAAGTGTTGGCAGGGGGAATGGGGGAACTACACCCCTTCCAGGTTCTGTAGGGGCTGGAGCTAGGGTGCAGGGAGTAGGGGTCTAGGAAGCTCCCTGCCTGCCCTCAAACTAGGTAGGTCGCAGTTAGGGTGCAGGAAACAGAAAAGTCAGGGACAAGGAGGCAATGAAAGGAAACAGGGTCCAGGGCCTAGGCCCCCATGGTGGGACACACAGCAGGGCACAGATGGCTGCCTGGTGAAGCAGGCGCTTGCACTCACCCCTTCAAAACCAACACCACACACCATAGCAGCTTATGCATGCACCCTGGACCCCAGCACTAGACGCCCAAGCCTGGCGGCCCCAAGACACATGCATGCACACAGGTGCACACGCTGACCCTCACAGCCCACACCAGCACACATGAGCACACTGTGTTCGTGAGTTGAAGCCTCCAAGTTGGGAGGGAGCAGATCAAATCTGGGCCTCCTTAGCCTCTGGGTCTTCACCCCAGAGACTCAGGGAAAAGAGGCAGCCTAGGGATGTGGGGGCAAGGAGAGGACACCAAGAGAGACTCCCCTTCCAGACAGCCCCCACCCTCATCATCTGGGCGCGAGAGAGGGGTGTGTCTGTGAGGTTTGTGCAGGGGAGAAGGTGTCTCCGCGGGAAATGTGATGGGAGATTGTAGCCAAGTTCGGCCGTTTCTGTGTGCGCGCGTGTGTTCGGGCCGTGTATGCTCGGAACACAGTGCCCACCTGGCATTGTGACAAGTGCAGAGAAGAGAAACGGAAAGGCGGGGTGGAGGAGTGGAAGGACAGACAGCGACGAAGGCGAGCGAGGTTGGCGCGGAAAGACGGGAAGGCTGACACCCTGCTGGCTTGTCTGTCTGTCTCGCACTCCCGCTCAGTCTGGCGCACTCGCGGGTCGGGCTTCGTCCCCTCCCCCGCCGCGCCTAGAGCCAGATCCGAGTCGGGCCTCCACCCCGGCATCCGCCCCCAACCCTTAGCCAACTTGGGCTGGGAGAGCGCGTGTCCTGGATCAGGGAGTCTGTCTGTCCGCGTCCCCCACGCCGCGCAAAGTTGGGACGCTCCGCGCTGGGGGCGGGGCGGGCGCACCGAGCCCCTCGCACTCTGGGACCTTTTTGTCCCGGACCCCAGCGCTCCCGCTCCAGCCTTGCCGCCCTTACCTTCTTCAGGAGCCACGGGCCAAAGAGCAAGAGAAGCCATTCCGGGAGCAGCCGCATCTTCCCGGGCGGCCGAGCGGGGGGCGGGCGGGACGGGTCCGCGGCAGGCCGGAGCCGGGCCTGGGGGGCGAGGGGCCCCGGGCTGGCGCGCCGTGGGGTGGCTGCCGGAGCGGCGGGAGCAGGCGGCGCGGCCCGCGGACTGAGCGAGAGGAGCGGAGCTCGGCGCTGGGGGCGGGGCGCGGGCGGGGGAGAAAGTTGGGTCGGACTCGCGCGGGCGGGGGGGCGGGGCTCCGCGTCGCTCCAATCCCGGCCGCGCCCCGCGCGCCCCCTCCCGCCCAGCTGGGGGCACCGAAGGTGACTTTCACCCCGACACGCCCCGGACACGCCCCCAGCCCAGGTGCGAAGCGCAGAGGGTTGCGGGGCCTAAGGATGGTGTACCCGAGAGGCTAGGTCTGTGCACGGATGAGGAATGGTGCAGGGCGTGGGGCTCGAGGCTCTGGGACCGTGTCCCCGAAGGGATGCACAGCGGAGCAGGAGCCCGGCGAGGCTCAATAGCCCTGGGAGACCAGGGTCCCTTGGTGCTCCGGGCCCCTTTTATGCTCCGGGCTAAGGTGGGTCTGGGGCAGGAGCAGGGCAAGGGCCGAGGTGAGGGCGGGCGGGGCCTCGGGCGGCTGCGGCCGCGCGGTGCTGACGGGGATGGATGGGCGCCCCGCGGCTCATTCGGCCCGGAGATGAGAATCATTGATCACGGACGGAAACCCCATCACGTCTGTCAATAGGGCTGACAAACGGCGCCCGCCGCCCCACCCCCGCCCCCAAGGCACCTCCGCGATCTCCAGACCCCTCTGCTGGACCGGCCGTTCACTTTTGCCCCTCGCCCCTCACTGCTGACCCCCGCGCGGCCCAGAGCGTCCCTGCATGGGGGTTGGGCAGAAAGTCCCCTCAGCACCGCCTGCCCAGCTTCGTGGTGCAATCGCCATCCCTTCCCTTCCACTGTCCCATCGTTCACCATCGGATCCTCTCCATCCTTGTCTCCTTCCTCCTGTCTCTGTCCTTGTCTCTGTCCCCAGCCCCAGCCTTGTCTCTGTCCCTATCCTCTTGGCTGTTTCTTCATAGGCTCCCTCCTCCCCCTAGTCTCGCTCTCTTCCCTGCCCAGGGAGTCTTCAGCTGTCAGCTGTTGCTATGCACTGAGGCTGTGGCTGAGGTTGTGGTACGACGGACACCTAGACAGTGTGAGATAGGGACAAGCAAAGAGATAGAGAGACAGACGAATACCCTGAGACACCAACACACCCCCAGGCATGCACGCAGATTCATTCACAGGGGCAGGCCACACCACAGAGGTGAGCACATAGGCAGAGTGAAACACATTCACACAGAGACCAGCACACACACGCAGACAGGTGCTCACCTAGAGGCACACTGACACACAGATGGACACACTCAGTTTACACACGCTCAGGAGCACACACAGACAGAGAGACAAATGCAAACTTGCACCAAGAGACAGGCATACCCAGCCAGGTACTCAGCCCCCAGCCCCCTTCCTTGCCTTGGCAGAGAGGCAAACACTCACAGACAGAGATGGACACACACACAGGTGTACGTTGGCACTGGCAGTCCAAAAGACAAGCCCAGGCACCTACAAAGAGATATTCAGCTACAAGGATGTGACAGACACCAGAAAAAGACCAGTGATGCTGAGAAGATGAGGCAGACACAGAGACAGCCAGAAGCCCGGAGAAAGGAACCTGGGTGCAGAAGGGGCAGAGAGGAGAGAGGCTGGAAGAGGCAGGAATGGTCAGGCCCAAGGCCCCGAGGCTTCAGAATCCTGAGCCCAAGTGCCCAGCACAGGGGCTGCTGCGAGGAGGTGGATGGGGGCAGTAGGCACCCCCAGGCCTAAGGTACCCAGGGCAGCAGCCCATCACTAGGGTCCTGATCTTCTGGAGTCCTGACCCATCTCATCTCTTCTCCTTTTGCTAGTCTCAGGGCACCCCCTTCTGTCTCCAGCTACACACACACACACACACACACACACACACACACACACACACATCCCAACACAGAACCCACTCCCGTCTCTGAGTCTTTGCCTCTGCCCCTGCATCTCTCCGTCTCCATATCTCTGTCTCTCATTCTGTCCGTATCAGCCTCTGCCCCTGGTTCTGCCCCTGTCTCTTCTCCATCTCTGTCTCAAGCCCCTCTGCTGTCCTTGCCAGGTGAGGGGTTCGAGGACTGCCTCCTGGTAGACACTCTCCTGGCTGGTCCTGGTGGGCAGAGGGAGGAAGCTGACTGGAGGGGTGTGTGTTCCAAGCCGCAGCTGGGGGCCCCTCTTGCTCAGCCCAGGATCTTGAGGCGACAGGCAGAGAATCAGTGGCTCCCCGGGGGCGCCAGATGCACGGCTGGCAGAGGGAGGGAGCGAGGGGGTGGGGCTGGTAGTGGTGGGGAGCAGGCAGGCGCTGAGGGAGGGAGGGAGGGGAGCCGGCTGGCGAAGGGTGGAGGGGGTGTGGCATAATAGCCGGAGGGAAGGAAGTGAGAGGCTAGGCTCGGTCTGCCTGCAGGTGCATAATTAGTGTTGGGGAGGAGGCTGTGCTGAGCTTAAGGGTGAGCAGCGCTGCAGGAGTGCCTACGCCGCCACCTGGTGGACAGATGAGGCCACAAGCCTGCCTAAGCAATCAACAAGGACGCCCCTTTTCCCCAGCAGGGTCGCTCTTCCCTGGGGCTCTGGGGTGCTCCAGAGACAGTGGAGGATCTCAGAACTGGCTTGGAGGCTGAAGCTGGGGGTGAGATCTCAGGGCTAAGAGGGAAGGGGAGGGTTCTTGTTTCTAGAGGTGCCTAGACCCATAGCTTCCTCAAGAAAGGAATAAGCTGAGGAAGTCTAACTAGGGAAGGTGGCAGAAAGGTAGTGTCCTTCTTTGGGTGTTGGGTAATGGTTCTTCAGGTGCTTGTAGATGCCCTCCCTGAGCTCACATTTGCTGTAAAGGGGAAAGTGGGGCTCTAACTCTCAGTCTTCGACAGTGTAAAGCTGCTTGACTTTTTGGAAGAGGTTCCCCTCTGCGGGTGAGGGTTTGAGGTAGACCTGGGACCCCTTTGATTGTAGTAGTCCTTTCCTGTCAACCCCTGGGATGTCAACATGACTGGTGAGCTGGATCTGTTGACGGCCAGTGGAGCCTGGCAAACTGGTCTTCCCGGCTCTCCTTCAGTCCAGTCAGCCCCCTCCCCCTCCTCCTGAATCTAGGGTTCTACTCTTGGCATCTGATTAATTAGTCTCTGTGAGGATGTTTTCGCTTCAACAGCAAACTCAGGCAGAGAAAGCTGTGTGGGACCACCCTGGAGAGTTAGAAAGTCCTTGAAAACCCCACCGTGTTCAGTTCCCATAGTGGGATTTCTCACTGTGGGAGATGGTTTTGGGTAGGGCTGGTGGTGTTGTCCTGTAAGTGACAATACAGAGAAACAGATTTTGGAGTTACTGTCCTAGAGCTAGAGGGAATACAAGATCCAGAAAGGTGAAGTCACTGGTCCAAGGTCACCCAGCCAGGAGAAGCAGATATTCCTCATCAAGTCCAGTGCCATCCCCTTCCCCTGCCAGCCAGATGGAGAGGGAGGCAGCTCAGGGAGAAGGGCACTTCTCAAGACCAGACTCTCAAGTCCTGCTTCCAGCACAGAGCACGTCTCCCTCTGGTGGCCAAAGTCGGCAAGCACAGCCCAGCTCCCAGAGTCTGACATACGTAGACACAAGCGGCTTTTTTCTTTCTCTTTTTTTTTTTTTTTACAATTTTATTTATAACAATATCTGTGTTATTTAGTTGTAAAGGAATTCAGCAAAAATTATTAAAACGTTCATGTCCCCAAAGCGGGGCTGCCCGCTTACCCTTTCTTGGTGTGCCCCACCTCTTCCTCATCCCCAGGGGAGGGAAGAGGAGGCTGGGGGACTGTTTACCAAAGAAAGTCTCCAGCCCTGGGAGCCACGGTGGGGGCACTGGAGAGGGGGAGGCCTGTCTGGGAGGGGTATTGAGCATGGCCATCTCAGGTGCCCCTAGAGTTGGGGGCTGGAGCATCGAATGGCGTCCCCCGAGAAGAACTAAAAAATTCCATCCTTTCCTGGCTACTTCAGCCAGAGCCAAATCTTCCAGACAGGGGCAGCAAAGGACTCTCCCTCCCCAGAATTGGCCCTCGGGTGCTGAGAGGGATAAGAGTGGGGGTGGGGCGAGAGAGGGGAGAGCCTTGACAAAGTGTCTTGAACAGGGAGGGGGGCAGCACCACCAGCTCTCCCAGTGGGGGTGCATTTTGGTGGAAGGTGGGAGGTGGGTACCTGTGAGCCGCAGGAGCCCCCAGAGCCCTCCCTGCCCCCCTCCCTGAAGGCAGCATGAGGGAGGTGCTGAGGAGCAGGCAGGAAGGAGGAGAACGGAAAGAGATAATACTGTGCTCGCTTGCTCACTTGCTCACTCACATATAAAAAGTAATTCCTTCATTTTTACATTTATACACCCCGGCAGGGCCGGGGAGGGGCCGGCTGGGCAGGAGGGGGCTCGTTGAAGGACTTCTCTGGCAGGGGGCAGGAGGCTCTCTGGGGTGAGTCCAGTGGTCAGGGCCCTATGCCAAGGGGTCCCCTATCTCGTCCTCGGGACCCCGGCCCAGGAGTTCTCGCTTCTCGTCCGTGCTGGCCAGGGAGTGGCGGCTGCCGTGACCACCCATGTAGAGCGTGGCGTACACAGGGTTGGTGAAGTTGGTGGGCTGCAAGGTGACAGAGGGTTCAAGTGGGGCTCAGGGAATGGGATCTGCGGCCCAGGCACCCTCCCCTCCCCCTCCATTCCATCATCCAACTCAATGCCCTCAGTCACCCCGCCCACAGCTTCTTGTCCCTACCCTGGAAGCCTCCTCCTCTGTCCTCCCAGCCCACCTTGTCAGGGTCCAGTGCAAAGTCAGCATCCAGTAGGCCCCCTACATCATCAGGCTCCCCGCCTTCATACATCTTATAGGTGGGGTTCCCAATCTCCACATTCATGGCCCCATTGGTCATCCGCTGGTGCTGGAAGCCCTTAGCCCTAGGGGAGGCAGGATTATAAGGGGGCAGGGATTCTAGGAGGGCAAGGTTAGGATGATAAATTAATAGCCAGAATTTTCCAGACTCTCCACAGCTTACCCTCGGACTCGCCGCTTGTACCAGAAAACCACTCCGGCTACCAGGAGCACCAGCAGCAACAACAGCAGAGGGATGACGATGGAGGCCATATCTGGAGGGGAGGAGGCGGGAAATTGCGTCAGAGAGGCTCAGGGAAATGAGGTCCAAATCCCCCTGCTCCAGGTCCCTGAAGCTCTGTCTCCTCATCCCCTGCCACCTACGTCCAGGCTGCTGTTGGCTGACCACCTGCTCCTCACACCGGGGTCCCGCCATGTGGGGTGGGCACCTGTAGACAGGAGGGGCAGAGCTGAGTAGGCGTGACATCCACAGTCATGGCTGCCAGGGAACGGGGAGGGGCCACAGCGTCCTGAGCGTCCCACTCAGATTTGGGGAGGGGAGGGGTAGATGGTCTAGGTCTTAAAAAGGCTCAGGTCCAACTCACTGGCACTCAGGCATCATTTTGCTGTTCATGGTACAGGAACCACCGTTGCTGCAGTGGCCAACACAGGTCAGACAGCTGGGGGCCACCCGGCCATCGGAGCAGCTGCAGGAAGGAATGGCAGGCTAGGTGGGCTGGGAGGGGGTGTCTGAGGTGCTGCGGAAGGGGTGGGACTGGGAAGGGGCATCGGAGATGCTGAGGAAGGGGCCGGGCAGAGAGGTGCGGCAGGGTCGAGGCCGGGCAGAACTGTGGTGGCAGGCCCCACTCACTTGCAGGTGACGTCCCCACTCTGCTTGTTGACCACGCAGGCTCCATCGAGACAGCGGCTGCACTTGTTTATCTCGCACCTCGACCCCTCGAAGTAGGCGGTGCAGCGGCACTGCCGGGAGCCGTCAGCCACCATCTGGCACGTGCCAAAGTTCTCGCAGTAGCTGGAGCACTGCCCTGCGGTTGGGGGGTGGGAGAGGAGGTGCCTAAAGCCCCGCCTTCATGAGGGTCCTCATGAGGGTCCTCCACAGGTTGTGGGTGGGGGGAGCAGGACACTAAGGGAACCCCTAGGTCTTTTAGGTGACTCTCACCTAGGCCTGAGCCCCCTGCTGCCGCCCTGTCACAGAGTTAGAGTATAAGGACATCCCCAAACAGCCCGACAGGGCGCTGCTTTCGCTTGACTAATCCTGATGCCAGAGGGCTCACCACCTTGGATGAAGTGTGCTGACACCTCCACGGGCTGGGGGATCACCTTGAGACTGCTTGAGCTGCAAACGGCCTCCCTCCCCAGAATCTGCCCTTTGACCATCACCCTCGGCTCGAGGTCCCCGAGCTCCCCTCATCCCCTCCCTTGGGGCCCAGGAATGGCTCACTCACGGTACTGGCAGCGGTCACCCAGGAAGCCAGGTAGGCATCGGCACTGGGGCTGGTTGCCCTGGTTGACGGTGCAGGTGCTGTTGTTGGCACAGTAGCTCGCACACACCTGCTGGGTGCATTTGGGGCCCGTGAAGCCTGTGGGGCAGCGGCACGTGGGCATGCCTGGCGGGAGAGGATGTGTGAGCGGGACCCTGGCCTGCCCAGGCGCCGGGCCCACTGTAGGGGACCGGGGCTGGGGGGCCCAGATGGAAGGCACGCAGCAGGGGAACGGGGCACTGGGGTTGTGGGTTGAGGGCAGGGGGGGAAGCAAAAGGGGAGCAGGGAGGGACAGGGGCTGGGGACCCGCCCCAGGCAGAACCGGTAGGCTGAGAGGTAGGCTGAGAGGCGAGAGGCTGGGGCTGAGGAGCCAGGAGCACTCTTGGTGAAAGAATTGAAGGCTGTACCGGAAGGGGAGGCAGCGCAGGTGCCCCCATTGCGACAGTACTCCCAGCACTGGTCCAGCTCACACTTGTCGCCTGTGTATCGGGGCTGGCAGCGGCACTTGGGCTGCCTCCGTGCATTGAGGAAGCAGCTGCCGCCATTGAAGCACTGCAGGTTACAGGTTCCGGGTCGAGGAGCTGCAGGAAGGACCATCAGGGCACAGAGCCAGGGGAAGAGGGGAACTTAGGGAGGAAGGCCCCAGGGCAGAGAGTGGGGACCCAGGAGGGGCATGAGCGTACCATCTGGTGGGGGCGTGGGCGAGGGCACGGCCACACAGGTGCCATTGTCCAGCCGCTTCCCATTGGGACAGGTGCAGACAGGCCCACTGGGGCTCAGCAGGCAGAGCCACTCACACTTCTTGCGGTCACAGGGGTTGGTCACTGCAGGTGTGGGCAGGGGTGGGAAGATGCTGAGCCTTGTGAACCCAGAACGTCCCCGCCACAATGCCCAGGACCCAAGGCTACAGCCTGGAGTCTCTGCCCCTAGGCCTTCCCGGGCCCAGACTGGCTGTCCCTCTGTGCCTACCTTCAGGCTGTTTGTGTTGGTGGTACAGGACCACATCAGAGGCGTGGCTCAGGCCCCCTGTCAGGTTGATCAAGGGGCTGTGTCCAAACTTATGGATCTTGAAGACACGATTATTAATGTAGGTGACGCCATAGATGTAATCCTCAAAGACATCGATGCTGAAGGGGTGACTTAGACCTGGGGGAGGAGGTAGACGCAGAGGGGACCCAGGCCCTGGTCACTCTCCAGGACACTGGCTCCTGTCAAACTCAACACATCTCAAACGAAACTCCCCCGAACCTGTTCCACCTCTTGTGGCCACTACTGGCAAAAGGTCCATCGGCCCTAGACTTCTACGGTCAAGATCGACTTCTGCTCCCTCTCCCCACATCTGCTAAGCTTCTCCTGCCACCCCTTTGCTTCCAAGCAACTCAATACTCATTGGCAGAATGAGTGAACGGGCAAGTGGGCCAGAGGATGCAGGGCTGGTACACAGGGAGTCCAGCAGGGGCCGGCCCAGAAGGCACTGTAGGAACGCTGGGGGCCAGGATGAGGCGGATAGCAGGTGCTGGGTGAGGCCTTTGGACTCAGTGGGGAGGACAAGAGGCCGGAGGGCGGGGCTGGCTGAGGCTGCTCTGGGATGCTGACCTCGTTTGCTGTCAGCAGCCACGATGGGGTCCGTGCCATTGAGCCGGATGCTGCCGATGACTGAGAGCTTGGCATCTGCCCAGTACAGCCGTTCATTGTGATAATCCACAGCCAGACCTGAGGGGAGGCGGAGAGCACTGTGAAGGCCCGGCCTCTCCCACCCCAGGCTGAGAAAAAGCGGAAGTGTCTCCATGGTTAGGACAGCTCCCCCTCCCCGCCACCCCCCCGCCCCGTTCCCATGACCACTCCCAATCACTTCTAGGAAAAGCCTCCTAACTCGTTGCCCATCCCAGTCCAAGCCGCTTCTCCTCCGAGCTTTAATGTGACCTCAGGCTCAGCAAACCCACTCCTCCTACACCCCTTGCCCCCTGCCTCCACAGACCTGTGGGCCACTGGATGTTGTCCTGTACCAGTGTCTCCCGAAGGGTCCCGTCCATTGCTGCCGTTTCAATTTTGGGGTGATTCCCCCAGTCTGACCAGTACATGGTGCTGGGGAAGGAAAGAATTGAGTATGGGTAGGACCTGAGGCTGCCAGGGCCTTGCTGACCAAGGTGGCCCACCACCAGGTTGTGGTTGGGCATAGGGACTGCTGGGAATTGGGAGGAGAGTGTTCTGTCTGCCTCCTCCAGAGAGAAGCAGGGGAGTCGGCTTCCCAATCAGGTTAAGGATCTTTTACTCTAAAACTACAAGGTGCCGATCCGGAGACATCAAGGTAGGCAGAGCTGTCCCCTGGAGCAAAGGAGAAGCCCAAACTTGGCTGCACATGATGGCCAGGCAAGTGGACGGTCAGGCCCCCACCCGAGCAGGCCGGCCGGGGATTCTGGGAAAGGCAGCACTAGGGAGAGCCAAAGATGGAGGTGACCTGAAGGCCCAATGGCCCGAGGAGGACGGTGACCTCAGGGTGGTCTGGAAGGGGAGGGATGCACCTGGGGATGCTGGGCACCCACCCCTGCCCCAGAGGCTTCCCTGGCCTTCCCCCCGGGACCCCCGCACACCCCCTCAGCGGGTCCACCACAATGGCATGGGGCTCATCGATCATGCCCGAGATGAGCGTCTTGCGGTTCTCGCCCTTCATTTGCGCCACCTCGATCACGTCTCGGCCCGAGTCAGTCCAGTACACGTTCCCGGCCACCCAGTCGACGGCGATGCCCCGTGGCATCTTGAGCCCTGAGATCTGAATGGGGGGGTGATAATGTCAGGGGCTACCACCTTTTGTCTTCCTGCCCATTATCCCCGCCCGCACCTGCCAGCTTGTCCCTGCTAAAAAGTCATCTCAGACTGAGAGCCCGTTCTCAGATTTTGAAGAGATTCAACAGACACTTACCTACGGGCCATCCTTAGAGCTTTCATATGTTTTGCTGGATGAGATATTAGTACCTTGCTCAAAGAGGAACAAAGGCCCAAAAGAGGTCAAATGGGTGGTCGAGACTGACACGGTGGGTGGCAGTGACAGTCAGGAACTGAACGTGGCTCTGATGCTGAAGGCCAGTGTGCCCGTTGTACCCTGCTACCTCGGGCCACAATGTGGCAGAGCCAGCTACCGATAATTCTCACTGCTCTGTCCACCTGTCGTGCCCACGACGTAATCCTGACTGCCCTCGCCCTTCAGTCTCACCCTCTGCCCCCTTCCACTGTCCTTTTCAAACCCTGCTCTGAACCATCTGCTCTCTGCAGTCTTCCCATCCGATCTGTGTAGATTCCAGCCCAGGTGGGGTGCTCACATTGAGGTGGGTGACACCCCGGTCGATCTGCCGCCGGTGGCGGTTGGAAGTGGTGGGAGGTGCGGCAGGTGGCAGGCTGCGGTAGGAGATGGTGCCTGTGTGCCAGTTGGTCCAATAGACGCGGCCGGCCTTGACGTGGACATCCATGGCATCAATGCGGACACTCTCGTCACCCTGGAAGGCCTGCTCATAAGCTGAATGAGGGTGACTGGGGAACAGGCTGCGGATCTCGTTGTCGTCGGCGATGTATAGGACCTGATACTCAGAGCCTGGAGGGGCAAAAGGCCAGGTGTCGGGTGCAGGAAAAGGCAGGGGTAGGAGGCTGGGGCTGGGGGACGCTGGGCCTGGTGCTGGGATGTGCTCCCTCCTCTCCTTCCCTGAGCTAGTCCGATAGGGCGTGCTCCTCCAGGAACCCTTCTCTGCCTCTCCAGCCTCAGGGACTTCTGCCTCCTCACTGTCACTGGCTGGCGTCGCCACACTCTGCTACATGATGTCTGATATATGCTCATGGGCACACAAGCATGTGGGGGTGTCTGTGCACTGGCACGGAGGGGTGTAGGCACGCACCGGCACGTGACCGCACCTGGGCGTCCGTGGTGGGGTTGTGTGCCCTTGTGTGCACGTGGACATGTGTGCACGGGCGTACACAGGCAGGGGCGGGTGTGCGTCCAAGCATATACATGTTCCCAGCCCCGCAAAAGGTAAATGAGATGATAGTTGTGTTAACTCAATGAGGGAAACCTTTCACACGGTGTACGTACATCAAATCATCACCTGTACACATTGAATATCTGACACTTTTGTCAATTACATCCCAGTGAAGCTGAAAATAAGAAGCAAAGGGGCTACAACGTGATCGTGTGGTGACGCGTGTCTGTGTGCCCTCCTCCTGGGAGTGGTGGGTGAAGAGGCGCATGTGGGATACAGGTATGCTGCCCCCACCCCAAACTTCCCCAGATGGGCCAACTCCCCACCCAGCACCCTGTGCACCGCTGCCAGCCTCTGTGCCAGCCTCTGTGCGGCTCTGTAGCTGTGCCCGTGGGTCTGGGCTTCCCCGCTTGGGCATGGGTGTGCCAAGGGGCCCATGTCCATCCACGTCAACCCCGTTTACACTCTGGTGTTGCATAGCCCCACCCACGCTTGCTGTCTCCTCTGGCCGGTAGGCTGGTACCTTCGGCCTTGCAGGTGTTGTGAGTCTTCATGAAGTTGCGGGCGCAGCTGCAGAGGTGGCCACCCTTGGTATTGTTGCAGAGCTGCGAGCAGGTGCCGAAGCGCAGGCACTCATTGATGTCTGCGGGTTACAGGGGAGGGTCATGGAGAGTCCGGGATTTCTGCCCGCCCTCTCTGAGTCCCGCCTTCCTACCCTGGCATCCGGGCTGGCCTGGCACAGTGTGGAAGCCAGAGCGGCAGGCGCAGTAGGCGGCTTTCTCCGTGCGCACGCAGCGTGCCTCATCCCCGCAGATGCTGGCGTTGGTGGCGCAGCTGGTCAGCTTGGGATCTGTGGGGGACAGAGTGGGCCCTCTCTCCTGAGCCACCCTAGGCCTAGGCCTGGGTTCTCGGCTCTCCGCAGGCCCCCCGCCGCCAGCGCCGCAGCACGCAGGGCTCACCGATGCTGCAGTCCTCCTCATCAGAGCCGTCCCCGCAGTCATCGAACATGTTGCAGCGCAGCGAGGAGGACAGGCAGCGCTGGTTCCGGCACAGAAACTCCTTCTTGTCTTTGCAGTGGGGGGTCTGGGCCGTGGGGGGTTCTGGGGAAGGCGGGGGCTTCAGATCCGGATATTCACCACCCCGGGGCCTCCTCCCACAGCCCCCTCCCCCTCCCCGGGGCTGTTTGTCAAGCTTCAGGGGATGCTCCACCTCAAGACCTAGGGCACCTAGGGGATGCTCCACCTCAAGACCCCCCCTCAGGGGCCTGTCTCTCTCAAGGAAGGGCCCGCAGACTCCCTGCACTGGATACCTCCTCCCCATCCCCCCCACCGGCTGCAGTTCCCGCCTGGCCTGCCGCCACCCACTGTGCAGTACCCAAACAATTGCCCCCGCCCCTCCAGGCTCCCTCCATGGGCCCCCTGCTCACCACAGTCCTCCTCATCAGTCCCATCCCCGCAGTTGTCGGTGCCATCGCATTGGCGCCCAATCCACAGGCAGACGCGGTCGTTCTTGCAACGGAAGGGCCGGTTAGGAGGGCACACAAAGCGGGCTGCAGGGGTGGGAGGGGACAGAGCCAGAATCAGCCTTGGGGGCGGGCCTGGAGCGCCCCGGGAGCATGAGAGCCCCGCCCCCCGCTCCGGGGCCCCGCCCCCCAGCCTCACCGCACTCCTCCGGGTTTTCGTCTGAATTGTCCCCGCAGTCGTCCTCGCCGTCGCACTTCCACGCCAGCGGCTTGCACAGTGTGTTGTTGCACTGGAACTCGTCCAGGGGGCAGGTTCGCACTGGGCGCCGGGGGCGGGCAAAGAGCCAAGAATGAGCCCTGAGGCCCCGCCTGGCTGCTGGGGGCAGGATCTTGCCCAGACCCTTTCCACCACAGGCGGTGGCCCAGAGGGGTCACCAGGCAAGCAGTGGTACAACCAGAACGAACCCAGGTCTACCTGCGGGGCAGCTGAGCAGAACTGCCTTCTCTGGTATTTAGGGGAGCAGACGAGGCCTTTTTGGGGAAGCATGTACAGAGAGGTGGAGGGCACACTCCTTCTCTGGTGGTTGTAGCAGAGCATTGGGGCCTACTCTGTGTAGTTCCATGGCAGGCAGAAAGGAGGAGCACTGGGCTGGGAGTCAGGAGACCCAGGTTCCAGCCCTGGGTGGGAGTCAGGAGACCCAGGGCAGAGCCAGGGTGTCTGTTCTCACTGCAGGGCTCTAAGCCCCAGACTTCTCTTATCCAAGCTTCACAATGTGGCCTTGGGCCACTGAGCCCAGCCAGGTTAGCCAGGGACAGGTGCTGTTTCGTTGCCCCAGAAAAGCAATGTGAGTAGGGACTCTGTTTCTCAGGGCAGCCGACTGCCCTGTAGGAACTTGTGGGGTGGAGCCTGGATGACACAGCCAACAGGTTTCTGCTGGATTTGGGTCCAACTGGCCCCTTGACTAAGTGCTGTTGCGGAGGGCACAACCTGTCCCAATATGTACCCAGAGGCCCTGTGTGTTGTTCACTGCTATGTCCCCAATGCCTAGAACGGTGCCTGGCACGTGGCAGGTGCTTAAGAAATATGTTTTGTATGAACAATGACTACAGCAGACAGAGAATGAGGTGAATGACTGGGCCACGGCGAGGTGGGGTGGGGGGTGGGGGGAGGGCCTCACCGCCGGTGCCACAGGCTTCCTCATCACTGCCGTCCATGCAGTCGGCATCTGCATCGCAGCGCCAGCGCAGGGGGATGCAGTGACCACTCTTGCACTGGAACTGGTCCATATCACAGCGGGGCGTGCAGTCTTTCTGTGGGCACGAGAGCGAGCATCCTGGTCAGATCTGGGCACCCCTGTAGTCCTGCCCTGATTCTTCTGAGGCCATCCCTCCCTCCGGCTCTCCCTACACACCTCGTCTGAGCCATCTGCACAGTCATGGTCCCCATCGCATTTCCAGCGCCCAGCGATGCAGCGGCCGTTGGCACAGGAGAACTCACTCTCAGAGCAGGGCCGAGGGGCTGGAGAAGAACAGGGGAGAAACAGGCCCCAGGAGGGTGGGCAGACGGACTCAGTCCTTGGGGCATCTCCAGCCCTTGGCAGAGCAATACCACCCATCCCCGTGTCCCTGAAAGCCACAGTTGACTGGCATAATGACCACGCCAGCCAACTGGCTGCCCTCATGGGATCAGCTGGATATAGACGGGGCTCACACTTACCCCTCTGGGGTGGACACACCAGAGAGGGCATGGGTGCCTGGCTCTGCCCTCGGGACAGACTGTGTGCAGGGGTCGAGGGGAACAGGAGAGGGACAAAACCACTAAGACAAGCACCAGGGTTCAGGGAGAGGCCAGTAAAGGATGATGGGCTGAGGTACAGCACGGGGACGGATGGGCTCTGGGGCAGTGGCAGGGGGTGTGGTGGGAGCAGGGGCACATCAGAGACACCTACCTCTGCAACCCCGAGAGGACAGTGTGAAAATGGAGAGAAACATGAGATGAGGTGAAATGGCACAAACTCAAATACACGACATGGAGTGGGGTGGGGTGAGCAGGGAGGGGGCGCCTGACCCCCAGCCCTGGGAGGCAGCCACCTGCGCTGCCACAGCCTGGTGGGGCCAGGGGTACCGAGAAGGGAGGCGCCCCGGGTCTGCGGAGGTGGGGCGGGGCGGGGGGTGGGGGGACATACTGCAGCTCTCCTCGTCTGAGTTATCCCCACAGTCGTTGTCGTAATCGCACTGCCAGCGCCCCGGCACGCAACGGTTGTTCTTGCAGCGGAACTGGTAGGGCTCACAGGTGCGCTCGTCTAGGGGAGGCAAGATTGGGAGGCAAACATCGGGGCAGTCAGGGACAGAGTGGGGGCAGGCCCGAGGGTTTCAGACAGGCACGGGCAGGATGGCCAGGAGTGGGAAAAAGATCAGTGGGGGGGTGGGGGGGTGGGGGGAGGCCAAGCAGTGTTCTGAGATTCCAGGAGGTTATGGGGCCTGGCAGAACACAAGTGGGAGGAGCTGCTTGGGGGAGGGGATTGACAGAGCCCCCTCTGTCAGGTGGGCCGAGAAGATTCCGCCAAGGTATGTGCTGAGGAGGTGCCGGTGGACGCAAGGACGGGGAATCAGACAGGAGGTGGTGGGCACGGGAAGCCAAGGGCCAGGCCGCTTGAGCCCCAGTCAGCAGGTGGCCTGAGTCCTGCCCAGGGCAGATGCCTTCCTCTGAGAGTGGGGTCTGGGGAAGCTCACCACACTCTTCCTTGGGCTCGTCGGAGCCGTCCCCACAGTCGTCCTCTCCGTCACACTTCCAGCGCGCGGGGATGCAGCGGCCTGAGTCCTTGCAGCGGAACTCATCCACTCCGCAGGTCATCTGGGCTGCAAGGGGGTGGCTGGCGGTGAGGGCGAGGATCCTGGCAGGAGCGTGCTGGGAGGGCAGGGGAGTGGCCACTGGTCGCCCGGGAGGGTGGGGACAGGGTGGGAGCGGCAGACGCGGTGGAGGGAAGGTGGGCTCTGGGAGCACCAGGCAACTCACTGCAGTTGGCAGGCTCATCGCTGCCATCCACACAGTCGTTGTCGCGGTCACAGACCCAGACTCGGGGGATGCAGCGCTTAGTGATGGAGCACTGGAACTGGTTGGGGGCACAGGTCACTTCGGCTGCGGAGTAGGGGGAGAGAATGAGGACCTGCCCGTTTTTTCCCCCACCACAGTTCGAGATCACCATTTTCTCCCTCTTCCAAGCCCTGGCCCTGGTCCCGCCAGCATTTTCTTAGGAGAGAGGGACAGTTTATCTCCAGTTTTGGTGCTTTTTGTTTTCTGAATCTGCACCTTTTTCGAGCAAACCAAGTCACACCCTATAGAATTTGTGTCACCCATCTAAGAACATTATTGGACAGCAGTGTGGCCCCGAGAAGAAGCAGTAGGTAGGTTTCAATGTGCACTGTGTTTCTGTGGCTGTTTCCCCACCGCCCCGCCCCCTGCCCACCGCCCAGGCCACTCACGGCAGTCCCTCTCGTCCTCCCCGTCTCCACAGTTGTCCTGCCCGTTGCAACGGAAGATGCCGGGGATGCAACGGTTGGTGTTGGTGCACTTGAACTGACTGGGCAAGCAGACGTGGATATCTGTGGGAGGCGGGGGCAGGGGATTCAGGGGCAGGGAGGGGGCGCCTCATCCTCTCAGTGGGAGCATGCGGGTTCAGGATCTAGAGGAACAGGAGTCCAGCCTGGAGAGGAGGCTGCCGTGGACTGAGTTTCCTTGTCCTTGGAGTTTAGTAGGAAACCTCCAAATCCCGGGGGGGGGGCGGAGAAAGCAGGAGGAGGAGGGGGTAGTGGAAGGGGTGCAGACAGTGGCTGAGCAGCGCTTTACCGCAGTTGGCCTCGTCACTGTTGTCCTGGCAGTCGTTGTCCCCATCACAGATGAAGGCAGGGTTTGTGCAGATGCCTGTTGAGCACTGGAACTGTCCTGGGCGGCACTTGAACTCGGCTGCCAGGAGGGGAGCCTCAGAGTCAGAAGGGCTGGGGCTGGGCGTGGCCGCTCAGAGCCTCGAGAGTCAGGTTGTCCCTGGTGCAGGACCCTCTTGCCACCCCTGCTCTGGGCACTTACGACAATCCGGGGGCTCGTCTGAGTGGTCCCCACAGTCGTCCTCTGTGTCACACTTCCACCAGAAGGGGATGCACTTGTCGTTCTTGCACACAAACTGGAGGGCAGGTGGGGGCAAGAGGGGTTGGTGGGGGTCTGGGGAACTCAGGAGGCTTTCTTTTGTTTGGGGGGCTGGGATGTTTCAAAGAAGCGGGAGGGTCAGGGTATTTTGTGGAGGTGCTGAGCTGGATGGAAGGTTGGGATACGATGAGTGCGGGAAGGCCAGGTGATGGGGCGTCTGTGCGGGGGTCAGGGTGGGGCGTACTGGTGAGGGAGGGTCAGGGTTAGGGTGTGGGGGTGTTTGTGTGAGGTGACGGGTATAAAAATATTGCTGTGGGGAGACAAGAGGTAGGCAAGAAATGTGGGGGTGTTAGCGTGGGAAAACCAGATGCGTGAGGACATTAGAGCGGGTGTTGGGGTCCGAGGAGGAGTGGAGGTTGGGGGAACGAGGCATTGGTGAATGGGGGTCAAGGGGAAGAGCCTCACCTGGCTTGCCGTGCAATTGGACACACAGGTGCGCCCATCGCTGCCCAGGTAGAAGTTGGTGGGACAGGCACATTTGTGGCCCCCACCGGGGGACAGTAGGCACAGGTTGCTGCAGCCGCCATTGTTGACCTTGCACGGATGATTGGGCACTGCCAGAGAGAAAATGGCTAAAGGGCAGCCGACTAGACCCAGTATATGGGCCGGGGCTCCCTGAGCCACTGCCCTCTGGCAGAATGAGGGCGGCACTCACTGGTGCCACATTTTCTGGTCTTCCGAAGGCTGCCTAGCCCACTCTCTCCTGGGCACTGGCAGGACAGATGCAAATCCTACTTGTGTAGGAGGGAGCTGAAGCCAGAGAAGGGAGACGACTCTTCTTGAGGTCCCAGGATCAGGCCAGCCCTGAAGCCTCATACACTGCCTCACCTGTGCCCTTCTTCAGGTACGGCCTGCCTGCCTTTGGGGTCCTGCCTTGGTGGTCCGCACCTGGACCCACCCTCCTTGACTGGCCTCAGGGGCTTGCTGCTACAAGACTCCTGGGCTGAACCTAGGCTGGGCTGCAGCTGCTGAGGGCCTGTCTACAGCTTCCCTAATTTTCCAATGTCTGGCAGGCACCGCTCAGGCAATGCTAGAGAAGGGGTGGGCAGGAACCAATCCTGCTGGGCCATAGCCTTCCCCGGGGGCCCCTCGTGCCAAGTTCACTCTTTGCTGGCTCCCACTCCTTGGCCGCTCACCATCTGGCTGGCGCAGGGCGTGGAAGACATGCAAGTCCATGGGCCGGTGCAGGGTGCTGATGAGGAGTGTCTTGTTGGTGCCCGTGGTCTTGTGGGCTCGGTTGATGGACTTTGTCTCCCAGTCGGTCCAGTAGACGTAGTCCTCAAACAGGGTCAGTGCAAAGATGTGGGGGATGTCCTGGCTCAGCACTGCAGACGCGGGAGGGAACAGGCCCAGCAGCAGGTTAGTGCCTTCTCTGCTGGATGTCCTTAACCCTACAACAACCCTGTGAGGTGGGCGCCAGCCCCCATTCCAGATGGTTAAGTGGCTTCCCAAGGTCTCACAGCTAATAAGTGGCAAAGCTGGAAGTCACACTCAGGCCTTTCTGACAGCGGGTTCCTGCTCTGTAATATTAGAGGAGGCCCTGTGCTGAAGCACCCCAACCCCAGGCCTCCTACTCCTGTTTTTCTCGGGGCCCCAAACTGTGCATGAGAAGGGACCTCTCTTTCTCCTTCCGATGGTGGCCTCATGCCTGGGCTTGTCCAGGGGGCGTACACGGGGGTCCTCTGTATCGCCATACCCCTGGTAGCTTGTGTCCTCAGACCATGCTGTCTGATTTTTAATCTTATTCTTACCCCAAAGGCCTGAACCTTTGTAGCTTCAGACCCCCCAGCCCCCGGGGCTGCTGTGCCCAGGCAGCCTCACTGGCACACTGACCAACGTGGCGATTGGAGCCATCCAGGCTGGCAAACTCAATGTAGTCCTCACGGGCATCAGCCCAGTAGATGCGCTCGGTGACGTAGTCCAGCGTCAGGCCGTTGGGCCAGGTGATCTTGGTGTCCACGATGACACTACGGCCAGACCCATCCATGCCTATCCGGCCGATCAGGGAGTGGTCACCCCAGTCTGTCCAGTACAGGTACCTGGCAGGTGGGTGGGCAGTGAGCCCCAAGAGATCCAGCGACTGGTCCCACCGAGAGCCCGCAGGGAGGCTGGGCCTGGATGCCTGAGCATACTGCTTGCTTTCAGGGGCTCCCCCAACCCTCCTTGCCCTCGTACCCATTCTGCACGTCCACCACCAGAGCCCTGGGCTCACGGAGGCCAGAGCTGACCAGCACCGTCCGGTAGGCCCCGTTGAGCTTGGACACTTCGATGGTGTCCCGGCCTTTGTCACACCAGTACAGGTTGCCACCCACCCAGTCCACAGCCAGCCCGTCAGGGTTGCTGAGGCCTGTCCGATGCAGCACCTGTGGGTAGGGGCAGGGAAGGAAGAGCTCTGGATGACCAGGGGTAGGACCCTCAGTCTCTCTGGGGCCCAGCACCCCCAAGTGTGAAGTAGAGCTTCCTCCCCCAGCTTGGCAGGGAGGACAACGGATGGAAAAGACCCGGCCCCAGGCCTGGTGCTAGCTGAGGCTCTAGGAGAGGAGTTTCCAGATGGGAGATACTGCACCCTGAACCCCACAGTGCCTAGGGGCATGAATTTAAGAGAGGGCAGCCATTAGGGGGAAGCTGCTGATAACGAGAGAAAAAGCAGGAGGAATCTCCTAGACCTCACTCTCTGAGCTTGGAGGAGAGGGAGAAGCCAAGACAAGCAGAGTGAGGCAGTGACTTCATGGGGAAGGAAGAGGAGGAAATAACTCAGTGGGATGCATTGGGTGAAGGGGAGATGGCCTTGAAAGAGAGCGAGGCCTCTGGGGAGGGACACTGTGGCTGGATCTCTGGCCCCTGACCCCTAGTTTGTCTGCCGAGGAGTGGGCGGCCTCTGGCCTCACCTGCACGTTGCTTCCGTTAAGGTGCATCCTTCGGATCATGCTGCCCTGAGTTGTCACGTCCGTCCAGTAAATCATCTGCTCTCGGTAGTCAAAGTCCAAGGCGACGGCATTGTTCAGGCCCTGCATGTGGGGGGTGGGGGACGACTACAGAGTCAGGATGAGGGTGGCTGAGGAGCGAGTAGGGGTTGACGAACATGGGCCCAAGTGGAGAGGCTGAGGGGGCTGTGCGGGGCACGGAAGGTAGCTCTGGGCCTGGGGACAGGGGTGGGGTGAGGAGGGCCGGCTCTGGCACCTGCTTCAGCAGCGTGTAGTTGGAGCCGTCCAGGTTGAGCTTGCGCAGGTAGTACCGGTTGGCAAAGATCAGGAATGGCTCCTCATCTGGAGACAGAGCGTCCTGGCTCAGCTGCCAGCTGGGGCATGTTCTGGCACCCCCGGTCCCCAGCTGCCTGAGCCATCTGACGCCCTCCACGTGCCCGTCTCACCAGTCACCGCTTTGCAGCTGTGGGGGTCGCCGCCGCGGGGGGCGTAGCCCTCCACACACAGACACTTGTAGCTGCCGTGCGTGTTGATGCAGCGCTGGCTGCAGGGAAAGGTGGAGCTGCACTCGTCCACGTCAGCACACGTCCGGCCGTCGTCCTTCAGGCGGAAGCCGGGGCGGCAGCGGCACTGCGGGCACAGGGAGCCTTGGGTTGGGGAAGGGGCAGGGGTCGCGGCATCTCGCCCTGGAGCCTGGAGCTCCGGTTCCCTCCAACCCGGGGGGGGGCGGGGTGGTGGTGGCGGGAGCTGGCTGGCTCTGCTGGGGAAGCCCAGCCTCGAGGGGTGAGGGGCGGGAGGCAGGCAGCAAACAGATACTGAGCAATCTGGCTCTCACTCCAGTAAACGACTGTGGTGACCGACACCACCCTGTTTCTGTCCCCAGAAGTCGATGCTCAGGCCTCATCTTATGTGACCCGTGAGCATTATCTGACAGAGCTGGTCATGCGCCTCCTCCAAGGTTTTCTTCACATGGCTGTTCTCCCACGCCAGCGGCTGCCCTTTCTCAGGCTCCTCTGCCAGTCCCCCTCACCTCCCTGCCATTGGTGTGGCTGAGCACAGGGCATCTCGCTCCATCGGAGATCCTATCCAGACTCACAGCTCCCAGATTCTGGGCTCCCATCTGGCCTCTCCCGTGACCTGCGCACCTGGGCTTCGGCGCCTCCCTGACATCTGCACATCCCTCCTTCTCCCACAGCCCTTGCTGGCTCGACTTTCCGAGGGGATGCAGACCCCAAGCAAGTAGAGGTTTTGGTTTTGTTCCTCTGCTGTGTCTCCAGTGCCCAGAGCACTGCCTGGCAGAGTAGGTGCCAAATGAGCCCTTGTCAAATGAAGGAATGAACGAACGAGGGGTGGAGAAAGGAGCTCTGTGAGCCGTGGGGGTACGGAAGCTCCCACTCCGGGGCGGGGCACACCTTGAAGCCAATCTTGAGGTCCTCGCAGTCCTGGCTGCAGCCACTGAGCTTGCGGCTGAGACACTCGTTGACATGGCAGCCGCGTTCATCCGAGCCGTCACCGCAGTCATCCTGGCCGTTGCAAAGCAGCGCCTCGGCCACACAGCGCCCGCTGCTGCACAGGAACTGCGAGGAGGCGTTGCACTTGTGCTCTGCAGGGGGTGGGGGAGCCAGTCAGGGGGGCCCCTGGGCCAGGGACGGAGGGTGGGGAGGGGGCCGCGCGTCGGGCCCACCTGGGCTAGTGCAGTGCGGGTTCTTGGGGGCCTCGTCGCTCTGGTCATGGCAGTCATTTTCCCCATCGCACTCCCACTGGCGGGAGCTCAGACAGCGCCCGTTGGCACAGCGGAACTCGTTGGGGCCGCATGTCGGGTACTCTGGGGGAGGAGGGGCCCGGTGAGGTTGGGAGCCCGGGCACAGGGAGGGCAGGGCAAACCTCTGCTTCCACCCCCAGGGTGGCCCCGGGCTCACCACACTCGGGGGACTCATCAGAGCCATCGGCACAGTCCCGGTCATGGTCACACACGAAATGCTTGGGGATGCACTGGCGATTTTGGCACATGAACTCGCGGTCATCACAGGTGCTGTTGTACACTATGGACAGAGACAGATATGGCAGCTCCCACTTGACTAGCTGATGACTGTTACCCGGGACCTTCATGTGGTCTGAGTGGCAGAGTGGGCAGAGCACTGGATGGAGAGTCCAGACACCCATGTCTGCTCTGCCACTGACTGCCCGAGGGATCCCTGCTGAAGCACTTCCTCTCCTTGACTTCAGTTTCCCCTACTGCAAACAGACTGGCTGGTTGGTGCCCGCCCCACTCCTCATGGCCCCTGCCACTCACAGCAGCCAGCCGTGATGCTCTCATCGGCACCGTCAGCACAGTCCTTGTCACCATCACAGAGCCAGCGCTCGGGGACGCACACGTGGGTGCCCGGGCAGGAGAAGGAGGAGGGGCCGCACGTCTTGCCTTCTGTGAGGGGAAAAGGGAGCCGCTGGGAGCAGGCTCAGCGGGCTGGGCAGCTGGGGTGACATTCCCACCAATGTGGCGTCCCTCCCTATGTGTGCACGTGCGGGTGGGGTGGGGGGGTGGATTGGTCCCTCCCGGGAGCACCTCCCCGACCCAATCCCAGCCACTCCTCACCACAGTGAGCAGCCTCATCTGAGCCGTCCCCGCAGTCATCACTGCCGTCACACAGCCACTGCTTGGAGATGCAGCGATGGTTCTGGCACTCAAACTGGGCCTCCGAGCAGAACTTGTCTGGGGCAGGTGGAAGCCAAAGTGAGATGGGGGGAGGGGGTGGCAGGGCACTGGCTGGGCGGGCAAGTGTAGAATGGATGGGAGAAGGACCCAAGACATCCCTTCGTGGGGGTCAGCGTGAGCTAGAGAGATGCCCCCGTGGGGTGTGGGGCCTGGGGTGAAGGCCCTGGGTGCCCTTCTCCCAGGAGGGCACTTCCTGGGAGAAAAGTAAAAGGTGGGGTGTGGACAATGACTCAGTGGCTATGGTGAAGCCCCTGCCTGTTGTGGGTTCTCTTGGCTCCCAGCTCAGGCGGGTGGCCCCTGTGGTCACTCACTGCAGTGGGTCTCATCCTCGCCGTGTTCACAGTCATCCTCCTTGTCACACGTCCAGCTCATGGGGATGCAGCGCCCACTGGGGCAGGCAAAGTAATTCAGGGGGCATCTGGGGCGCTTCACTCCTGGGGGGAGAGGGAGGCATGAGGGCACTGCCACCCTTGGGGGCCCGCGGCCCGCTGCGCATCCGACCCGAGGCTGGTGGCGAACCTGGGCAGTCGCGCTCATCGCTGTAGTCCCCGCAGTCGTTGGCGCCATCACACACCCAGCTGGGTGCATAGCAGAGGGAGGTCCGCTCACAGGGCTGGAAGCGTACCCCTTTCACCCCCAGGCGGAAATAGCTGCTACAGTCCGTGGCACCTGGTGGGGGCAGGGATGAGGGGGTGACATGAAGTTCCCTCCACACTCCCTCCTGTGGCAGCTGCTGGCCGACAGTGGCCTTAGTGTTTTAGAAAGTCGCACGGTGTCCTTCCGGGGAGGGGGTGCTGTCCACCCCTTCCACTCACCCTAGGGAGCCCAGGCCTGGTGGGAGCCACACAGGCTGTGAGGGTGACGGAGGCCACCACGTGGGCCAGAGGGACGGCAGGGAGGAGCCCCAGGCAGGAGGCGAGGGAGCGAGATGGGAGAGAGGCTACGAGGCATCCCGGGAGGGGCATCACTCACTGCAGTTCATCTCATCGGAGGCGTCCTCACAGTCCACAAACTGGTTGCAGCGGCTGGAGTTCCCAATGCAGGTGCCGTCCCGGCAGCGGAATTCTCCCACTCCACAGGCCGTCTCTAGAACAGCACCCGCCCCGAGACCGTCAGGCCACGGTTTCCCGCATCGGGGGCAAGAGACCCCAGGCCAGAGCTCCTGGCCCAAAGCACCTGCCCAGGCCCACCGCAGAACGCGCGGAAGCAGACCCCGTGGGGTCCGGGGACTGAAGCCTGGCCAGGGTGGGGCGAGGTGGAGGCGGGGGTCCGAGTGCCAGGCCCTGGGCCCCACTCACTGTTGCAGGGAATCTCGTCCGAGCCGTCCCCGCAGTCGTCCGCCCCGTTGCACCACAGCATGTTGGACACACAGCGCCCATTGTTGCACTGGCGGAAAGTCTTTTTGCAGCGGCGTGAGTCTGCGGACGGACGGGGAGTGGGCCACCGGTCAGTGGCAGCGACAGGACAGGGGCTGCCTCTAATGAGAAGTCATGCATTTGTTCCCTGGACAAACTGCTCGGCGCCGCGATGGGCCTGGCACAGGGCTCATGGTGGTTCTGCCCTTCACGACCTCCCCAAACCCCTCAGCCATGGAGTGGGGTCGTGGAGCTTTGCTCCCCTCACTCCCACACCCCGCCCTGCTGGGGGCTGAGGCCTTCGACTCTGGAGGCCAGGGGGAAGGGAAGAGGGCCGGGGCACTGAGGCTGGAGGAGGCGCCTTACTACAGTAGGACGGCTTCTCGTCAGACTTGTCCTTGCAGTGGGAGACGCCGTCACAGGTCAGGCTGAAGTTGATGCACTCGCCGTTGGCGCACTCGAACTCATCTTGCGCTCGGCAAGAGGAGTTCACAGCTGTGGGGACGATGCAGAGGGAGCTTTGTGAGCCAGGGTCCTGCAGCCTCGAATGCCTCTCCCTCTGCCCCCCAGAACCGAGGTTATCCTCAGTTTCTCCTAGAGAAACGTCTTCAGGAGGCTGGGCTACTGGAGTCTAGGAGGAGACGGTCCCTGGTGTGCGCCCAGAGGACCCCTCCACGGTGTCTCTCCTCCGTCATTCCCTCTCTCACCCCGGCAGGTGAGGTCCTCTTGGAGGATGCGGCCCCCTCGGCAGGAGCAGTTGACGTGGCCTTGGTGAGTGAGCAGACACAGGTCCTGGCAGCCCCCGTTGTTGACGCGGCAAGGGGAGAGCTCACCTGAAACAAGGACAGAGGACAATGGGCTAAGAGTGTCCCCAGTTGTGCACAAACAAAATGCCCACACCCGTTCACACAGCTTCTCTGAGCTTCCTGGCCCCAGCCCTGGCACATGGCACAGGGCTGGGGGGTGGAGAAGGTGCTAAGGGAAGGGCAGTGGGAGTGCCGGGGTTGGGTCCGAGGCTGAGGGTGTGTGTGCTCTTAGTGGGGGTGACGTGGGCTTCACCGTGTGCTTTGAGGAGAGTGAAGTCGAAGGAGCCTAGTGGCGGGGCTCTGGAGTGTGTGTGAGAGGTGTGGAGGAGCTGTGGGTCTGTAAGGGGCCCCTCGGGCGGGCAGGCCCAATGCGGGAGTGTCTCTGGGCACATGCACGTGCACGCAGAGCGCGGGGTAGGCAGAGCCTGGGATGCGTGTGTGTGATCAGGCTCTGGGAGCACGTGTGGTTCCGGGTGGGCCTAGAGCATGTGCTGGGGTGTCCAAGGATTCAGGTGAGACCAGCTGTCGCGTGGTATGAGCGTGCATACATGTGTGCGCACACGCACAGATGTCTTGAGGGAGCTGGAGTCGAGGAGTGTTAGTGTTTTGGGTTTCTTGGGGGTGAAAGTGTGTACAGCTGTGCATCTGCACGTGGAGGCTCTGGGAGAACAGGACCAGGGTGTAGTGTGTGTGTGTGTGTGTGTGTGTGTGTGTGTGCTGGCACCAGGGGCAGGAGAGCAAGGCTGGTAGTAGCGGCCCCACTCACAGCTGTTGGTGTCATTGGCCACGGCGATGATGCCCATGGGCTGCTGGGGGATGTCCACTCGCAGCAGCTTCATGTCACTGCCCACGTACTTGTTGGCCCGCTGCACAGCCCGCCGCACCCAGTCGGTCCAGAAGATGTGCTCCCCGTACACAGCCAACCCGAAGGGGTGGACTGGCTCAGACTTCAGAATCACCTGTGGCGACAGCACTGAGCCCGTCACGGGTAGGCTCGAGCCTCTCGCCCCGACTCCATCCCCCTGCAGCTGGCCCCAGGGGCAGGGGCGCCTGGCCTTGGCCTAGATCCCTGGACACAGAATGGGAAGGACCCGCAGGGGCCTCTTGCCATGTCCTCACTTAATTGATGAGGAAGCCTACGCCCGGAGAGATGCGGGCTGCACAAGGCCACAGCTAAGTGGCAATGTCAGTGCCTCATTCTCCTCCCAAATCTTCCCACCGTGTGGCTTCCCCTTCTGCCGCTCCGTGCCTGGGCAATCTCTGCCTAGGCTGGCCGGCCGTCCCCTGGCCCCTGATCCTAGCGTGCCCCATGCCACCGGTTCCACCTGCCCCACAGACTCACATAGCGGTGGGAGCCGTCATACTCGCAGCGCTCGATCTTGTCTAGGGTGGCGTCGGAGAAGTAGAGCTTCTCGGCACGGTGGTCGATGGCCAGGCCATTGGGGGTGCGGATATCCTTCTCGATGAGAGTCAGGACATTGGCCCCCGACAGGGCCGCCCGCATGATGCTGGGGTGCTGCTCGTTCCAGTTGGTCCAGAACATCAGGCTGGGGGAAGACAGGGCGATGGGGATCAGGACTCAAAGCCCGAGAGTCTGCCATGGAGGGCCCAGGCCAGGGCAAGGAGTCAACCAGAACTCGAGGGTCAGCCAGGGTGTGAACCAGATCCCAGGACAACAGGCAACCTCAAAGCCACCCGGGCCAACACAGCCCCTGTGCCCAGGAAGGGCCCAGCTGCTGCATAGTCTGTGTGTGTGTGTGTGTGTGTGCACACCTATTTCTTAGGGTCTGTGAAACGGCCATTTGTGTTTACTGAGAGACAGTGTAGCCAAGTAAGTCAGGCTCTGGGTTCCCATTCTGGCTCTGCCACGTACAAGTTAGGAACCCCAGCAAGTGACTTAACTTCTCTGTGCCTCAGTTTCCTCCTCCACGAGGTAGGGATTATACGACTATCTGCCTCATAGAGTGGTTTAAGGGTTAAAAGAGTTAATATTCATCTAGTGCCCGCTGGTAGATGCTATACGAGTATTTCCTGTTATTGGAAAACCTTGGTTTGTGAACATAATTCGTTCCAGAAACATGCTTGTAATCCAAAGCACCCGTATAGCAAAGCGAATTTCAAGAACCCTTGGCTCAGTTGTGACATGTGACATGTGACATTCAGCATCACGTACAACTCGTGTTGCAAGACATCGCTCATTTATCAAGTTAGAATTTATTAGAAATGTTCTCTCGTCTTGCGAAACACTCGCAGAACAAGTTACTTGCAATCCAAGGTTTTATGTATTTTATTCTTACGTGCTTTTCACCTGGCATCTGGAAACCCCCTGTGAGTATCTAGTGTGTCCTAGTCCTAGGGATGCATGGATCCTACCCTCAAGAAGGTCTTGAAAATTACCTTCTCCATAATTTAAGTCTTTTGCATATTTGGAGTCTGAGCCCCAGCTCTGCTCCTTCCAAGCTCTGACCTTGAACTGGCCTCGCGTTCCTACACCTTGGCCCCCTCTCAGTGAAGGAGGTGGTGAGATCTGGCCATGCTGTGCTCATTTTGGGGGTGGTGAGGCTCCAGAGATGGGTGCGGATGACGTCAGGGCTGGTCAGGCACTACACTAGGTGTGACAGTGTGGTTGTCAGACCACCTACATTGGATCTCGATTCCCGGGTCCGCTGTCCCAGATATTCTGGGGCCAGGGAACCAGCACTTTCCAGCACTCCCCAGCAAGCTTCGTATACCGTGGGATTTGAGAACCATCTAGCTCCATCTGTTCTCTGGCTGTCTCATAGGACCTGCCCTTGCCTCCTCTCCCCTCCCCCGCATACTTCCAAGCCCTTTGTCTTCTGCTGCTCTGGACACAGAGCTGTCTTCTGGCTGGTAGACCTGTCTCCTCAACCTCCCCAGGTCTCTTTTTAACACCTCCCCCAGTCTCTCCAGTACATTTGAGCTATGGCCTCCTGCCACTATGCTTCCACTTAGGGAGGTGCTGGCTACCCCTAAGCCATTGGGAGCTCATGACCATAAGTCTCTGATTTTAAAGGCCCTCGTCCTGGGGGAAGGGGTGGGGTTCTGGATGGCTCTTGGAATCAGGATGGGAGTTTGGATGGTGGCATGATGCCATCAAGGATGGTGGCATCTCTCTCTGGCCTCTGCAGGAGAAAATGAATGTTCCAGGGACAGCTGCTAGAGTCATCCTCCCTGCTTTGTTGGTGCCCAACCAGGGACTTCCAAGCCCTCAGGCAGAGCCCAGTTCACTCTGCAATGGGAAGTGGCTTTCCTTCTGCCATGACAAACTGTTATATGTGGAAGAATGACATGTCCTACAACTGAGGATTCCAGGTTTGGTAAAACCACTCCCCAGGAAGTGGCTGGCAGGGAAGGGCAGGGAGAAAGGGCTTTCCTGAGGTACAGGCTCTCAGCAGCCAGAACTGTGAGCCACCTGGGAACTAGGGCCAGCTGCAGGGAAGGCTCAGCAGGAGGTCCCTGCCCCTTTCATCACACTGGTCCTGCCCCCCCAACCCATTCCTTCAAAGCACTGACTCCTTCTGGCCAGGACAGGGCCTCTCCCAGACAGTTCAGCTCTTTCTCCTGCACCCTGCCCTGGATTTAGTTCACCCCCGTCATCCTCCAGACCTCAGCTCATCTAGGTGTCCTTGAGGACTCGTTCCTTGATATCCAGCCCAGGTCGGGTCCTTCTTGCACATTCCTAAAGCTCCCTGCAGCCTCATCATGGCTTGCATCAAACATGCCCGAGGCAGAGCCAACGTCAATCTCATCCTCCCATCGATTCTCAGCATGATCCTCAGCACGTCATTGGTTCTCAAAAGCCATTTGCTGAGTGAATGACGGAGCCCCTAGGCTCAGAGCAAAGGAATCTGGTGGGCAGCCATGAAGGAGCTTCTGAAGCCACAAAGGCTCCACCATGTCTGGATTGGGGGTGGGAGGCAGGCAGGGGGGCCCAGGAGCACCGCCTTTCCATGGAGGTTCCGGGCTCATAAGGGACAGGCCCTGAGGCCAACCTAAGACAGGTAAAGTCACCAAGGGTCACAGAGGGCAGATAGGATCTTTGTCATGAGCCCAGTACATGCAGGACAGGGAGAGGCAGGCCAGGGACAGAGGACCCTTCTGTTGGTCTGTAGGGCCAAGCAGGCTAGGCTGGGTGGACTTGAGTGATGTCAGGGTAAGGAATCTAGGTTTAGTTGGTACACTCACCATTCCTAACTAGCTGCTTTTGGGTTTTGTTTGTCCCTTAGTTTCCTGGCAAAGCTTTGGGAAAACATTCCAAGTGCTGCTGAATTCTGGGGAAAACAGTTTTGCTTTTGTGCGGGCCAGGATTTCTAAGGTGAGGAGGTGGTTCACTAGAGGCCCACACAGTGGGAGCAGGGGCTGCCCCTACAGGAGAGCAGAGCAGGTGGAGACCAGGGGCATGCACCACCTCCGAGTACTTCCTCCCAGGTTGTCCTGACTCGTGCTCTGGACTCCCTTGCCACCCGAGCCAGCGTCCAGGGCCCTCCTCAGGCCTGCTCCTGCTCACGAGAGCCCTTCGACTGGGTATGGAGGAGGCTCTTCACGGTCCTTCCCCGCCTACAGCACTCCCTCCTCTGGCTCTTGCTCAAAGCACTGCCCTGTATCTGGACTCTCCTTCCCTGGCCTTTCCATTTCTAGGTCCTGTGCTAACCCACTGCCTCCGTGGGGCCTCTTGGTCATCACGTATAGCCCTGGACCGGTCTCCATGCTTCCCAGCACTATGGTTTCTCTCTTCAGCTAGGTCAAAGCTTCCAGGCAACAAGTGTTCAGTGAACAATCTTGGCCCGAAGCTTGGAGTCCCAGAAACACAGAGAACCTACTATGTGCCTTGAACATGGCTCTCTGGCGAATGAACTGACTAATCATTGAGCCAGAATTGTCCTTCACAACCCCCCCGGATCCTCCCCTTGGTTCAGGCATCTGAAATATTATTGTCATATTACAGATGAGGAAACTAAAGCTCAGACAGTTCAGACAGCTGGTCCAAGGTCACAGCAAGGAAGTGGCTGATCTCAGGTGAAAGCCAACCTCTCCTGCTGCTTCGCCCTCCACCCAGGAGGCAGTTTCTGCCACCCACGCCCTACACCCAGCAGCTCACTTCTGACACTCGTCCAGCACAAAGGCTCGTGGGTGGTCGTCTCCAGACATGGTAATGACCGTCTCGCGCTCGAAGGCCCCCGGGCGGGTCTGGTCTACTGTGTGGCGGGTGATGGTGGATGTTGTGTAGCTTGTCCAGTAGAGAGTGTCCCAGCCACGGTGATAGGCCAGGCCCTCCACAGAACCCACATCTGCAAGGAGACAGGAGCAGTCACAGGTTGGGATGGAGCCAGAGAGCAGAGCCAAAAGGGCAACCGGGGCATGAACTCAGGGGGACGGCCTGGAGCGCCCGTTCCTCTGGCATATGTGGGGCCGGAAGGGGACGTGTGGGAGCCAAGGAGCCTGTGGAGGCACAGCCTTGGCACCCCAGCCCCTCCTGTCCTTCCCTATCTTCTACCTGAATGATCCATGGTCCATCCCCCGTCCCTTCTTCCTGCTTCTCCCCACAGCTGGGTAGAATCGGCTTTATGGATTTTCAATCACATCCGACTTGGGCTGTACCAGGTGGGAGCTTCCTGCTTACCAAGACCTGAACCTGACTGATTTGCCGACATCTTAAACTCAGGTTAGGAAGTAAGTGCACAATGGGTAGTGGAACCATAGCCTAAGGGAAAAAGACTCTAAGGATTTTAGTGGCTTCTAGCTGCATGACCCTGTGGTTGCCAGAAGGCTGCATTAATACAAGTATTGTAGCTTAAACAATGGCCTGAAGGGAGGGGACAGTTCTTGCCAGTCTCTCCTGATTGAGTTACGATCACAGGGTATCTAGTTTAGCTTTGGCCACATTTTTAGACCGGCATGTGGACTGGACTATGTGGAGCAGGAAATGTCCAGACGAGGGTCAAAGAACAGATCTATGTTCATCATCACTGTATACCCAGTCTCTAGAATAGCGTCTGGCAAGTCTCTGTGCCCGGGATGAATGAATGAATGAGCAATTGAGTCAAAGGACCAGGGGGTATCCAGCCTGGAGAAGAGCAAACTGTAGTGGGACAAAACGGCACTTTCCACAGAGCTGCGAGTCTGTCCTGGGATGACAGCTCTAGCACCCGCTACTCTCTGTGGGTGCACATGACGCCTGTGCTGAGCTAAGCGTTCGCACCTGCGGCTCAGGTGATCCTGTCTCGCTATGCAGATGAGAACTCTTGGACAGCGTAAGAGACTTGCCCAAGTGCCTGAAATCCTGTGTCTCGGGTTGAACCCAGCCTGTGTCTGCAGCCTCTGCGGTGAGCACTGGACATACAGAGGAGAGCTTTGGCTTAGGCTGTGCAGCCTGGGGGCAAACTAGGACCAGAGGGGGAAGTGAGAGGGGGGCCAAGTCTGACTCCAAATAAGGAGAAACTTTCAAGTAAGTATAATGGGTGCAGTGTGATTCGCTGGCTACTTGTCAGGGACGCAGTCGCGGCTGGGATTCAGATCTGGGGCGGGGCGGACTGGCTGATGTCTGAGGGCTTTTCTACCCCGAGTCCACGCTGGTCCTCTGCACAGCCCCCTACCCCCCTCTCCTGGGAAGATCGGGGTCTGGGCTCACTCTCCACAATGGTGATCCTCCCGGAGCCATTGTCATTGATCTGTTGGATGTTCCCAAAGTGGATGTCGCTGAAGAAGATGCGATTGGGGGTGCCCGGGGAGGTGCCCGCTCGGTAGTCAAAGGCCAGAGCGATGACATTCTTCATGTGCTCAGAATCCTCGAAGGGCTGCACGGGTGCATTGAGGTTGCGCTCATCAGACAGGTGGATGCTCTTGAGGATGGTGCGCTCTGAGTAGAGCAGGTAGCCCGCGTACTCCCGGCATGACGCCCCATCTTCAGCCAGCATCCCGTGGGCGCAGGCACACGCCCGCTGCCCACCGCCGCGGTACAGGCACAGCTGCTGGCAGCCGCCATTAGCCACTGCGCACACGTTGGTACCTGGGGGGAGGGCACGGGAAGGAGGTGGTTACGGTGCCTTGGGAAAAGGCTCACCGGTGCCTCTGGAATCTTAACCAAGGTGGACACTCTGGTTGGTGCACTGCTCTGCTTCAGCATTCAGCACCCAAACCCGTCCCAGAGCTCCTCAGCCCCTCTTCGTCACCCTCAGGTCTCTGGAAAGTGCCCCTGTGAGTCCAGCCTCTCTCCCAGCCCCTCTCACTCAGGGAGACCACTCTTGGGCCAGGGGGCCCCCGTGTGCCTCTCCTGCATGGCCCAGAGCCCCAGTCTCACCTTTCTGCCGGTCCCGGTTGAAGACTTTGATGTCTTTGAGCTGGACGCCAATGCCTGTTCTCAGGGGCACCGAGTCTGTGGCATTGTCTTTACTCCCACGCTTGATGGAGCCATTGGCGTGAGTCCTGGAGGAAGGGAAGACCAGGCCGTGAGCAAGGCATTGACAGAGGTCAGGAGGGAGGGAACAGATGGCCAGGGAGAAGGCCCGGGCAGAAGGCCTCACCTGTCACTCCAGTAGATGAAATCCTCAAACACAGACACTGAGAACATGTCCATATTGTTGCTGGACAGAACCACCTCACGGTTCTCGCCCGTCTCCAGGTCGATCCGCTCGATCTTGTCTGTCCGGGCGTCGCACCAGTATAGCTTCCCGTCCTAGAGGCCAGAGGCGCCCACCTCACCTCCAGTGCCCAGCACTCCCCACCAGCCCCAGTGTCCTGGGCAGCAGGGCATGTCCCACTCACTCCCACCTCTCGTATCTTTCTTCTCCTTCCTCCATATCCTCCCTGCCCTCTGACCTGCTGACCTGCCGAGCCTTCTAGACATGCCTTCAGGCCTCATTTCTGAGTGACAGCCCCCCACCATCTCTAGTGTGGTGGGAGTACTACTCTGGGTCGGGAGCTGGGCCAGAAGACTTCCAAGACCTACCCTGGGTCCATATCTCCCCACTGAATGGGGGCTTGCCACAGGGAGAGTCTATGAGGAGCAGAGCATAGGTAAGGGGAGCCTCCCCCCACAGCATGGGGTACAGTGTCCCAAGGGCTCCAGGGCCAAGCCTGCACCCAAACCTGATAGTCCACCGAGATGCCATTGGGCCAGCTGATGCTGACATTAACCAGCACGACTCGCTCAGTGCCATCTAGCCGAGACCGCTCAATACGTGGATACTGGCCCCACTCAGTCCAGAACAGATACCTGTGGGGTGGAGGAGGTAGAAGTGGGGTGTCAGTCCCCTGACCATGGAGGAGAGAGGGTCTCGTCAGTGTGGGCTGTGGAGAGTGACCAGGCCAGAACCAAGCCAGGGCTGGGAACTGGACAGCCTGTCCAGCTTCTCACCCCTTCTCTGGGTGGACCGTGATGGCCCGGGGCTTATCCAGACCCTGGGAGATGACCACGTAGCGGAAAGAGCCATTGAGCCTGGCGACCTCGATGACATCAAAGCCTTGGTCTGTCCAGTAGATGTTGCCTGAGGAGGATTAGGGGGATTAGGTGGGAACGCATGTACCTGGTCCCCTTCTAGCCCCTAGATCCCTGCTGCCTCCCCCCATCTGGTCCTGCCTACTCCTTCTTCTCAGACTCCTGAGATCCCGCTTCTCTCCTCCAGGCCTCCACCTTGCCTGGAGGCCCACAACCCGCCCAGGGCCCTCTCATGGCTCACCTGCGATCCAGTCCACTGCAATGCCTTCCACGCGGCCAATGCCGTTAGTCACCACATCTTCACGCCATGTCTGGTCTCTCTTAGCCCGACTAATGGTACTTAGGCCCATGTCCACCCAGTAAATGGTGTCATTTTCTGGAGGTGAAGGAACCAGCATGGAGATGTCCAACAAGGCGGGGGAAAGGTGGGGGGTCAGAATCAAATGACAGTCAAGGTAGAGATGAGTGCTGGGGGCGGGGTGGCACGGGGGTTGGAAGGGAAGATAGAGCGGGGTGGGGGTGGCTGTGGTATCTCCCCCTCCAGCTCTGATCAGGCCACCTCTCACTGGGCTCCCAGAGCACACCACCCCAAAAGTAATGTCCCACTCCCTCCTGCCACCAAATCACTCACCAGCATGGAAATCAATGCCGACAGCCAGGGAGGTCCCCGACACTGGGACCAGGGCATCCGACTTATCATTGGGATCCAAGGGGATTCCCCGGATTCCCTCATGCACAGAGTACAGGAGAAAAGAGCCCACACCTGAAACACAACGATACTTCAGGCCTGGGTCTCGCCGACACCCCTTTAAACTTGGGTTCTGTCACTCTCAAACCTATTCTCTGCTTCCTTTTGGTGTCTTCTCCCAGACATCACGCCTCCCCCTTCAACACACAGATAAACACACCTGAGCCTGAGACCTGCAGCTTGGGCTGGGAGGTCACCCGGCTAGGGGGCGGGGGTGGGAAGGGAGAGCAGTTCTGGGAAACCACCTGCAAGACCGCTATCCCCCACTAGAGGGCAGAAGACACCAGGACTTCTCTCCCCCAAAGGGGACCCCCCCCCTAGCTTCACTCAATACAACCCAGCACCCCCAAAAGCTGTTAGGGAGAACCTGGAAGAGTTTCAGACAAGACAATGGAACTCGATGACTCCTAAATGGAGACTTCCACCTTGGTTTCCTCTTTGCCCTCCCCAGTCTGCTCTGTGCTACACACTCTCAAACACCTAAAACCCGACATCCTTGACATCTCACTCCTGAGCCAGTCTCATTCTGTTTTCCCATTTCTTTTGAGGCACCGCTATGCACGTGAGCCAGAATCCTCCACTGCCTCTACCCCATGATACAGTGTGTCCCCAGATGAACCCCCCAGCGGGCTCTGCTTTCTCAGGCTCCTCGAAAAAAAAAAAAAAAAGGATTCATCGTCAAGGGAGTTTGGGGAAACCTCAAACATTAGAGTCTCCTCTTGAAAAATTCTCAGTGCAGATGAGCATACTCAAGACTCTGAGAAGTTCTGCAGCAAAAAAACACTTAAACTTTGTTCAACCCAGTGTTTCTTTCTGTAACATCTACCCACATCAAAGAGGGAAGTTCCCAGGAGCGCACTTGGGAAGTGCTGTCCTGGGGCGAACTCATAAATCAGTCAGCGAGTTCTTGTGAAATGTCTCTGAGTCTCATCCCTTCTCTTAAACCCAGCTGCTAAGCCCCATCTCTTAACACCGGGCTCACTCTAATAGCCTCCTAACTGGTCTAACTGCCTCGGTTTCTCCCTCCCCCACCCAGCCGGCTCTCTGCCGCCAGGTTAATCTGCCCCAAACATCACTTTCCAGGCGCTCCTGGCTGAGAACCCACGGGAGGCCCGCCCTGCCCTGCGTCACAGCATCACAGCCGATCACCTACGACTCCCCCTACAGTCCGCCCACCACTCAGGCTTGGCGCCTCAGGGCCTCTGCACATACCTTCCTATCATTCCGGACCCAGTGCCTAACTTATCATCCTTTCCCCTTGGACCCACACGCTCAAATCCTGCTTGTCCTGTAAAACCCAGCTCACAGCATGTCTTTCCCATGAAGCTGGCCTTGGCACTGCCTGCCGACATCTATTTCTCCAAAATCCTACTGCAGACACTGGACAGCCACTTCACGGTCCATTTCCCCTACACGTTAGCCCCGTCTCTGATTAAGGCTGCAGAGCTCGGGGACAGGGACTTCTGCCCCCTGGCTTTCCCTGCAGCACCCTGCACAGTGCGGGTTACTAAGCATCTAACCCAGAAGGCACTTCACAATACATGTTGAACGCAGATCTGTCCCCAAGGTGAGAGGAGGAAGGTGGGGCTGTGGGGTAGGGGGAGGGGTCAGGGCTGGGGACTTGGGCCAAGGTGGGGAGGCCAGAAGGTGGTGTAGGGCACCGACCCTCGCAGGCCTGCTGGCCACTCCGGAGGCTGTAGCCGGCTGTGCACATGCAGGAGCGGGTCGACTCCGACGTGGGCAGGCAGAGCTGGGAGCAGTCACCGTTGTTGACACTGCAGGGGTTGGTGCCCTCGTGGTCTGGGGTGGGCAGGAGGCACAGAGAAAGGGTTAGGTGGCCCTTCTCGGGACCTTAGTGTAAGGCTTACACTGCTCAGGGGCAGGATAGTCACCGCCTTCACCCTGGAGCTTGAGGGGTGGGTCACCACCCAACCCACACTCAGGTCGTTTGTCCTCCCAGGCCCCTGGCTCTTGCGAGCAGGGTGGCCGTAAGCACATATGGTACCTCCGAGGCGATGAGGAAGAGGAGCCCCTCCGGGTGGTGAGCGGAGTCTAACCCGTATTCATTCCCCATTCACTTCCTTGCCTGGGGATTCCTATAGCGCTCCTGGCCACGGCCCTCACCGCCCCCTAGCCCGCCCCCTGCCCGCGGCCCTGGCCCCTGCCTCACCCAGCTGGATGCTCTCGTCGTAGACCTTCATGTGCATCACCAGGGTGGTGCTGTTCCGCAGGACCACCGATTCTGAGCCGTCAGCCTTATTGCACGTGCCCATCTTCTCTGACACCTGGTCTGCCCACCATAGCTTGTCCCCTGGGGAGGCAGGAGGGGATGAGACCCTGGGGAGGGCCCCACCCCCCCCCCACCCTCAGGCCGACCCAATCCGGCCTCTCTGCTCCCGTCCCTACCCCCAGCCGGCAGCCTCACCCATGATGGCCAGGGCAGTGGCCTTGCCCAGCTGGCTCCTCATGGCATCGATGACCTCCAGCCCGCTCCCGTCCAGGTTGCAGCGGCTGATGGTGTGGTTCCCAGAGCTGATCCAGTAGAGTTTGCTTTCAGGGAAGTCGATAGCCAGGCCTAGAAGAGGGGGGCGTCACTGCCACCAGAGAGCCTGGCACCCCGGGCTGGGGGCTGAGGGGTGTGTGGTTGTGGGGGAGGATGGTGAAGACGGGCACTAAGCCGGGAGTCTGGGAGATGGAGAGGCAATTGTGGAACCCCGAGGATCTCCTGGTGGGGAATTAGGGAAGGGCGGTAGCGCAGGCAAGGCGAGCCGTACCCACGGGGCCCTTCTGGCCACTGAAGAGCAGGGTACGGTTGCTGCCATCCATGTTGGCCATGCTGATGTTGTCCCCATCGGTCCAGTAGAGCTTCCTGGGAGGGTGCCAGGGAGGTAAAGTCAGACTTCTCTTTTCCTCCTGCCCCACACCCCACGCTCCCTGACCTTGGGCCCTGGACCGACCCACGTAGGGGGTGGACAACCAGGCCATGGGGCTGCTCCAAGCCCTGCACCACCGCATTCTTGAAGGAGCCGTCCAGGCGGGCCACGTTGATCTGCTTCTTGTTGCTGTCATAGCTTGTCCAGAACAGGTTTCGGGACACCCAGTCCACAGCCAGCCCATGCGCATTTGGCAAGTCTGGGGGGCACAGTGGAGAGTTGGAGATTGGGTGTTTGCAGGGCATAGGTCGGGAGACTGGAGGAAGTGGGGGGCAGGTCTGGTGTTGGGGGGAATCAGGGATGGGGCATTGAGAAGGGAGAGGATTTGGAAAAGGAATATCAGGACCAGGGGGACCAGGGATGGGAGCAAGGGCTCGGTGGGGGGGGGGCGCGCCCACACCCAATGCAGGGGTCCAGAGCAAGGTCAGCACCTGCAGAGACGACAGTCTCCACGCCTGTGCCGTTGATGAAGGCCCGTTTGATGGCCTGCGTCCGCACATCAGACCAGTAGACGCGCTGCTCGCGGGCGTCATAGTCCAGCACCGTGACGTTGTCAATATCGGGCACCGTGAAGGAGATGATGTAGTTGTAGTAGGGGGCGTCCAGGTCCACCCCGCGGATCTCCATCTGACGCGCGTACAGCAGGAACTTCTTAAACTCTGTGGGGCACGTGGCAGGTCACTGAGGGCAGCCCCCCACCTTCATGCTTCCCACCCACCCAGATGAGGGCCCCTCCCTTTTCTGGTTCCTTCCATCTGCTGCTGGCCATTGGCTATTCGGAAGTGGCTCCATCGGGCTCCCTGTCTGAGTTCACACACCTTCTTACAGCCGTTGGCTCTGGAGCCTCTCCCATCAGGCCCCTCCCAGCCGGGACGGTCTATCTTCACTTACAACTGGGAGCCTGGGTACCTGACACCTTCCCCTTCAGCCTCAGTTTACCAGTGGCTCTTGAGGGAGGGGCCTCCTACCGTAGCACGTGGTGTTGTCCTTGTGGAGCTTCATGAGGTGGGGGCAGGCGCAGGAGACGGTCCGGTTGTAGTTGATGAGACACAAGTGGGAGCAGGGGCCGCGGCCCCCATTGGCCTCACAAGGATTGGGAGCTAGGGGGCGGGGAGAGGAGAATGGAGAACATCCGGGGACTTGCTGGCCCCTGCCTGGCCTCTTCCACCTCCACCACCCCTCTTCACCCACTCTCACCCTCCTGGTTCCAGCATCGCCTGCCGCCAGACCCTCCCGTCAGCAGACTGGCCCCTCCCCACAGTTCCTCGTCTCTCACTGCCCCCCTTCTCCTAAGGGCTTCTAAGGAGGCTGCTGGCCCCTTACCCATGGGCTGCCGGGAGGGGTGGTACACCTGCAGATCAAAGGGCTGGGTGTTGGTCCTCTGTACCACGGTGACATTGTGGCCGGTCCACTTGTTGGCCTTGGCCAGCGTGTTTGTCCGCCAGTCCGTCCAATACACCTCCCCCCCATACAGCGTCACTGCAAACGGGTGCGATAGGAACTCGTGTCCCCGAAGCACCTCCATGTGGCCGGAGCCGTCGTAACGGGCTGAGTAAATGGCATCTGACCTGAGAGCGTGGGTCGGGGCAGAGTGAGGATGGTGGCGGGGGCCATGCCCTGGCCCACCGCCCCCCCCCCCAGTTCTAGCACACTGGAACAGTCCTTCCTCCGAGGCCTTGCAGGCCAGGGAAGGCAAACAGAATAACACGGAGTAAGAACCAGAGCGGTTCGAGGTCCCAGCTCTCGGATCGCGATTCCGACACCCTGAATCTCTTGGCTCACTTCTCCATAGGGCCACAGTGAGCACCCATGGGGTTTTTTTTTGGTGAGTTTGGAAATAGGTACCCTCTCTGAGCAGAGCAGTTATAAGTTTCCCCTTCCCCTGGGTGGACAAAGCCCCCTAGCAGAGCACACAGGTTTGTGAGTGAGGACAGGAGGTTGCATTTTAGTCTTGCCCGCACCGGGGCCAGGCAGTCCTGGATGGGAGGACAGCCCTGCTTCCACCCTCTTCTCCCCACACCTCTCCCTCCATCTTCTCTCCTCTCCTCAGTCCTCTTACTAGGCCCAGTCCTCGGCCCCCCCAGTTCTGGCTCCAGCCGCCTCAGGCCTTTTCACTACCCTTATCGCTGCCGAGTCCTGGGACCCCCGACCCCATCCTGTCCTGGGGGAGAGGGGGAAGATGGAGGCCTCTGGGGGTGTGATGGGGGGCAATGACCTGGCATCGATCCAGAGGATGCGCTTCTCCAGGTAGTCCACAGTGAGCCCGTTGGGCCAGCCGCCTGAGCCCGTCTCCCGGTGGATGGTGCGGCGCCCAGCCCCGCTCATGGAGGCTGCCTCAATGCGGGGCAGGCTGGCATCCCAGTCTGTCCAAAACAGGATCCTGGGAAACGGGGAGGGAGTCAGGGGGGGCCAAGGTCAAGGGCCTGGGGGTGGGGCTTTTACAGGATCTTTGGTAAAGGGCGGAGGGGGTGAATAGCATTTGAAGAGACAGGGGTGCCTGACCCAGCTGGACAAGGCTTCAGAGGAGACTGTGGGCTGGAAAAGGGGTGGCCAGGGTTCTCACCCATCCCGTGGATCCAGCGCGATTGCCCTTGGGTGCTCAATGTCACCAGCCAGGAGGGTGGTCCGGAGGGTCCCATCCAGCTTGGCCACCTCAATCTGGTCCAAGTTACTCTCCACCCAGTAGATGTTGCCTGCAATCCAGTCTACAGCCAGACCCTCAGGGGTGGCCAGGCCGTACTGAATCACCACCTCAAAACTAGTCAGGGCTGGTGAAGAGAAGTTCACGGGAGTGAAATCACAGTATAGTAGAACCCACCCTCAACCTGGACACCTCTTCCAATCCCTCTGATGCACCCTGGATTCCACTGGGGTTCACAGACCCTCTACTCTCCTCACTCAGGCCCCCTGCCCCACTGGGAGGTCAAATAGGAGAGAATGGGCCTAGCTTCAGGACCCTGAAGAAGGGGAGGAGCTTGCAGCTCTCTGAAGGGCTAACCCACGGGAGGAGATCAGAGCAGAGGGTGGAGACTCTGGGGGACAGATGAAGAGTCAATATGAGGACAGAACTTTCTAGAAGTCACTTCAAAGACTGTCTTAAGGATTTTTCCATGGAGATATCTATATCTATATCTATATCATCCATCTGTATCACCATAGTGTGTGTATGTGTATATATATATATGTATCTCATCATATATATCTTTATCATCTGTATCATCATAATATATATATATACACTACACAGGTATAGATGATAGACATAAAATAATTTTCATCTATACCTATATCTATATCATCTATCTGTATCGTCTGTATCTATAGTATATATAGTATATATATTTTATATCTATCATCTATACCTATATAGATGATAGATACTACAGATATAGATATATATGTATATACGTAGATACTATATTTAGTACATAGATATAGATGATAGATATAAAATTATTTTTGTAGTGTGAACATTATCACAATCTACTTAGTCATCCCCTTGTTGATGAATATTTGGGATGGTTCAAGTTTTCTCTATTACAAACAATACAAACTCCTTTAGTAAAATGTGCTTCTATCAAGTCTTTGCTCGGATGTCACCTTCTCAGGGGGCCTTCCTTCCTTGACCACCCCATTTAAAATGCCGACCCCCATTCTCCCTACTCACCCTCTGCCTCCTTTCTCTATACATCCCCTCTGTTATAGTCATGTTGTACTTGTTTGTTCTTATCTGATATCTCCCCAGGCATATAAGCTCCATGAGGACAGACATTTTGGCCTGTTTTGACCACTGCTGTCTCCCCAGGGCCAGGTGTGTATGGCAGGTGCTCAACATGTGTGTTATTAATGAAAGATGTCTGTGATGGGTCAGGCTGCCTTTGGATCAAAGGCATGATTCAGGTACCCCATTCCTAAATGGCTTTTTCCTTTTAAGCCTGCAGTTCTAGGATTTGGGGAGCTCCAGACCATTCTAAAGAAAGGCTGATCATTTTGTTAATTATCAGGCTGGCAGCTTTGCTGACGATAATTACGGGGCGTCAGGAACTGAGACCCACAGCAAAATCTAACCCAATTAACGAGAGTGTGGGGGATGGGGGAGCTAGGGGCCTCTGCTTCGGGGTGGCCTGGATCTAGGACTGTGGCTCTGAGTGTCCAAGTGCCCCTTCTCTCTGCAGAGCAACCCGCATTAGTCCTGGGACAGCAGGAGGGGGCTGTCACCTCCGTTGTCCAGCAGCTTCCCGCGGTAGATCTTGTCCTCCACCACGTCAGTCCAGTAGAGGGCACTCTGGCTGAGGTGGAAGTCCAGGGCGATGGTGTTGCGCAGGCCGGGCACCAAAACGCTGTAGTCCCCTTTGTGAAGGTCGATGCGCCTGATCTCATGGCGGTTGGAGAAGATGATGAATGGCTTGAAGGGGTCTGGGGAGGAATGTGACAGAGGTCAGCACAGGGCTTGCTGCCTCGGAGCCACCCTCTCCGGGAGCAGGCAGGGCAGGGTCTCTGTTGGCCCTGGGCCTGGTCATGGATGGAAACCACAGCCTTTGGCATCCGGCAGCCCAAACCCAGCCAACTGCAGCTCAGGGGCCTGCCTCAGCCTGCCCAGCCTTCCCGGCCACCTTTCACCCGTGTTTCACCTAGGCTGCGGCAGCTCTCGCCGTCCGGCTCCAGCACCCAGCCCTCGTAGCAGGAGCACTTCACGCTGAACTTGTTCTGGTCGCACTTCTGGCTGCACTTGAGGTGCTTGGCACAGTAGCTCTGGATCTGGCAGGTGTGGTTGTCAGGCCCCAGCTCCATCCCCAGAGGGCACGAACACACAATGCCTTCGCCAGGTGCCACCGAGCAGTTGTGGCTGCAGCCTCCGTTATTCAGAGAGCACTGGTCTGTAGGGCAGGCAGCAGGGGACAGGATCAGGGTCAGGATCCAGGAGGAGGCAGGACGATGGCCTGGCTGCGTCCCAAGTCCTGGGCCGCCCAGACAGAGCCCTGGCACCCTGCCCATAGCATCCTTCTTTAACGTTGCCGGCCAAGCGTCTGTCCCAGCGCTTCTTCAGGACCAGGCTTGGGACCCCAGCACCCACCACGGGGGCCACCCTTCACCTTCCCTCTAAGAACACCCTCACATCACAGAGGCATCTAGTCTTTATTTCCCTGTCTCTTCTTGAGCCCGCGGTGGGGGCCCCAGCTTTCTGCCTCTCTCTGGGGGTTGCCCTTCCCTCGATCTCTCCTGATTTGGGTGTGATTGGGGTGGGAAGTGGTAGGGAATGCCCTGCCGGGTTCTCTGACACACCCTGAGATCTGCCAGCCCCGACTGATGACCTGTCAGCAGTTCTCGGGGCCAGTCCCAGCCTGCCTCCTCCCCCACTCCTCCCCCGAGCAACAGATGCTCTGCCTGGCGTGGAGGAGACAGGCTGCTCTGCTCTGCTCCTCATCCCCGTGTCACACCATGCGGCCCTCCCTGACCCCTATTCGTTTTGATCCTTGAATGCACAGCCTCCTCGCCCCACCTTCTCACTCTACAAGATCTGTCTGTCCTTGGGAACCCAGTTAAATCGCTGCCTCCACTGGAAAGCCTGCCCTGTCCACGTCAACACTCAACCCTGGTGTCTTTATCTTTAAAGGCGGCTCTGTGCTGTTCTGCTGATGGGTGTGAGCAAGGGGTCTGTGACCGCAGGAAGGGGGTGCAGCGCACTGTCTCCAGGACACCCTAGGAACCGTGGGACCTTGGACCGGTTACTACACCTCTCTGCCTCAGTTTTCTCATCTGTAAGATGGAGATGATTATACGGTCTGCCTCACTGGGCTGTTGTATCGATTAAATGCCGTAATAGTGTGGTGTGCCCAGCACAGCCTCTTGCCGAGGCCAGTCTGAAACCATCGAGGGTGGCTGGTAGCTGCTTGGGGTGCTGCTTGCTCTTTCCCAGGCTGAGACCGCTTCCCGATGGGCTCGCCCTGTTCCACCTGTCCTGGCTCCGGCCTAGACTCCTTACCCAGCCACCCTCCCCACCCCTCTCCCGGGGTCTTTGCCAGGCCTACGCCTCACCGCAGAGCTCTCCCTCATCTGAGCCATCTCCACAGTCGTCATTGCCATCACACAGCTTGTCGGGGGGCAGGCAGACTGAAGTGTTGTTGGCGCAGGGGTGTGAGGGCGGCCTGCAGGCCAGGGACTCACAGTTCTCCTCGTCCGAGTTATCTTCACAGTCACTGTCGCCATCACATACCCATGCTTTGCTGATGCATCGAGCTGCGGGGTGAGTATAGTGTGAGAGGCCTCTGGCCTGGGCAGGAGGGTCTCCATGCCTTTCTTCCCAGACCCAACGGGTTTCTCTAAAAAGGTCATGATTGTAATGCTTTGGGGTCCACTAGGAACCTGGAGGCCTTTTCTGTCAGATTCACGGAGGCAACAAAGGAAGCAAGAATCTGCAGAGGGTGCTGTAGCTCAACTCTGAGGGTTTCAGTTCCCAGGGACTTTAGTGAAGGCCCTGGCCCCTTCATAGCTTCCCCCAGGCATCATGCACAAGCTTCTGCGTAGCCCTTGGCCTCACAATGTCCCCACCCCCACCCCTCACAGCAAAGCGCCATCTCCCTTGCCACTCCTCTGCTCTCAATATGGTCGCCTCCCGTCCATGTTGCCCCAGTCCAGGCTCCTGCCCATCCTTCTTTTTACCAGAGTCCTTGCAGCCAAATTTGACATTGGGGTCACAGACGTGGGTCACTCCCTCACAGCTCTTCTCATCACTGGAGTCCATGCAGTCAGTGTCTCCATCACAGCGCCAGCGCAAGGGAATGCACAGACCATCCAGTCGGCACTGGAACTCATCATTGTGACAGCCGCCGGGAGGCCGTGTGGCTGCAGGGGGACAGAGGGGGGGCATGGGGGTAGGGGCTCCAGGTCAGCCATTCCCATGTCTGCCTTCCCAGTCCCCATCCTGTGCTGCCCAGTCCACAGCTATGAGCCGAGGCAGGGATGGAGAGTTCTCTGAGCCCTGCGACACTTCTCAGAAGGTAATTTGGAGTCAGGAATGTCACACCTCCCAGGACCCCAGCAGTCAGCTCGTCTATAATCTCTTTTACACACCAGTGCTCTATTGGGTAAGCAGTTTGCTCGGCCAGCGCTCAAAGGCCCCCCATCTGGGCCTCACCTCCATTTCACCCATTCACTCCATAAACACTTATTGAGCGCCTCATGTGTGCCAGGCACTGTTCCAGGTGCCAGTGTGAGCAAGACCGCCTTTACCCTCATGGAGCTGAAGTTCTAGTAGGGAAGAGACAGTGAAGACATGACACAGAAATCCAGATTGTTACTGCAGGGAGTGATCCGCGCCACAGAGATGAAGCTGGGTCAAGGCTACAGAGGGATGAGGGCGGTCAAGGAAGGCCTCTGAACAGGAGATGTTTGAACAGAGGCTTGACTGACACGAGCTGTGAGAACAGCCTGGCAGAGGGAAGAGCCAGTGCGAAGTCTCTGAGATGGGGTCGTGCAGGGGATATTTGCAAAATGCCCAAGGCATATTCGAGGCGGCACAGCTGGAGTAGAGTGAAGGAGGAAATGAGTGGCAGGAACGCAGGTCAGAGAGGTGGCGGGAGCCCTGCAGGCCGTGGAGTGGGGCTTGGCATCGACTCAAGCGTGTAGGGGGCCAGTGCAGGCTCGAGGGCAGGGCTGGGGCGTGATCTGACTCATGTTCTGCAGGATCGCTCTGGCTGCGGCACTGAGATCTGACTCAGGAGGCCGGAAAGGAAGAGGAACAGCGCCCGGAGGCATAGGTGACTGTGCCTGAGCCTCACCTCGCTCTCACGCTGCCGCCGTGTGCTCCTCCCACCCGCCCCACCATGAATGTGGTCAGTGTTCTCTTGTGCCTGCATTTCGGCACCGAGCTGGTTTTCCTTCCTTGGGGCCCCTGAACCTCTTTCTCATCGAATCCCCTTCTAGGATTATCCTCTGAAAGGACCTCCTACATCTTTTTATAAGGGTATTAATTATTTATTATATATATATTTTTTTATTTGAGAGAGAGAGTGTGGGAGCAGGGGAGGGGGGCAGAGGGAGAGAGAAAGAGAGTCCTAAGCAGACTCCATACTCAGCTCAGAGCTCGACATGCGGCTCCCTCCATTCCACAACCCTGGGATCTTGACCTGAGCTGAAATCAAGAGCTGGACGCTCAAACTGAGCCACCCAGGTGCCCCAGCACCTCCTACCTCTTATCACCTTCCAGCTTCAAAGTCCTTCAAAGGCCCCAGTGCCTGACTTTCAACTGCTGATACAATCTGCCCCCGTTGGGCACAGCCTCGTTCCCCGTTGACCCCTCCAGTCTGAGGGGCCCCACCAAGCAGAGGCAAAAGTGCTCAGTTTCACCGTCTAAATCTTACTACTGTGTCCTCCACCCCGAGCACCCCCCATCTGAGGACCCTCCCTCTTGTCCATTTGGCCGCAGTCGACTCCCTCATCAGGGCCCAGTTCAGACCCCACCTCTTCCTTCATGGCCCCAGACCACTGCAGCTCACCACAACAGTTAACGGTCACTACCAGTCATGGCATGCCTGCTCCCACAGGCCAGGCCCCCCCACATCTCCCCTCATTTCATAGAGGAGGAAGCCATGTCTCAGAGGCAAGGACTCGTCTAAGTTCACCCAGCTTGTGAGTGAGGGGCGGGGCGCTTCTCCCGCCACACCACAGGTCCCCAGAGGCCCCCTTCCCAGAATCCCGAGGCACTATCACCTCTCCCACTCACCCAGCCCTTCTGAGACGGCCCTTGAGACTCGCAACTGTTTCCTGGGCCTCAGGTGACCCTCTCTGCCCTCTCCCTCAGTTCTGGGCCCAGAGTCAGTACACATGCTATCAGTACTGCTCTAACCATGTACGCCTTCACTCTATAAGGCAGAGCTTGCAAGCTGGAGGTCCAAGGGTCAGATGAGACCCGCTGAAAGATTTCGGCCTACAGTATTTTTAAAACCATTAAAGTCCATTTCCAGTTGTTATGGCTTGATTTGTGTTCCCTAAAAAGATGCTGATGTCCTAACTCACAGTACCTGTGAATATGATCTTGGAAATAGGTTTTTTTGTTTTTGTTTTTTATAGAAAGAGAGAGAGAGAGAGCGCATCAGTGGGGCAGAGGGAGAGAGAGAATGAATCTTAGGCAGGTTCCACACTGAGTGGGGCTCAATCCTACAACCCTGGGATCATGACCTGAGCTGAAATCACGAGTCGGACGCTCAACCAACTGAGCCACCCAGGAGCCCCAGGAAATAGGTCTTTGCAAATGACCAAATTCAGATGAGGTCATTCGGGTGAGACATCATCCAATATGACTACGTCCTTACCTAGAGAGACAATCTGGACACAGAGATAGGCGGGCACACACACAGGGAGACCACCATGTAAAGATGAAGGCAGAGACTGGGGTAAAGGCATATACAAGCCAGGAAACGCCAAAGATTGCCTGCAAACACCAAAAGCTAGGAGCGAGGCCTGAATAGACTCTCCCTCAGCCTCCCTACACTTTGGACTTGGGTTTCCAGCCTCTAGAACTAAGATGAGAAATTTCTGTTTAAGCCACTCAGTTGGTGGAACTTTGTTGTGGCAGCAAATAGGAAACTAATACAGCAGGGTTTAAAAATGGGTAGATTTCACATTAAATCTTCATTTATGACTTCTTTTAAAGCCAGGTCAACCCTGGGTCTGCAATCTTCCATGGAAATACTCAACTAGAGCTGAGAAACAAATCTTCCTTGAGAGGGTCTGTGCCTTCCAGTAGACTTGGCCCCCACTGCCCCCTAGCTGGGCCCTGGAGGCTTGGGCACTGAGGACCCTCACAGGGCTAGTCCTTCTCTCCTTCCGTCCCCGATGTGCTCATTCATCCTTACCAGCCGCCACCCGCCCACCCCCACCCCCCGCCGAACATCCCTTTTTCAAGCTACCAGCTCTGGAGCACAGGCTGTGTACCGAATGCTTTTTGTGCATGATCTCACTGAACCCCCACATCAGCGCTGTGATGTGGGTGCTATTATTATCCCCACTTTGCAGATGAAACTCACAGAGGCCCACAGAGATGAAGCGATTTGCTCAAGGCCACCCAGATAGTAAGTTACAGAGCTGGAGCTCAAACCCAAGGCCACCCAACTGCAAAGCCCGTAATCTTAACAGTGTGTGACCAAGGTTTGTTGACAATGTCTCTCTCCAGCACGACAGGCACCTCCTGAGGATAAGAGCCGTGTCTGGGTTATCTCTGGTTCCCAGATGGCTGCGGCACAGAACGGGAAGGATGGAGGGACAGAGGGATGGCTAAGTGACTGGCGTGCAATGGCCTCGCCCCTCCTGCCAGCTCCTAGGCACCCACCCTGGTTGGTGCAGTTGGCGTGTGTCTCGTCGCTGTAGTCCCCGCAGTCGTTGTCCCCGTCACAGGTCCAGTGCTCCGGGATGCAGCGCCCGCTGTTGCACTTGAACTGAGTGCTGGAGCAGGAGTGGCTGCAGCCGGCCTCATCGCTGTTATCCCCACAGTCATTGTCTGAGCGCGGAGGCAAGAAAGGGAAGAAAGGGAGAGGCGAGGAGGAGGTCAGCAAGCCGCCTTCTCTGTGACCCCAGCTTGGGGCCCCCACGCCCCCCCTCCCGGTTCCCACCCTCGGCCCGCCCCACCCCCCCGCTGAGAAAATAACAAACAGAAAAGACACAGAAACTGCATAGACTGCAGCATGCACCATGGCCCACGCAGGGGGCGGGGAGAGGAGGGGTGGGCTCCGGGAGGGCCCTTCCCTGAGTCTCGGAGGGCGGTGCGTGGAGGACTGGACTCGCTCCTTTCCCTTTCTCATTTTGGCAGGGTGTGGGAACAGGGGTCTGCTTGCTTTGGGGGAAAGGTAGGGATTCCTCTGGCTTGGGGGGGAGAAAGGTGGGTGGCGTGGAGGTGAGGTCGCCCTGCTGGGAGGGAAGAGCCTGAGAGGCCTGCCCTGAGGTTGGCCACCGCTGCACCCCATGCTGTGGCCGCCCCGCTCACAACCCACCCCGCTCACAACGGGTACTGCCTGCAGCTGGGAAGGCTCGGGGGCCACTCCCGGAAGGCATCTGAGGGTGACTGAATGAACGCCCTGCTTTCTAGGCCTTGCGGGTGAGGGGCTACTGGACTTCCCTCCACATTTTCAGGATGCTTGAGAAGGTTGAAGTACAGCTTTCCCCTTGGGGTGTGTTCCTGCCTCTTTTCCACTTGGAGTTGATTCTCCTCCCCTCTGTGTCTTGGTCTTTTTGTCCCCACCTCTCTGTCATCTCCTTTCCTCTGCCCTCTCTGCTTCTTTCCCTTCCACTGTCTTTGTCTCTGTGTTGCCTCCTCTCTGCCTTCTCTCTTTCCCTTCCCGTCCTAGGAGCTCTGGAGAGGGGAGCTGGCTGGGGGTCCTGAGAGGCGGCCCGAGGCCAGCTGGGACTCTGGGGTGATGGTGCATGTGCTTCTATGCACTGACCGGCAGGCTCAGGACAGGTCTTTTCATCAGAGCCGTCCCCACAATCCTTCTCTGAAACACAGAAACCGCCAGGGCAACCATTGGCACACGAGACACAGCAAAGATGAGGGGCAACGTGGTGTTGACCCAATACATGCTCTCACACACCAGCCAGGGCTGGAGCCTCCGGTGCGACATGTCACAACACACAGACACAACCAGAACCCCGAGACGGCACACACAGGACGATGCACTGGCCCCCGTGGCTCAGGGCTGACGTCACCTGGTCCAGGGCTGACCGCCAGGTGGGCTCCTGAAGGCAGAGGCTGGAGGGCGTACCCAGGACCCCAGCAGATGGGGTTTGTGGGGAGAAGGGAGCAGGGCACTGGGCTCTCCTTGCTCTGCCTCTCCTCATTTCTAGCCTTTCTCACTCATTTCTCCCTGGCCCCCAAGCCTCTGCCCGAGAACGGGCAGCTCAGGCCCTGTCTGGGGAGGAATGGTACTGGCAGGCGACAGGGAGGGTTTCCCCTCCGTCCACACTAGTTCCCTCGTGGCATTTCTGGCTTGTCCTCACTTCTCCCAGCCAAGCCAGTGGGGCTTTAGAGGATTGCAGGGAGGCCCCAGTTTGGTTCTAAAACCCCTTTACCTCCCACCCAGGGCCTAGCCGTGGCTTTTAGCTTTCCTAGGAGTCAGGGCAGGTTAAGGGGGGCAAGCTCTTACCATTGTCACATCGCCAGTTGATGTTGATGCATCTGCCGTTGTTGCAGGTAAACTGAGTCAGGGGGAAGCAGGTGGGATAGGCTGTCGGGGAGAAAGGACAGCTGAGTAGGGCCCTCAGGATTATACAGTATCACGGCACCAGGCAGGTGGGTGCGGGGTCCCTCCTGGAACCGGCAGCCGTAGCCCGGTCAGGTAGGGATGGGAAAGCTCCGTGGCAGGGCCTCAGCCTGAAGCTCTGCTCATTCGTCCCCAACCCCCCGAGCACCCCTTTTTCAAGCTTCTAGTTACCCCCACTGGCCCTGCGCTGAGGGCTCTTCCTGCATCATCCCACTACAGCCTCACATCAGCACAGGGGTGTGGATGCTCTTGTTATCCTCATTTTGCAGACAAAACTCGCACAGGCTTTGGAGATGAAGGAACTTGCTCAAGGCCACTCAGGGACTAAGGTTCAGGGGTCCTCCAGCTCCCCCACCCCAGGGCACGTTCTGACCGGCTCCCTGTCCCCCGTGCCTGCCTAGCCTCCCTGCTGTCCCTCTTACCACATGAGGCGGACTCGTCGGAGCGGTCCCCACAGTCATCGTCCAGGTCACATGTCCAGGAGATGGGGATGCAGCGGCCACTGGCACAGGAGAACTGGTTGGGTGGGCAGGTGCGAGCTAGGGACAGGGATGGGCGCGGGTGTTCATAGTCTTGCCCTCCTCTCTTAATTTCCTGTCCTTGCCTCCTATCCTCTGCCTATTAGGAAGTCTTCCCAAGGGTCTCAACGCCATTTCTCTGAGAGAAGTTTAAAGCCACCTATGTGGTCTGACCCCAGTATATGCTTTACCCCATCTCTTATGGGGTCTCTGGTATCCTCCAAGGAGAAGCTCCACTCTGTCTTGCTCCTGTCTCCAATCTGGAGCTGTGCTCTGTCCCCCCCCTCCCCCCACACTCCAGCTCAGTCCTCCCAGCCAGCCCCGTTCTCCTGGGGAAGGGGAGAGCACTCCTCTCCTCCTGCTCAGGATCTCGTCTGTCCTCTCTGCCCCAATACCCTATGCTCCTTTCTTTCCGGAGGCCACTCTGTCTTCCTAAGCCTGGCTGCCCCCTGTCCTGGCCTCCCTGCCTGAGGGGTGCCTAGTATAGCCCACCCCGACCCCACACCTGAACAAGTGGCATTGGACTCGTCTTCACTGTTCCCACAGTCGTTGTCTCCATCACAGAGCCAGCGGTTGGGGATGCACCGGTTGTTCTCACACTTGAACCTGTCCGAGGGGCAGGTGTGCTGATCTGGGGAGTGAGGAGTTCAGGGGTCAGCGAGAGGGGCGGAGCCCAGCACCCTCCACCTGCTGCCCTGCAATCATCGGAGAGGGCGGAGAGGGGCGGGCGACTCACGGCAGAGGGCTGGGGCCTCGTCACTGTTGTCCAGGCAGTCGTTGTCCCCGTCACACTTCCAGCGCTCTTGGATGCAGCGGCTGTTGGCGCAGGCAAACTCGCCTGGCTGGCACTGGGGTGGGGGCACGTAGGATGGGTTCGCTGTGGGCACCACAGGGGTGTGGGGGGAAAGTCAGACGCAGGTCATGGGACAGGTGCTTAGCTCTCTGTCTACGTTCGCCTGTTGTAGTATTTTAAATAACATGCAGACAGTAATCTTTCCCAGGGCATGATTCTTCACAAATAAATAATAGGATGGAAATGTAGCTCTTTCTCAAGCCGCAAGGGTGATGTCTACTTGAATACTTTCAGTACTTCAGTATGGCCCGAGAAGAAGCAGCTTCCAAGAGAGCCTAGAGCCCCCGACCCCACCTGAGAAGACCACTCCTCACCAGCTTCCTGTCATCTCCACAAACTGCTTCTTGGTAGTCACCTCTGAGCCCTGTCGTGGCCCCGGGACTTTTTCCTTCACAGACGCATGAACTCCACCAGCAGGAGTGAAAACAGGCCCCAGAACTCTGCAGGCTTCACCCTTCCTTCCCCCAACACTGCCGCCTCACCACCCATGTCTGCCTTGAGCACTCAGCAGTAAAATCACTTTGTGCTTTGGCTGCATTTGCGTCGGTAACAGGGGGAAGCCCAGCACTCCCGTGTCGGCCCCTGTCCCCATACTCTAAGCTTTGCTTGAAGCCTGTCTGCCCCGTCCGACCCTCATCCCTGCTCGAATCCCTGAAGCTTCCGTGTGGTCTGCAAGTGCCTGTTTTCTCTCCCGCGGCCCTGGATCGCTGGGCTCTGGTATGTGTCGTCTTGCTCCTTGCAACTGCTTCGAGACTGTTTCTGCTCTCCTTTCTGAAAACTCAGCTCTGACTTTCGTGTCATTAGACTACACCAACCCCTACTTCTCTGGGCCCCCAGGCCACTCCCTGTCATCCTTAAGGGTTTTTAGCTCCTGACTCAGTGTCACTTTCCCCCAAATCTCTCCTGCTTTAATTCTTGGTGATTTCAACATCTGTGCGGATCCTTCCATCACCCTGGCCACGCGGCTCCCTTCGTCAATGCTCTTGCCCTCCACCTGGCCTTAGTCACTCATTCTTGGCTGTCCATTAAGGTCCCACTGACTCATTTTCATTCATTTCTGGGATTCTATCTTAAGGAAACCATCCACAATATGGGAAGGCAGGAAGATACGGGAAATAGCAAAGCAAGTGATAAAACAAACAAGCAAACAAACAAACAGGCTCTAGGTCAGGCTTCCTGGGTTCAAATCTCTGTTACACCTTTGGGCCTCATTTCCTTCCTCTGTAAATTGGAGCTAATAAAAATACTTTCCCTACAGGAATATTTTAAGGAGTAAACAAGTTATTGCATGGGAACTGCTTATAATCATGTCTTAGTACCTGGTCTGTGCTCAATAAATGAATGTTAGCTGTGATTATAACAGAAGAGAGAAACAACCTAAACGTCCTACGGTAGAGAAATGGTTGAGAAAGTTATGAAACGTTTCCGAATGAAATATTTCAGCCATTCGAAATTCTGCTTACATATCTACGACCCTCCGACGAGTGACAAAAGCAGAAAACAGAAGAGCGTGTGTAACACGGTTCCGTTTAAGTAAAGGGAAACGTGTCGAGACATGTTTGGGAGGGTGTCCCCCGCCAAATGGTAAGAGCGACATTCGTGGGTGGTGGTTTGGGGTGACTTGTACTTTCTCCTGTGTTTTTCCATACTGTTTATTTATTTTTTATGATGAGCCTGACCTACTTTTATTTAAAAAGAGGCTCTTTAAAATAATGCAACAATAGCACAGAAAATGCTGTGACACATATGAGCCCCAAAGGGTGGAAGACATTTTATATACAGTATGATCTCAGCTACAGAAAACCAACCGTATAACCCACCAGACCCAAAAAAAGGTGGTGTTCACTTCCCCACAAGGCTGACAATATAGCGGTGTCTGTTGGTGGGATGTGGGCTTTTTTTCTCTTCTCTAATTTCCAACATTTAGAACTGTTGTTATATTACTTTAATCAAGAGGAGACAGAAGTAAAAGTGTATTTGCCTCTTTCCATAGCTGTCCCGATCATCATTCAGTTTCCCCTAGACTTTGTGCTCTCCCAAACTCTTCCCAGCCCCCCAGTCCTCCCTAAACCCCTTCCTGGCCCCCAGAGCCTGCTGTCTCCCCATCCCTTGCCTCTTGTTGCCACCACAGGACTCTCTTTGCCTCCTTTATCTCGGATTGGACACAGTGACCCCTCCTGCTGAGGACCGCTGTAAGGCCACCCACCCCGGCTGGGCGCCTCGTACCCAAACAGGTGACACCGTCTGTGTCCAACACCTGGTCCTCCGCACAGGCACACTGGCGGCTCCCGGGGGTGGCCAGGCACAGGCTGCTGCAGCCACCGTTGTTCACTCGGCATTTGTTGGTACCCACTGCAAAGGAGGGGCCAAGGGAGGGGCCGGGGGAGGACAGGGAGCGGGTTGTCGCAGAGTCGGCAGAGGCCAGAGAGAGGAGATGAGAGGACAGGGAAAAGATACATTGAAGTGAGGAGTGAGAAAGAGAGGAAGTGGTGAGAAGACAACGAACATGTTGAAGAAGAGAACATGTGGGCATGGGGCAGGGAAGGAGACAGGGAAGACACAGTCAAACTGGATTGGGGGCCTCTCTTCTTGAGAGCCTCAAAAGTCAGAGCCTGGGATCCCTGGGGAGTGCCCTCACCCCTCCCCTTCCCCAGAATAGCCTCCCCCCCCATCTAGGTACCACCCCATCACTGGCCCCAGCCCCAGGGGGTACCTTGCTGCTGCTGAGCATCATACATGCGGATCTCAAAGATGGGGGGCCGCTCGCTGCGCAGAAGGGTCACGGTGGGGGGTGCACCACCTGTGCCCCGTTCTAAGCGGTAAACGCTGCCACTCCGGTACTCAGTCCAGAAGAGGTAATTGCCGTGGTGACACAAGCCAAAGGCATGGTTCAGCTCAGGACCCTCATACACAATCTAAGAATTGAGAGGAGGTTACTGAGGAGCTAGGGACAACGGGGTGCCTGAAGAAGGCCCAGGGGGATCACCATTTTGGGTACTCATTTGTCCACAGCCTGGGTATGGGTCTTGTTTCCCCCATTAGCCTGAGAGCCCCTGAGGGCGATAGCTTTGCACACGATGAGGGGCTAGACACTGAACCCAGCAGGATGCTGATGGGGAACTTGTCCACAGTGTCCTCCCTTGGATCCATTCATATTCATTCATATCCCTCCAACACACGTGTGTGTGCATGCACACATACGCACACACACACACAGTAGTGAACATACAGCCATAATCCATCCTTTCACTTCTTCATCCAACAAACCCTTGCCAGGATCTATTAAGGATCAAGCTGTGGTATGAAAAACACTGTGTATGTCTCATGGAGGGCACACACGGCAATCCAGGGTGGAAGACGGGTTTGGAGAAAACATCCTAGAGGAGGTGGCCCCTGAGCCGTGTGCTGGGTGAGGAGGAGTGGGGGTGGAGGCAGAAAACTGCATAAGCAGCAGCACAGAGGGCAGCACCCCATATGCTGTGTGCTGGGAATTCCAGGCTGTGTAGTGTTGCTTGTCCAAATAACTGAGATACAGGGAACAGGGGCAGAAATAAGACCAGAGAGGTAGTCAGGGGCCATGTCATAAATATGGGCCTCATATATTATGAAAGACCTTAGTCCGTATGCCTAGTATGCACATGATTCACAGAACACGGGGCCACCCAAAGGAAAAAGCGTACATACATGCCGTCTCTAGGCATCCTGGCCTTGCACAGAGGCAAACACAGCAGGCACACACCGAAGTGTGCTGTGTGTGTGTGCACAAACATGCCGAGGTGCACACAAGGTGTACACCCAGGCATGTCAAGCCCGCAGACAACATGCAATCACAGATGGACTCTTACAGAGACAATCTTCAAGCAGTATGACACATAAGACACACGGCACACAGATGTGCACATCCGTAGGTACGTAGGTATACATTCATGAAGCACACGGGCCTGGATACAGAGAGGCTCACCCGTTCACACATAAAAAGCTTCATCCGCACACAAATATGGTCTAGCAACGCACACATGAACACCCCCCACCCCACAGGTGCATGCCTGCCCACCTTCCGGTCTGTGCCATTGAGCAGTATGGTCTCAATGCGGTCATAGAAGGCATCCACCCAGTAGAGACGCCCAGCTGGGATGTCCAGGCTCAGCCCATTGGGCCAAAGCACGGTCTTAGAGGTGACAAAGATGTCTCGGTGTGAGCCGTCCATCCAGGCCCTCTCCAGCCGTCCTCGTCGACTGTCCTTGGGGTCCTCCTCCCAGTCTGTCCAGTACATCCACCTGGGGGCAGTGACTGGTCAGCACCATCTGGGCTACCCCTGCCATCAGCGGCCTCCTGTGTGATCCCAATCCACGTGTGCTATGCTAGAGCCCCTCCCGGGCCTTCCTTCCTGCTCAACTCTAGCCCTTGCATTTCCTTCATTCATTCCTCCATTGAACGAATATTTGTTGAGTGCCTACTGTGAGTCAGGGACCCAGTGGAGAGCAAGGCAGATAAGGCCCCTGCGCTCCTGGAGATCACATCCTATCCAGGGGTACAGACAAGAAACCAGTCAACTGGAGAGCCAAGTCAACACATTGGAGATTGAGAAAAACCAGGAAGGACACGAAGCATGGTGATGATAGAGAGAGTAGACAGGGCATCAGGTGGAGAAAGCCTCTCTGAGGAGGTAGCATTTGAGGCCTAGGTGTGAATGATGACAAGGGACTAGATCTGCAAATGTCTGGGAGCTCCAGCAAAGGAACTCCCGGAGCAAAAGCCTTGAGCCAGGAAGAGCTGGGGTGTCTGAGGAACAGACAGCGGGCAGTGGGGACAGAGGTTCCAAGAGCAGAAGAGAGGTGCAGATGAGGTCAAAGGAGATGAAAGGAGATCCTGTAGGACCCGAGGCCTGATAAGGAATATGGGTCTCACTCCAAGGGCAAGGGGAGCCGGTGGAGGGCTCTCAGCTGGGAGTGACAAGACCAGATCTCTATGCATTTGTGTAAGACATCACTCCCACTGTTGTGAAGATGGGGCAACTTTTCCCCATTCAGCCTGATTCCTGCCTCAGCACCCCACTTAGGCTGCCTTCCCCTGTTCATTCTCTGTCTCACCTCCCAGTTCTGAGACCCCCAGTTCCTGGCTCCTCCTACCCCAAGGCCCTGGGAAGACTCACCCGTTGAGTGGATCCACCACGATGGCCCTGGGGTGTGTCATTTTGCCCTCGATTAAGGTCTTGCGGGTCTGAGCAGCCTTCTCCAGCCTGGCCACACTGATGGTCTTCTTGGGTCCATCATCCGTCCAGTACAAATTGTCCCCCATCCAGTCCACAGCCACACCCTCCACATTGTGGATACCTGCAGGGAGTGAAGGGGGCAATGGGGAGCCTCAAAGGAAGCTCAAGACTGCCTGCCTCTGACCCTCAGGCTCTAGCTCTGAGCAACCTGACTAGCAGGGAGGGCGGGGAGCACCCTGTGCCCTAGAGGGCGGGTGGGACCGGGTGGGCGGTTGGAAGAAAGAGCAGGGGAGACTATGTTGCTGCAACCGTGTGGAGGCACAGGGTCTCTGAAAACTGTCCATGGCAGCCCTTACGGGGCTCCTTACGGGGATCAGCCCTTACGGGGCTCACCGCCTATGCGGTGAATATGAGCTGTCATGTGAGGGCATGTCTGAGCCTGAGCCGGGGTGAGCTGGAGCAACGCGCATGTGGCTCTGGGCGCAAGTGTGACACAACATCCCAGGCCTAAAAATCCTGAGCTAACAAAATGAATAAATTAGGAAGTGATTTTTCACTGAGCCAAAGGCTGCATCTCGAGCTTAAATAGCAGTTCCCTTGGTATAGGGAACCCCAATCTTTTCCTGATGAGTTACTTTAATTTCCCCAAAGTCTTATGATTGCTGACTGCTGAGGTTCTGTGAGCTGAAGGGGGGTGGGGGAGGTGGGGAGCTAACTGGCGTCAGCTAGATGACTGGTTAGGGAGCCCTGTCCTGGGGGCCCAAGTGCGGGAGTTCCTAACACCCGGCAGAAACAGGGCGCAACTCAGGAGCTCAGAGCCTCCATGCAGATGGATATTCAAGAGACAACGTAGTGTTGACCTGCCCAAGCAGCTCAGAGGGAAAAACTGGATTCGGTTCACAAAACATACTCTTCTCAGGACAAGTAAACACGCAGCTCCGGCGGCCGTGAGGTCTGGCTGCACAGGCCCTCTGTGTGCAGTCATGTGCTGGTATGCCTGCTCCTATTCAAGGCCTCAGGACTCTCGTGGGCTGTGCACTGTGTGCAGCTCTGGGGCTCAGAGCCAATGGCAGAGAGACCCTGAGTTTTCCCAAGGGTTGGCAAGGACAGCCCACGCTGCCTAACCATCCATCCTCCTGCCTCTTTTCGGCTCAGCCAAGAAGGGGGTCACACAGGGGTCAATCCGTCTACCCCCTCATCTCCATGCCAACCAGCCCAGCGAGCCAGTCAGCAGGGGACTCTCCATGCCGAAAGGGCACTGAGAAAGTGATGCCCGGGCCTCAAATCGCTTCCTGTCCCAGGTGGGTGTCCCTTGGGAGTGGTGTCTGCATACCTCTCACGTCAGGGGCCCTTACCGTCCTTCAGGATGGTCTCCCGCTCAGTGCCATCGATCTTCTGGCGGCCAATGAGGTAGCTGGTGGTGTCAGCAAAGTAGATGAAGCCGGTTTCAGCATGGAAGTCCAAGGCCCGGGGGTTCATGAGGTTCTCAATGGGGATCATGTGTTCGTCTGGGACTTTGGCCCCCATATCCATGCCCCGGATGATGCCTGGCCGGCCCTTGCCATACACAAGGAACAGCTCATGTTCTGGCTCTAGGGCAGGCATGGTTGGGGGGGGTGGGGATGAAACAAAGTTAGGTATGTGCGCGCGCACACACGCACACACACACACACACAGACGACTACCGCCCAGCCTCTGGGACCATGGCCCAAGGGGCTGCAACACCCCAGCTCTCCTCGGTCAGGGGATATGGGCGTAGCAGGGGGTCCGGGCCACATGGACAGACACATAAACATCTAAAGCCCAGGGCACAGCACCCTGGGGGGGGTGCCTATGCACTCTGGGGGTGGGAAATGCGGCAAGAGTAACAAGGAGCATGTTTCCAGTTAGGTGCCCACTGAATCTGATTGGACTCTGACCACTTCTGCTATCATCCTTATCTAAACCACATCGCTGCTTGCTTACAGGGAGAAGTAGCCTCCTGCCACTTCCCTGCTGTCCATCCTCCACCCAGCGGCCAGCCAGCATGCTCTCTTTACAAACGCGAAGCACATCACGTCACTTCTCTGCTGGAAAGTCACCAAGAGCTCATCCCATTTAGAATCCCATCCAACCTCTCCTTCCTGTCTCCCCTCACTCATGCTGCGCCGTTCTCAGGCTTGAAGCCTGGCACTGTAGAGTCCCTCTGCCAGGGAGCTCTGCCTTCAGGTCGTCACGTGATCCAACTCCTCACTTCACAGAGAGGTTGGCTTGACTCCTACCTCCACAGAGAAGCCTTCCCTGACTACTCTATCTAACCTGGAGCCCTCCCCGTCATCAGCAAGTCTATGCTCTTCTCTATTTTCTTCCTAACACCAGGTACCACCCGAAGTTATTTTTATTTGTCTGTCTCCTCTGCCAGACTACAAGCTCTGGAAGGCAGAGACGACATCTATCTTGTCACTGCTGAATCCTCACCGCCAGGACAGTGCCAGACACATAGTACATGCTCACCAGATATTTGTTGAGTGAAAAAATGAATGAATGAATCAAATGGGCCTGTCAACAGTCTTCTATGGAACCCGAGTAGGGTAGTGGGAAAAGCCTTGTTCTCGGATGTGGGTTCAAATTCCTTCTATGCCCCTCACTATAGGCAAAATGTTGGGTAAATTCCTTCATTTCTCTGCATCCCAGATGGAAACAGCCAGACTGTAGGGAGGCAGATAAGGACACCGCCCCACCCCATCCCAGCAGGCACACATGCCCTTCCCTGTCACTCACTCTTGCAGGACTTCCCATCACTGCCCAGGCTGAAGCCGGAGCGGCAGCGGCAGGTCCGCGCCTTGTGGCTATTGGCCAGCAGGCAGATGTCGGAGCAGCCACCTGGCTTCCCGAACTGGTCATTCTCACAGGCGTGGCTCCTCACTGCAGGCAGGGTAGAGAGCTGGTCAGGACCCTTCAGAGCCCCCGCGCCCACGCCTTGAGAAGGCTTCCTGAAGTCTGACCACACTCCATCCTGCTGTGGGCTTCTTAATTAATTAATCAATTAATTAATTTTTAAGTAGGCTTCATGCCCAATGTGGGGCTTAAACTCACAACCCTGAGATCAAGAGCCACATGTCCCCGCCAATGGAACGAGCCAGGCACCCCCCACTGCTGTGGTCTTTCTGCGTGTTGTCCCATTTGAAGATTCAGAAACAACAGGGGTAGGATTTCTCTGCCCTACCACAACCTACCCTTCAGACTCTCAGGTGGGGGCTTCTGCAATCAGGGGAGAGAGTCATGCCATTGCCTATGGTCAGGTGCTTCTACTCTAAAGCAGCCAGGGAACTGGAAGGAACAACCTATGTTCTGCAGAATGGGGGCAGCGGCTCCATGGAGGCAGGATCTGGAGGCTGAGGGGCAGGAAGGGGCTAGCAAGGGAATCTGAGGGCACAGGGAGGTAGTCCAGGGTGGATGGCTACAAGAAGTAGTCATGATATGAGAGAACTGGGGGTTCCCATAGGAAGGCTTGCAAAGGGGCTGCGGAGCCCCACCCACCTCGAGGCTGACGCCGCTGGTGGTAGATATGGAGGGCACCACCCTTGTCTACACGGGTGACGACCTGGTAGTCAGTGCTGTTGAATCGATTCACTCGAATCACACTCGTCTTCTGCTGGGCATTGGCGTTGTCTGAGTTGGTGGCATAGAGATAATTCTCAAACACGGTCAGGCCATACAGATGTTCAATCTGAGATGGGCAAGCAGGAACGGTCAACGTGAGAGAGAAGGGAATCCTCCCTCTGACCCTGGAGAGCCCCTTGGCTTCCATCCAGATTTCATTATTTGCACTCCCAAATTCATTCCATGCCTGGCTGACTCCACGTTTTACTCCTGTATCCTCTGGCTGGACTTCCTTGCTTTTGAAATCTTTGCTTGTTGAAACCCCACTTATCCTTCACAGAGCACTTCTTTGTAGAGCTTCTGGGACCTTCTAACCAGACACAGGCTCTCCTTTCACATTCCATCTCTCTGGCTACTATTCCCTGTCTGGTGATTTGTGGACTCACCCCATCCACTCTGCTCAAACCCCTTGAGGGCAGGAACAATGTCCCCCACAGATTCAGGCACACAGTAGATGATGGAATGATTTTGGACTGAACTGGAGTTGGGCTCTAATCTCTGTCCACAGAGAACATTCTTAGCCCAACTCCAGCCTCCAGCTTTAGGAAGTTGAGAGGGCAGACTTGCCTCAAGCAAGCCTAGTAACAGCCCTCACTACCCACGTAACTTATCCAAGGCAATCGACTGTCCTAGCTTGTCCAAGACAAAGTGATTTGCTGGTTTGTGAGACCTCCCTGGCTAACACTGGGACATTCTTGGACAAACAGGGATGGTCGGTTACCCTAATTATCCCAGATCGGGGGTGCCACTTCTGAGTAGGAAAGGCTTCTGGACTAGGTTCCGGTGCTATTTCTCAGCTGCGTAATCTCAGGCAAATCACTTAACCTCTCTGAACCCTGCTTTTTTTCATCCACCAAAAGTGAACTAAGACACTGGCCCACCTATCTCCCAGGGTTGTTGTAAGGATCAAGTGAGACAAGGGAAGTAAAAGGTGTCTAAAATGACCGTTTCCACCAGAGTGGAAGCCACATCCTTTCCGTGTCCAACCCGCTTCCCACCAGAGAGACTGTCTCACACTGTCGTCCCTCTCACTGGGAGGCTTAGAGCAAGGCTCCCCGGCAAAAGCTTCCCCCTCACCAGAATGCCCTGGATGATGGTCTGCCGGCCCTTGCCCTCGTAGTCTACCACCTCGATGTAGTCCAGGTAGGCGTCGGCCCAGTAGACGAGGCGGCTGACCAGGTCCAGTGTGATGCCGTGAGGAAACACGATCTTGCTATCGACCAGCTTGGTGCGGTTCTGCCCGTCCATGTCGCAGCGCTCCACCTTTGGGATCTGCCCGTAGTCAGTGAAGAACACCTTCCTGCGGGCAGAGGGCACGTTAGCTGCGTCGTGGACATTGAACACTCTCCCTTCCACCACAGCCTCTGCCTGCCCCTCACCCCATGGCAGGGTCCAGGGCGATGCCCTTGGGGTTGTAGAGCTCCAGGTCCAGCAAAGTGACACATGTGTCCCCGTTTCGGTTGCAGACAAAGATCCTATCATCGATGTCATCCACGAAGTAGAAGTTGCCCGTCAGCCAGTCGATGGCCATCTGTTCCACATCTGAAAAGTGTGAATGAAAGAGCTACGGGGGGAGGCCCACCTACAGGCATGCCCGCAGCTTGTTAGCACAGAACCCACCCCTGGAAGCCCACCTCTTCTGGGATAACCTCCTTCACTATGTAGGTGACAGCTGTCTTTTCTCTCTGAGCTCCTACAGGAGTCACCGGCAAGAGCGCATTTTGCCTTGTATTCTTTGCCATCTTTCCACCTATCTGGCCTCTCCAAAGTAAAGTGTCTGAGTATCCTCCCACAGAACCCTGCTCTGCACACCGAGTTCAGGGCCAGCACGCAGGGGACACTGGGTAAGCATTGGCTGGTCAGTTGATGGACAAGCTTCCCCAACTCTAGATCTTCCTTGAGCAGGACCATCTTCTTGAAGTACCAAAAGGCATTGAGGACAGGTTCACTAGCTCATTCAGTATTTTTAAATATGCTTTTACTCGAGATACCAGCACTTGGGCTAACTAAAACATCATACATCTTCGATGTTGGCTGGACTTTCATCAATTTTATATGGTAAGTCAGGGTATCTCATGCTGGCCAGGGCACTGACCAAACACTGTACATGTTGCAGGACTCTTAAAAATGGAAAAGCAGGGCACACCCGCAATAAATTCAATCTTAGAGCAAAGTATGTCAAAATATGATGCCCATAGAGATGGAAAATGGTGTCCAAAGGTTGGAGCCAGTGACATAGGCCAAACTTCCTCTACTCACCCTGTTCCCGTTTCTTCAATGTCCCTATTGCTCAATTTCCTCATGTCCTATGGAGGGTGGGAAGGAGCACAGAATAAGCTATAGGGCTGGAGGACAGAGAACATAGGAGGAAGGCCATAAAAGGACTCTGAAGGTAAACTGAGGCTGGGTTCTGAAAGAGGGGAAGCTTCAGAAAGGTGAGTAGGGGAGGAAGATGGAGACCAGGTGCCCACACTCAGTCTATGCCATCGCTAGAGGAGATCGAAGAGGCTAAAAAGGGCTGAAGAGGGTAAGGGCGGGGCAAGGGCAGCGGGAAGTCTGGAGGCAGGAAATCTGGAGACAGGGACCCCTGCTGGCCTCCTCTGGGCACCTCCTCTCCAGGACACACTTGCTCCCATCCATTTGCTGTATCCTTCAACTACCACCACCAGAGGTGATGCCTCTTCAAACTGGGAATCTCCTAAGACAATGACTCTTGGGACCCCTGCCTTGCATTCCACTTCTACCAATTTCAACAGGTGAAGAGCTCTTTCGACCACCTGCCTTTGGCTGAATCTTACCCCCACACGTTACCCACACTCAAACCCAGGAGGGATTATTGTATCCCCACAGAGCTGTAGCTATCATGACTAGGTGCTCTGCTCAACCCTTCCCTAAGCCTTCCCTCTCCCCACAGGGATTCAGAGGCTACTTCTTGACAGTGGGTGGGGGTGGGGGGCAAAGGGAACAGGAACGTGGCGCCCAAGGAACTTGGCTAGGCCCTGACACTGACTCACAGTCACAGGACTTAGGCTGAGGAGGAAGGGCAGGAGCCAATTTGAGGTTCTCATCAAACCAGTTTCCTCTTCAGGTCCCCCCGTTAAACTCCACTTCGAGATGACTGGAGAAAGAAGTCACAGGGACGAGGCGGTGCCCCTGTGATTGCTGATGCACCCCCAAACCCAGCCACTCTTTCCCCTGGGCTCCTAGGACGGGCGCATCCTGACGACAGTAGAAGAGAGGGGCAGAGCAGCCTGGGAAGTGTGGATCCCAGGCCATGTAGGAAGAGGGCCCAGTGCTGGGATAAGGCAATCACACTGCCCCACACACTGTTACCACGGAGAAAACAGATTAAAATGAATGCTGCTGGGTTGCCTCCAGAGGAAACCCAAAGTCCCAAACCAGTGTGTGTGTTGGCGGGGAGGAGTGGGGGCGGGGACGGAGACCTGCCGCAGCACCAGGCAGCCAGCAGGCAAGTAGGATGGAAGGCAAACAGGTTGAAAGGCAAATAGGGCTGTGTGCCCTTTACTTGGTGGGCACGGCGGGGGGACTGTTGGCATGCAGAGGAACTTCATCATTGGGAGCCGGTTTCCCAGCACCAGCTGGTGCAGCTGCGTCCTTCTCTCTAACTTCCTGAGGCTTCCCTGAGTCACTGCCCAGCTCCGGGCTGGCAACACCCTGCCCCTGCTCCCCATCCACCCTTCCCTCAGCAAGAAGGGGGGAGGAAGAAATCTGAAGAGATCAGATGCCCCCCCCATCCCAGGTGCAGCTACACAATGACCCCCTAAGCCCCAGGAAGCGTTTGACCTTCGAGCCTCCCTCCTGGCCTGGGTTCCCTGCCAATTCCGGGAAGGAAGGCAGAAGGATCGTCCTTGCTCCAGATTATTTACCCTTGGCCGGTCTCCCCTTCCACCTCCCAAAGGCCAGGCACGGCCCCACTCAGCAGGCCGGTGAGGAGTTGGCAAGAACGGGAGTCCCCAGCCTGGCCTTGCCTCCACTTTGGTATTTTTGCAGCTGGAGACTATTAGTCGCAAGCAAAAAATCCTTTGTTATCCAACCCCCCTCCACCACATTATTTTCCTCTCTCCCAAAGTCCAGATTCCTCTGCCCGCCCAACCACACACACTCACACGCATGCACATATATTCATACACACTTACCCTTGGCCACTCATACCTAAGGCCAGTGTAGACAGATGGGCTCAGATTGGGAGAGGGCACCTTCCTTCCTGGGCTTCCCTACAGGCAGCATCCGGGTCATTGCCCTGTCTCATGGCATGGAGGCGGGGGAGCAAGTTGAGTCCTGGGTTTCGCCCTAGAGGACCTGAACATTCTGGCCCCACACATTCAGAGGGCAGCTGTCCCCTGCAGCCCAGCCTTCTCAGGGCTGAGCCACCCCAGAGCACCTTCCAGAGGGGCTCTGGCCAAAGGCCCCAAATCCTGAAGCCTGGAGAATCTTAAGTAAGTCCAAAGAGAGGAATTCTATGCTGTGGGAAGGGTCTGGGGATGGTCTGGGGGCCAAGCAGTTGGGGATTCCAGTTTAGAGAAGGAGGCTAGGAAGCTGGAAGGGGAGTGAGATAGAGGACAGACCACAGCTTGCCAGTAATATCACTAAAGACTTTCACTTCCAGTCTCCAGAATAGACCTGGGGGGGGGTGTTTATAACTGGCGGGCCCTCCCTGCACCCACCCCACACCAATGCTCAGCACTCTGCACCCCCTATAACTCCAATTTTTCTCAACTTCTCTACCATTCACATTGTTCAAAAGGTATTTCCCTAAACAGTGGCTGCTTTCCCAAAACAACAGCCCACCCCATTCCTAAGAAGACCCTGGCTTCGGCTACAGGATTCCAGTCACTTTCTCTAAAATAAATCTGGGGGAGAAAGGGAGCCTCCAGGCCCTGAGGAAATAGAACGGGGCATGAGGCCTGTGGATGAGGGAGGATGAATCCGATTTCCACTTTAACCGCATCCCCAGTAAACACATGCGTTCTGGTCCTTATTCCAGGAAACTCCCCACCTCTCCCGTCACCCTGCTCCACCCTGGGCCCAGCCAAGCTCTAAACACTGACAGCCTGGGCTTGAATCCTGGTTCTGTCACCTTCTAACTGTGGGATTATGGGAAAGTTATTTAACGTCTGAGTCTCAGTTTGCTCATCTGTAAAAAGGGATGGTACGTTAATAGCACTGAGCACAGGGCCTGGCACATAAGTAATACCCCGTAAGTAGGAGCTGTTGTTTGTACCACCATCCTCCCTCACCTCAACCCCCTTCATTCTTCCTTACCTCGTCCACCAAGTTACCATCGTGCCTCCAGCTAGAACCCTGTGGCCTCCCAACTAATGGTGGGCTCTCCAGGTGTGCGGCTTGGGGCTAACACCTACTATCCTTCAAGACTCAGCTCAGGCTCCCAGAAGAAAGATTTCTGTATTTCAGACTCCTGTATGCCCCAGTAATTCCTTTCATCACAGTCTGTTTACCTGACTACAAATATTGTGCGGGCAGGGTGCTTGCTGTCTTTCATCTCTGTCCCCAGCGTCTGACACACATACACTGATTCATTCAACAAATATTTGTTGAGCAGTACAACCTCACTCTGTTGTCCTAGAACTGGGACATCACTTTTTCCCTTCCCTTCGACTGCCAGGATCCTCCTTCTCTGGCCTTGGGACGCCCCCACGATGGTGGGAGAACACATCACTCTGGTAATCCTCCTGCCTCTCAGAGCCCCTCAGGGATCTCACCCAGAGGGCTGGGGGAAAGAGGGAGGGCTGGGGGAGATGATCAGGAGTCTGGGGTCTTTACAAGCAGGTAAGAGACCCCCAGACAGGCCTGGCAGAAGCTTTGCCAAATGGCACATCCTCCTGCTCCTGTTTCCTACTGAGCCCTGACTTCAGCTCCTCTTGTTCCCGGAGAGGCCCTGGCTCAGCCACATCACATCTCCTCTGTTCCCTGGGCTCCCTTCCTGCCCTGCTTGTACTTCCAGCCTGGGGTTTCTGCCCCGCTCCTTCCCCTGCCTGGCCCAGGTCCACAAAGGCGGTCAGCGCTGGTCCCGGAGAGGAGATGCCTAGGTTCTGCAGCTCTGATTCAGAATCAGAACCAGGATCTACCCACTACTGAGAAATCCTTGCTGGGCTCTAAAACACATCTTCCTTGCTTAAGTTACTTCCTGTGGCTTGAAAACAGGGAGGGGGGGTGGTTAGAGAGCAGGCTGGGTGGAGAGGCAACTTCAAGGAGACAGCGGGGGAGGAGAGGACAGGCTGGAGCTGAGCCTGGAGACAGAGACGTGGGGCTGGCCTGGCCAGGGAGAGGAAAGGAGGGCTGTGAAATGATTAAGAAACTCAGGACGGGAATGGGAAGCAAAAGCACCGGGATGCGGGTGGCCCAAGGCCAAAGAGTGTGCTGGCAGGAGCCCCCCCCCCCCACCGGGATTCTGACACCCTGTGGGTTAGGAAGGCCAAGGAAGAGGGGGGTGGTGGCTGGCTTTCATATATGAAGTCTGGAAGTGTTCCATAGGCATGGGGTGGAAAGCTGAGAGGGCCCAGGCTGCCCAGTTCAGTGGAAAGACAGCTCCCCTTCCAGCCGGGGAAGACAGTTCATCACAAACGCAGGGAGACTACTCTCTGCCCCCTCTCTGCCTTCCTTCTAGACATATCGCTACCCATTTCCTGTTGTGATTTTAAGCACACACACACACACACACGCACACATACGCACACAAAGAAAGAGGGAGGGATAAGTGAAACTGGCCAGCTGGACTTGGGGACTCATTTCGCAACCTTACTGCCTGCAGCCCTGGGGGCCGTTTATTCCTACCTCCTCCTTCTCCACGCGGGATGGTGCCGGGAGAAAACCCCAGGACCCCTGAGGGCCCCTCCAGAGCATCTCCTCATACACAAGACTTATTTCCCCGAAGGCCTCTATGGGCAGCACAGCGTCAGAACCTCCCCTCACCACACATACCCCTTCCCAGGGCCCCAGTCCTGCAGTCTGCCCTCATTCTTTCTACAGTGGAAACGTACTCAGAGCCACGGGAAGACAGGTCAGAGGAGCATGGCCAAGGCAATGCAGGGCTGGGGGTGGGGTGGGTCAGCAGACCTGACTTTCATCCCTGCCCAGGGGCAGTGGGCGGGGGCTGGGCAGAGCCTAAGGTTCCTTGAGATCATGGTTAGAGGTGAGGGGCAGAAAGGGCAAGCGAAACCTGGCTCTGGTACTTCCAGGCCTCCTGACCCCTCTGGGTCTCAGCTTCCAGAACTTCAGTCTTATACGTATCATTCTCGAAATGCTCGCCAAGGTGATGTGCAGCTTTCACTATCATTTACCTACTGTTTCTTTAAGTCAACTCATTTTTCTTATTTTGCTGTATCCTAAGCAATCTACGAAATCACAGATTTGATATACTAGTTACAGGAGTTTCCTAATGGGCCTTAAAAAAAATGAACAATAAAAAAAGCACATCCACGTGCAACCTAAAACCAAGGCAGTCTGCTTTGGGAAAGCCAGTATTAAAAACGGAGGGGCCAGCCTTGGTCCTCCCTAAGGGTCTTCTGGCCCTCACTACCATGTTCTCCAGTCACAGAGTCAGATTCCACAGAGACCTTCCCAAGCTGCTGGGACAGCGGCACAGGTGAGGATGGGCCCTGAGATTACATGGGCCCCCAAGGCCCCCCAATCCGAGCCAGTGAAAGTCATGGACAGGGGAAGGAGCGCTTGGCAGCCTGGGCTCAGTTAAGGGAGGAAAGCACACACACACACACATACACACACACCTTCCAGAACATGTGAGGACATTGGTAACAGAGTGTCCCCCAACTCTTGAGTAGAAACAGAGGAAAGGATCTGGGGTCAAGACAGGAAAAAACAGGAGCTTTGACCCCAAGCTGGCTCCACGGAGCCTCTCCTGGAAGCTACGCCAGCCACTGAGCATGGCAGGGCCTTGGGAGGGGCCCTCCGAGGGCTCTCAGGACTCAGAGCAGGTCTGGCACACACATGCCCTAGGACCCATGTGAAACAGGCTCACTTCCTGGCCTCCTTCCTTTTTTCTATTCTATTTCTGTTCCCAGAGTTTTCTCTGGGGCAGGCTCCCCCTTCTTCCCACACCAAGCAAGCAGGCTTCTCTCGGCTTCTCTGTCTCTTGGCCTCCGGGCCCGGCACCTCTCAATTGTCAGACTCCTCCCTCCTGCATGGGGCTCCCTCCCAGGGGTGCAATGGAGGTCATGGTCCTCGCCAGGAATGGGATGATTGCAGGGAGGGCTCCCCCAGGGGGCAGAGAGAAAGCAGGAGAAAGCGGCAGCCTTTCTTCTTCATCCCCCTTAGGGAGCTAATTACAGGCCAGCAGCCCACTGCACAGGTGAGTGCCTGGGACAGCCACCCGCACACCAGGACAGGGCCCTCGGCTTCTCCTGGGAAGGGGCTGAACTAGGGATGGGGGAGGGTGCTAGGGGAGAGACACTTCCGACATCCTCATCTCAGGGCCCATAATTAGTCTGTGGGATGAGAGCAAAACAACCATCCTCAGGGTGACAGCCAGACATTCAGGCGGCATGGAGCGTGGGGTGGGGGCAGGGCAGGGAGGGGAGACAGAGGCTGGGGCCACAAAAACCCACTCATTCACCCCACTAGCATTTCTCCCCGGAAACTTGGTCTCCTCCTGCCTCCTGGACTCTGCCCCAGAGGGGCCCAGTGAATCCAGCCGACCGGGAGGCAAAGTTCTATTTGCCAAGGGAGGGGTACCCGCCTGAGCTTATTTCCTGCTTCACTTTGGGAGGAAGGCAGGAGAGGGGGCCAGGCCAGAGAGCAAAAGCGGAGAAGTTTCCCATCAGGGCACCCTCGCCAGCCGCCTACCCACCAGCCCATCGTCTGGCCCTGCGGCACGGCCAGGGAGGGAGCTGCCAGAGCTGTTTGCCCAGACAGGCCTGTTGGGTGGGGCCGTCAACAAGGAGCAGGGAGAGGGCAGCCATCTCATGGGGTCTCACCCTGTGCTACCCTGTCTGCCATAGGGTTCCCTAATCTGCCCATCCCTCGAGAGCTCAGCCAACCAAGTGTGGCACTCCCCAGCCAGCATTCCAAGGAAGATGTGTCTGATCGCAGGTGAGCCTTGGTGGCCAACGGCCCAAGGGCTTCACTGGGATACTCTGGAGGGGCTGGAGCTGAGGTGTGGACCATACGATGAGGCCGCCGAAGGCCAAGGCTCTCAAGAACCCCTGCTACCCCAGAGCTAAGCCCATGTATCCTCTGGGGTTCTCTGTCTTCTGTGGGCATCATCATACGGGGACGCAATGAAGGAACTTAAAGATCTTCGACCAGGCCTAAGGTTTGCCATCCCAAAGCTCGTGACTTACCTCTGGCTTTCACTTCAATTTATCTGATCTGGACAGGCAAGCTCATACCCACGATGCAGATTAAGAAATCAAAGCAGGGACAGGGAATTCTGATTTACTCAAGATCACAGATCAAGTTACCCTCCCTCCCTGGGGTCAGATCAACCACAGGCCAGATCTTCCCCCTCAGTCCCGCGGAGCATTTCCTGGAAATGCGATGGTGCCAGATGTTTTGTTCGTTTACGTAACAGCATCTGAGAGGGGCAGGGCTGCTCCAGGCAGTGGGTCTATGCCCTGGCCTCATCCCTAGCGACACCCCCGTCTTCCACCCCTAAGACAGCAAAGTACGACCCTGGGAAGGAGTTTGAATGGGAACAGCCAGGAGGTCTTAAAACACTCCTGTGACCCCAGGGCTCACTGCTTCTCCTATGGTCTATTCACTGCTACAAAGCACCCTCAAAACAGCCTCAGGACTCCCAAACTCACCCTGCAACCATGAGTCCATTCTGGCAATGCCCCCAAGGAAAATGATGGACCATGGAGACAGACCCAGCCAGGCCCTAACCTCTTTGCACTCAGTCCTAACTTAGCAAGGTTCCCCCAAGGTCCCTGCTGCATGGGAAAGCCCCTCTGTGGTCTAATCAACACTCTCTCTCTGAGAAGGGACAGTCCCTGGTCTCTGGAGATTGACCATTCAATGCCCCCTGAGCCCTCTTCCTCAGCCCTGGGCCAAAAAATCAGGAGCCATCTAGAGCTCAGAGAGAGGGAAGGAAGCATTGCCCTAACTCTGCCCCTGCTCCAAACAAGTGTCACCTTGTGCAGCCCCTGCCTTGGCTTCAGTCAAGGGCTTCTTATTTAGACTCCTACCCCAGACAGGGGTCATCCTGTCTAACTGCCTTTGTCCTAGGCAGGCGCCAGCTTGCCCATCTTCCCTCCCTTCCCCTGCTCTCCAAGCTGGGAGCAGGCGACTCACGGTGCAGACTGAGGGAGATGTTGATGGTGTGCTCATCCACGAAGCCCTTCAGGCCGGGCATGCGGGCACACTTGAGCTGCGTCTGGGCAGCGCTGTCCCCAACATGCACCCAACACACAGTCTCGTTGGCGTAGCTGAAGTCCATGGCTGTGGTCTGCCGTGTACTAGTGGGCGTGATGGTAGACACTTGGGCCCCACTCAGGTACGTGGCCAGGATGTTCTGGGAGTTGGCAATCAGCAACACAGGGGGCCGGTCTACTGGCTCTGTAGACGGAGGAGAGAAGGGTCGATGCAGCAAGGGGCTCTAAGACCTCTCAGGCCGCTCTCCATCGGAGAGCAGCATGGAGGCCACCTATCATTATGGCCACAGGCGACCCCACCTACCATTCTTGGCCTTGCAGGAGCGGTTGTCTGGCTGCAGCAGGTATCCTTCCACACAGCCACACGTAAAGGAGCCATCTGTGTTGGTGCACAGCTGGCTGCAGGTGCCGTACACTGAGCATTCATCGAAGTCTGCCGGCAAAAGGGCAAGAGCACGGTCATGTCCAGTGTAATAAGGACAGGGAAGTGGGTGCCCTCAGACACCACTTGAGGGTGGCGTCCATCCCTACAGCCTCTTTGGAGGACAATTTGGCCGAATCTATCACAACAAGAGAGGTGCAAACTTTATCACCCAGCAAGTCCAAACTTGGAATCTACCCTCGAGAAATATCCACACACGTGCACATCGTCCATCCACTCAAAAAAGATTCCTTGAGTACCTACTATATGCAAATACTGTCCTGGGCTCTGAGGATACATCCGTGAATAAAATGGATTCGAACTGCTGCCCTCGCGAAACTTAAATTCTGATAATAAATGAAATATTGACATTTCTACAGTAAAACAGAGAAGTGAGTTGTATGTTAGAGGTGATAATGCCGTGGAAGAGTGACTGGTGCTGTGGGAAAGTATTAAGCAGAGAAAGGGGGTCGGGAATGCAGGCAGTGGGCTGTGATGTTAGGGATGGCCTCACTGAGAAGGTGGCATTTGTGCAGAGACTCCAGGGAGGGAAATTTAAAACAGAAAAGGTGGCCTTGTTGGTGACAGAGAGAAACTGGAGCATCTTACTCATCGATAGGGAGACTGCCAAGTAAACTGTGGTCATCAATAATCATACTTCACAGTGGTTTCTAAAAGAACGAGGTAGATCTTTCCATATATTTTTTTTATGTTTATTTATTTTGAGAGAGAGAGAGAGCGTGGGGTGAGGGTCAGAGAGAGAGAGAGAGGGAGAGAGAGAACCTTAAGCAGGCTCTGCACTGTCAGCACAGAGCCCGATGCGGGGCTCAATCCCATGAACCTTGAGATCATGATCTGGACCAAAATCAAGAGCTGGTCATTCAACCAATGAAGCCACTCAGGCGCCTCTCTCTCTACATATTAATATTGAAAAATCCCTAGAACATATCGAGTGAAAAAACTGAAGAGAAGTACGTACAGCATGGTATTTATGTGAATAAGAGCACATGCGCATAAACAATACTTTCCATTAGATTATCTGTGGATACATGCATAGAAATGTACAGAAAAAGGACTGGAGAGAGAGAGAGAGAGAGCAAACTGGTAACACAACGGACCTCCAGAGATGGGAAAGGGAGCAGAACTGAAGAGGATCCGTCAAAGGGGACTTTATTTAGTTTTATCTATAAGGCTTTAATGTTTTTACAAGAAAACTCACATGTGATCTATGTAATTTTAAGAGGAATTTAGAAGTCTGGTGGAAGCAAGTGGTTAGGGCTCACAGTCATGCCCTGAGGCTGCACGGCATGTAGCCATGCCTCCTCTCTTGTACCTTCTGTCTCATTCTTCTCCTACCCCAGCCAGGCCCGCACCCACCTGTGCCCACCCCCCCACGCACACGCGTGCACACAAGCACATGCACTCACATACCTTTGCAGGTCTTGCCATCTGCCTGTAGCTGAAAGCTATTGTTGCAGTAGCAGGTGGGCCCGTTGAGTGTGGGGACACAGTGGTGCTGGCAGCCCAGCTGAGAACACTGTCCTTGGAGCTCTGTGGGGGGGGGGCAGGCGACACACACTCAGGTCCCCAGCCCTGGTGGCCACACCCAGACGGTGACCTTCCCCCACCCCCCACCCCCCGCCCCAACTCCTGTCAACCCTTCAGAAACCACTTCCAAGGCTGGTAGTGTCAGAGATGGAAGGGGCTTAGGAATCATCTAACATGTTTTGCAAGTGAGGAAACTGAGGCCCGGGGAGGTTATAAGGCAGGTCCAAGGTCCCATAGCCAATTATGGCTTAGAATCTGTATCTACCTGCTCTGGCTGCTCTGGACTCCCTCTGTCTCCATGAAAGAGGGGCTCTGGCCATTGTGGGGGTCAACAGGGAGTGACGACAGTGAGTCTCATTCCCTGCATATGCCTCTCATCTGCCCTGCCCAGGAACCACAATGCTGGCTTTGGGGCTGAGGGTGAGGAGTGGGCATGGGATGGGGTCTTTCCCCTCAGGATCCCAGCTCTGGTCTGGAAGCACCTCTCCCCTAGAGACCTCAGAGAGAAGGTCCAAGATCCAGGTAGAAGATGAGAGGAGGAGCCAAACTGGTTCCCTCAGGACCTTTCTCTAATCTTTTCCTCCTGCCGCTGACCCACTTCCACAGGGGAGACAGAAGGGCATGAGACAGGAGGGGGAAGAGGTGGGAGAGCAGCTGCCCCCCCAGACCAGCGACCCAATTAGTGGCCTTGCGTGGGGCCAGGCGGCCTGGCCACAAAGACCCCTTTGTCCAGCTGCCTCATACCCCCGCTGCCCCCCCCCACCTAGGAGAGAGAGCTGCCCGCGGTGCTAAGACGTTTAGAGGCATTAAGCCTGCCAGGAGGAGCTGGGCTGGGGGGCCAGGCCCCGGTTATTTCTTCTCCTCCTCCCCACCTCCACCCAACAGCCCAAATGTGCTGTCTGTCCAGCCTTTACCCACAAAGGACAGAGATGGGGAGCAGTATCGTTTGTTCTGGAAAGTCTAGAGAAGATTTTCTCTTCTGGACGTGGGGCAGGAGGATGAGGCCCAACTTCTGTCATATCAGAGAAGGGAGTTCAGACCCTAGGTTCTCTGGGTTCTTTGTTGTTTTTGATGCTGACAAGATATTTGAAAGGCAACAAACTTGAACACGTCCCATACGATAAGACGGACGGGCATGGTAATTAAAATCAGCCCCTAGGCCCAAGCTCTGCATCCCATCCCAGGAGCTCTAGACAAAAACATGCAAAGTCAACCTAAGGAAAGGATAAAAATCTTCCACAAACTCCTTTACTCCACACCCCCTGCCCTCAGTGAACAGGATCCCACAGGCAGATGTTTCTGACATGCGTACAGGCTGAGACGCCACCATCACCCGGGGCCTGCTCAGGCTCTGGAGACCTTGAGCTCGTAAAAGGGAGAAATCACTCTTCCCTGTTCCCCGCCTCGCACGTCTGAGGCTCTGCCTTACTGCCGGAATCCTCCTCCATTGCTCACGCATGACCCAGACTCTCCCTGACCCACAGGGGCCTTAGGGGGAAGAACAGCAGGGCTGGCGACTTGAGCTACAGCGGGGAAGGGACCTATCATCCTAACGATCCCCCCTCAGCCTGGATGACCGTCCCACAAACAGCTTCAGAGTGTCTCAAAGATCTGCTCTTCCTGAGGATGGCTTCCGGGGCATCGATGGGGAGGCAGGTGAACCAAACTCCACATCCCCACCCCCAGCTTCAATCACAGCATCTGCTCTTCCCTATTCACACTCGGGTTTCATGGAAGAAACCATTTGAAGAAAGGACCCTATTATCTACAACCACAAGGTATGAAAATACTGACCTAGTGCAAAGCTCTCATTTTACAGGTGGGATACGGGGGGTTGGAGAGAGGTAGTGACTTGTCCAAGCATACAGAGCCAAAGAGAAGAGTCCAGGCTCGCGCCCATACTGATCCCCACAGGGCTGTTGACCAAGCTCCAAGCCCAAAGGCCCACTGATTGGGGCTGCTATTGGTGGCAGATCTGTGCATGGGAGCAGGACAAGGCCTCATCCCCACTGAAGGTGTGAGGATGGTCCTCGGATGGTGGGTGGCCAGACCCATCACATGCCTGACAGAACTCACTGCATCCATCTCCTGGGGCGGGAGAAGCGGCAGAGCCCTTACCTCGGCAGTGGGGCCCCTCGTCCGAACCATCCACGCAGTCCTGGACCCCGTTGCAGAGGCGGGACATGAGAATACACATCTCGGTGCCCAGGCAATTGTGTTCATTTGGTTGACATCGCTGGGCCTTACTCTGTGGACCTGGGGACAGATGGGAAGGCTAGCATGAACAAGCTGGCTATACTGGCTGTCTGGCCAGTTGTTCACCAGGAGAGGGGACGAGGACACCAAGACTGGGGTTTCAGATACCCGCATTTCTTAGATCTCAGGAGGCCTCAGGGGCTAGTTAGATCTTTCTTTTTTCTTTTTTTTTTTTTAATTTTTTTTTAATATTTATTTATTTTTGAGACAGAGAGAGACAGAGCATGAGTGGGAGAGGGGCAGAGAGAGAGGGACACAGAATCCAAAGCAGGCTCCAGGCTCTGAGCTGTCAGCACAGAGCCCGATGCGGGGCTCGAACTCACAGACCGCAAGATCATGACCTGAGCCGAAATCGGACGCTCAACCGACTGAGCCACCCAGGCACCCCTAGATTTTTCTACCTAGAGCCTTTTGTCATCATCCCAATGGTAGCCACACACCTGGGAGCAGCCAGGCAGAGGGGAGAGCTAGGCCTTCAGCAGGGTCCACTCCCCACATGCTGGATACCTATGGACCCCAACACCTCCACATTGTCTACTCAGGAGGCGGGCTGAGATTTAGAGGGGAAAGGTTTCGATGAGCCGAGGAAAGCAGAGTTCATGGCAGAGAGGCTCAAATGTTAAAGAACACTTTCTTCCCATAGCTCCCCAGGGCGCAGAGCTGGGGCTGAAAGCCAGTCCAAGTTTTCTGGAGCTGCACTGTCCAATACATAGCAACAGCCATATGTGGCTACTGAGCTCTTGAAATGTGACTAGTTCAAACTGTAAGTATAAAATACACACTGGCTTTAAAGACTTCAGTTTTTTTTAATTTTATTTATTTTTTATTTTTTGAGAGAGAGAGTGTGTGTGAGTGGGGGAGAGGGGCAGAGGGAGAGAGAAAGAATCTTTAAGCAGGCTCCATGCTCAGCATGGAGTTCCACACGGGGGTCAATTCCATGACCAGGGGATCATGACCGGCACTGAAATGAAGAGTCAGACGCTCAACCAACTGAGCCATCCAGGTGCCCCTGGCTTTAAAAACTTAATACCAAGAAAAAAATTTTAAAAAAGAAATAAATAAAGACTTAATACCGCATACACACAAAAGAATGCAAAAGATCTCATTACTAATATTATATGATTAATATACAGAAATAATATTTCCGATACGTTAGGTAATGTAAAATTAAAATTGACTTCACTTAACTACTCTTACCTCTTTTAATGCAGCTACTGGAAAATTTCAAAATTGCATAGTGGCTTGCATTATATTTCTGCTGGACGATGCCACTCTAGATGCCCAACCCCAGAGCAGCCTGCCTAGTGGAACGATTTGGGAAGCATCAAGGGCTGTGGCCCACTGATGATGTCTCTGATACTTCCTTTGTTCCCCAGGAAGATGGGCCAGGGTGAGAAGGTAGAGCTTCTCAGGGAATCTTAAGGAGGCCACACAGGTTAGGATGCTGGCTGAGCCCGTGGGCTGGGAGACAGACCACTGCACACTGGCTCCCATGCCCGCGCAGGGTGTGTGAGAGAGTGTCTGTGTGTGAGTGCATCTATCCACGCGTGCCTGGGGAGGAGTACCTGTACACAGGTGAGGGAGGTGAGGAGCGAGGAGTGTGGAGGGCGTGTCTGCACGTCTCCATGTGCTGGTGCTTCTGGCCTCGGTCTGTGCATTTCCAGCAGGTCCTTCTGGAGTGAGTCTGGGTTTTTATGTGCGTGTCTGGGGGCGTCTGTCGGAGGTTGGGCTTCTGCATCCCCGTGTGAGAATGTTGACTCTGCGTTGCTGTAAGAACGTGTCTGTGCTGACATCTGGCTTGGGATGTGTGTGTGTGTGTGTGTGTGTGTGTGTGTGTGTGTGTGGTAGTGGTGGTGATGGTGTGGGGAGGGATGTATCAAGGCCCTGAGTATGATGGGTCTGGGAGGGTATATGAGTGTGAACAATGTGGGGATATGTGTAAGGTGGGGTTTGCATCAAACCGAAGGAAAGCCTGGCCCCTCTGCATGGCTAGCATTACCCCCACATCAAGTATCAGGGTAAAACAATGTAGGGCATAAAGGTGGCATCAGACAAGAAGAATCTTCAGGCTGAACTCTCCTCACCGTAGAAACGCTTGAAGAATATCCCCGGCTCCACCCCTCGAGGGGAGGGTACAGGGAAGAGACAGAGAGAAGTGGTGGCTCCCTCTCTGGCCCTAAAACACTCCTGACCATTGTGGGTAAGAGTATAGGGAGAGGACAAGGGATGGAGCTGGAGCAGGACAAACCTGGGAGAGAGAACCAGGGGCAGACGGAGGAATGCAGGGCCTCCCAGACCCTGGCCCAGATTAGCCAAGCTGGAAGAGGCTGAAGGTGGAGACCCCAGGACTCTGCCAGCTGCCCAGGACTCTGGGGTCCTGCCAGCAAGTCCTCCACCCCCCACTGGCAGGGTAAAGGCTGGGTGCGGACCTTTCTCCCAGTTTAAACAGCTGCCTCTGATTACACCACTTACTGGGGCAGGGGAAGGCGGGGGTGGCGGGAAACGCACAGGGGTGGGGCTTCTGGTACAGAGACTGAGCATGAGCCAGTGGCCTTTGGCCTGGGAACCTGAGGACAGGAAGAGGACCCGGCAAAACCTGGGGGCACTTATCAAGAGTCAGAAGTCTCAGAGGTAGGAAGAAGAGGACTGAGCAAGAAGGGAAGGGAAACTGGGCTCTCTCCTTCCAGCAAAGTTCTCAGCCCAGACGCCAAAGTCTCTGGCAGACTTGGGGGTCCAGCAGCTAGGGGAGCAATCAGATGTGTCATTCTGAGCACATCACGCACCGTGCCAGGCACTTTGAAGAGGGGGAGAGGATAGTTTTAGCTGTGTCATGGACAAACAATCACAGAGCAAGGTCCACACCAGGCTAGAGATCAGTTGTCCTTATCCCAAACTTCCTGAGCCAAGAGGAAAAGGGGTTTAGGGGAATGGATCAGAAAAAGTACTTACAAATCTCAGGGGCCTCATCAGATCCATCCGGGCAGTCCCTCTCACCATCACACCGCCAGCCCTTGGAAATACAGGTGATCTGGTCTCTGCAGGCAAACTGCTTGGGGCTACAAGTCTTCGGGGCTAGGAGTAAGGAAAGAAAACAAGGGTATAAATGAAAGGCAGAGGCCAACTCTACAGCCTTAAAGTTCCTAGAGCTCCTCCTCCTTCCCCAGCATCAGTCCCATCTGGCCCAGGCTCTGAGCTATAGGCCAGGTACCTAGGGTGGCAGGTGGCTATGGGCCACTCCTGGAACACCGTCTACACGTGGTGGGGAGTGAGGGGAAGGATGCAGGGAATGTATTTTACAACCCACCCACCCGCCGCAAATGCTGCCTGTTCAGTGTGCCTCTCCAGTCCTCAGGGTCAAAGCCCTTGCTGTTCTGCATGACTCTGGTCAGACACCAGAGCCCCAGCTTCGCTGACTGAGAGTGACGGTGAAGGATCGAGCATTTAGGCCTTTGACATGTTTATCTTTCTTTCTTTCCCTCCCATTAGAAGCTGAGAGCCACTTTTTAGTTTTTTTTATTTATTTTTATTTTTTGAGTAAGCTCTATGCCCAATGTGGGACTTGAACTCACAACCTTGAGATCAAGAGTCCCATGCTCTACCAATCAAGCCAGTCAGGCACCCTAAGAGCTCCTCTTTTCTTTTTTTTTTTTAATTTTTAAAAAATGTTCATTTTTGAGACAGAGCACAAGTTGGGGGGAGGGGGCAGAGAGAGAGGGAGACACAGAATCTGAAGCAGGCTGCAGGCGCTGAGCTGTCAGCACAGAGCCTGATGTGAGGCTTGAACTCATGAACCCTGAGATCATGACCTGAGCTGAAGTCGGACGCCCAACCAATGAGCCACCCAGGCGCCCCCGAGCTTCTCTTTTCTAACTTCTCTGCTCAGTCTGCCCTCTGTGGCACTCCTGGTCCCTGAAACCCATCACCCTGCCTATCTCCAGCTCCTAACCACCAGGCCCCCAGACAGGAAGTGGTGGGGTTGCCCGTGGCACAGAGATGGCTGTATATATGGAGACTATATCAGCAGAAGCATAGAAAGGCAAGGCAGGGCAGCGTGGGAGGCCCTTCCTCCACCTCCATTCTCTAAAGACACGGCTCCCCTTGTTGGTTAAACTTCAAGGAGGACTTTCAGTAGATGCCGTCCGAGATAAGAGGCACGGAAGATAGCTCGGGATGCCACAACTGGAGAGCCGCACCAGGAGGATGACTGGGAGCTGGTTTCAGCCCAGCTAACTTGTGAAGTTACTCCATCTACGACCTCTTTGCCCTGTCCTTCACCCTCTCTTCACCTTCCTCTGCTCCTGCCCAGATTTCTTACCTCATTCCCCAAGGAGGAATTAAGAATGGTAACACTAACTCTTATTGTGAGCTCAGTATGGATGGGAACTGCAGGCAACCAGTTCTTTCCATGTATCATCTCATTTAATCCTCTCCACAAAATGACAAAATAGGTACTACTAATACCATCAGTCATAGATGAGGAAGCTGAGCCCCAGAGAAGGTGGGGTCACACAGCAGGCAAGTGACAAAACCAGGACTCAAACCAGTTGAGCCAACGCTAAGCTTTTAACCAGCACAGTCCACATCAGCATCCCAGCTCCCACTGAGAGGTCCTCAGGAGCTGTTCCTTCCAGCCCCGTCACCACATCCTCCATGGGAAGAAGAGTCCCCATCTCTCCCTCATCCCCATCTAGGGCTGGGTTCCCAGTCTCCCAGCCCATCATCGATGGCTGTTGTAATTCCATCTCTATTCAGCTGGCATGCACTGAAGACCAGCCCGGGGTGCCCAGGAGGAGTGAGATGCCCCCTTGGGAGCCCCAGTCCCCCTGGGAAGACAGCTATACACAACTAACTCAAATGCAGGGCAGAACGAGCTCAGGGCTGGGACGGAGTATAAATAAAGTATGTCAGGGCTCTGAGCAGGAAGGGATAGAGTCTGAGGAGAGCCACACGGAGACGATGTCCTCCCTCCCTAACCCCCAGCTCTGGCAGAAGGGACTGCACCCAGGCCCCTGGCCAGGATGAGAGCCGAGTTCAGGAAACACATCAAGGATGGCCTGGCCAGGCTCCCCCACCCGCGGCGTCCCCCTCCCCTACCTCCCACCCTGAGCAGGGAATAAAGGCCCCTTGAGGAGGTGGATAATGCTGAGTTCATTGCCCCACTGGGCCAGCTGTGAGGTCTTCCCGGGGAAACAGCCCGCCAGCCTAGTTAGCATGCCGGAGACTGGTCCTCTTCCCCTGGCCAGCCGAGACTGGCTGGGGGTGGGTAGAAGGGGCTGGAATGGAACTAGAGAGGCAGATGGGCTGTTTGGAGCCCAGAAATGGCCCCCATGCCACCCCCACCCCTTCACATGGACTTAGTCCACGCCCCCACTCCTCCTCAAGGCAGAACTCACAGCCCCGTGAGGTCACTGGTTGGCCACTCCAACCTCCCCTCCATTCTGTGTCCCAGCCACGATCCCCCCTCCATTGGCCCTCACTTTGCCCCCCCAGCTGTCCCCACCCCCATTTTTTGGCCTGAACTCGGCAGAGGAAACAGCAGCTGGCAAACTCGGAAAGCTGGAATGAGAGAGATTCACAAACCAGATGTGCTCTTGTGGAGGGGGGGAGGGGGAGAGGGGGGAGGGAAAGGAAGAAGAGCACTCAGGGCCCCTGTCCCATTGCAGCACCTCTTCAGGCCCTGAGGCAGAGGGACCTGGGGGCGCTGCACTGCTCCCGAGAGACTAGGCAGCACCGGGATCTTGGAGAGATATGTGAAAGCACTTCCTTCCTGTCAGGGATGGTGGAGAAAGCCCCAGGAATCTGGAGTTTGAAGGCCGAGGCCTGTCTTTGATTTCCTTCAAGGGGAGTGGGGAGGAAAGAAACAAATAACCTACTTTGGGGCAGTCTACATAGCCAAGAGAAGCCTCCCTCTGAGGTGGGAGGGAGCTGCAGTGGGGGTGGGGTAGGGCACTTGTAATCTGCTTAGAACTGCCAGCCAACCCCACTCCCCTCAGCTGAGCCTTCTGCCTCTGACGCTAGCACCCACAAAACCCATCTTTGTGGCCCGCCGCTTAGGTGAGGGAACAACATGGCCTATGTTCAGGAGCAACCACTAGCCTCCCCTGCCTCCCACCCCTCATGAGAACTGGGGCTTCCTAATGATAGGAGCTAACTAACGGTTTTCAGCATGGTCACTACACGTCAGCCATTGACCTGAAACACTTGGTTCATGTTAATTCATTTAGATCCTCAAAACCCTGGGAGGTAGGGACGGTCGCAATCTCCATCGTATGGATGAGGAAACTGAGGCACAGAGCGATGTGTAACTAAACAGGTGGTTTCCTCACTGACCATGAGGACTGAGCCAGATGAAAAAGGATGAAGAAAAGGAACCGGCAGGGAGAATATTTTGGTCCTCTGGCACTAGGAGTGGGGAAAGAGATTACAGGGGGTGGCAGTGACCTTCAGGGCTCCTCAGAGAGGAGGGGGTGGTGGAGGAGGCAGAGAGGGACAAGAACAGAACAGAGAGGGAAGACAGAGGAAGGAGAAGAAGGAGGAGAGGACTGGAGAGGGAGGAGAGTGAGTGAGGTTGCAGCAGGAACGCCAGGACACAGGGGCCGTCTGTTCTCAGCTTTGCCTGGAGATGAATGTGACCGCCATGCTAACTCTGGCCAACACCCCTGCCCCCCCTCAAACCCAGGCACCCAGCCCAGCCATGGCCCCCAGGGCCACCAAGCTGGAGCCAGGACAGGAGGTGTAGGCTTGGGTGTGTGTCCAGACACAACACGGACCCCACTGCCCTGCTTGAGCCTTGGCAGTTGTGTTCTGTCCCATTCTGGGACCTTGGGGGTGGGGAAGGGGGGAGGGCGGCGAGAGTGCCTGGCCAGAGAAGAGACGATGACAGGAAAGAACGAATCCTGAGGGAGACTACTCCAGAGGAGGAGACCCATCCATTGATCCCCTCGGGAGCAAAGGAGGGTGAGGAAGGGAGCTGCGACCTCGGATGGCGCTTCCTGAAAGACCAGGAGACTTGAGGCCGGGAAAGCATGCAGGAGACCCTTGAAGCCCTTTTCAAGAGCAGACGCAGCAGAGGGAGAGCTAGGCTGTGTTAGTCGGGGGATATTTTCTAAAGGGAACCACACGAGATATCTAAGGGAACACAGGAGCCAGGGGGTGGCCAGGGGCTGGGGGGCAGAACCTACAGGAATCTAAACTTTCAAACATAGGGGGGTGGGGCAGCAGGGCCTCCCAAACCCAAACCGAGAGCTTTTCACTGAATTTTATGTATTTTGGGTGTTACCCGGTGGCTCCTTCCCGCAGCTCAGTGAGGCTCAGACACATTTTTGTCATTCCTGAGTCTGGGCCTCTGCTTTGCGGCCTGGACAGACATACAGACGGGATGGCTTGGACTGCCAGGGGAGGGGAAGGGTCTCCCCCTCTATCCTGAGTCAATATTGACTCAGCAGGACATTAGCCTGACCAGTGACCTCCCTCCCATCTTTTCCTTTCCCCACACGTAAAATTCAACCCCTCGAATGCCTCCAGAGGTCATCATATCTCTACCCGGGCCTTTATAAGCCCTCTCCACGTACCCCCCAACACACCCACATGGCTTATGCTCAGCAGAAGGAGAAGCTCTAAGCTTCTGATCCATTCCCCACACCTCTCTCCAGTTCTCAGGTCACGAGGAAGTTCTACCAGAAGTCTAACCTCCCCCTTTCCTTCTGAAATATCTCCTTTCCCCTGTTACTCAGCCCACAAAGGGTATCAAGTTCCCTTCCTCCAAAAACATTCTCTCCAAAATCCATTCCTAAAAGTAGTGGAGGGAGGAAAAGAGAGAGAAATTTGGAGGAAAGTGCAGGGGGAACTGCAGAACTGGACATTCCGACTCTGACCCTGGAGGGGAAGAGTAATTCCAAAATGGCGAGGTGGGAAAGAGAGCGTGTGGGAAAGCCCAGGAGAGACGCCCATTCCCAGGGAGTTTTGAGGATACCAACAGGCCTGGCTGGAGGTGGATGGAGACAGGCATAGACACAGCAAGCGATGGAGACTAAAAGAGGTAGACAGAGAATGCCACAGAGGGTGGGCCACCAGACAGAGACGAACCAGGAGGAGGAGAGACAGAGGTTCAGAGAGGCCAAGAGAGCACGCACCCATGACAGCAGACAGAGGAAAAAGAGACAGGAAGGGGTCTCAGCCCAGAGACGCACAGTTGTCTTAGGACGATCCCAGAAAACAACAAGCCCCCGAGACTCAGAGTAGGGTAGGGGCAGCATATATCCTGACTTACAGAGACGGAGTCCCTGCCGTAGCAGTGTCTGCCCCAAGGGATACCCAGAGCAAGGCTTAGGGTATTCCCGCAGAGCAGAGAGGTAGGGGAAGAAGACTGGAGCTCTTCAACCAGGGAAGCCGAGGCCTGGGACAGACTCTCATCTTCCCTGAGGGAGCAAGAGGGACCAACACCTCTCCCCCACCACTATCCCTCACCTCTTTCCTGGGGAGTTTTTACACTAGTGCCTGGGGCCACTGCACCGGAAGCACTCCAAAGCCAACTGCTTCCTTCTCCAAACAATGCAGGATCCTGCTAACTGGGCCGAAATCTGGGACTGAACACAGCGGGGTGGGACTAAGTCCTCTAGATGCTCACACGGGCGCCCAGCTCCACCAGGTCAAGGACCCTTGCGTGGCCCCAATCAGCTGCACCCAGATTCCCCAAAGGCGGTGAGCCCTTCCATACAGGCCAGAAGGTTTGAATGCCAGGTAGTCCACATAGTGGGGGGACCCTGACAAGAGACTACTGCGGGGCAATATACCCTAGGCTTAGGGTTCTGGTGTGCAAAGGCTGAGACTGCAGCAGGAGGAAAGAAAGTTTGACTTGAGTAAAGAAGAGCTTCCTAAAGGAAGGAGTTTTGAAGACTTGGGGGGGGGGGTTAGACAGGATCTGGCTCTAGCCAGGACCCCAGCTGACATCCTTAAGAGGTTCAGTGACAGTGGAGAGGTCGGAGGCAAAAAAAAAAAAAAAAAGGAGAAAATGGAGGAAGAGGGAGCAAGACGAGAAGAAAAGAAGCAGCTTCTAACATCAAAATATTCCTCCAATCTCCAAATCATTGCGCTAAACATCCCTGCTTTGACAGATCAGGGGAAGGGGAGATGGCCAAGGACTGGGGTCTGACTGGGGAAAAAAGGAGTTTGGAACCTTCTCTCGGAGAGCCAGGAGGCAAACACCTCAGCCTCATAACTCACTTTAACTGTCCAGCTTGTCTGATAACTGGTAATACAACTGGCTCAAGGGCGTGTGTGGAGAGGGCTGTGGGAGGAGGGAGGCAGTTAGCCTTCCCTGAGCCATGTCTGCTGGGGCTGCCCTCCCCACTCCAAGGTGTTCCTAATCTCAGCAGGGTCCCCAATGACCCTTTTTCCCATTCCCCACCTCATCCATTTCCTTTATCCTCCCTGATAGCAAATACACTCAATTCTGCTTACTAGCGGGGTGACACGGCTCCCCAAAGAGAAGGGGACCCCAGGGTGAGTTCAGGTGTAGCAGATGAGGCAGAAGAGGTGGGGAGGACTCCTAGGGTTGCCCCCCTAGAGGGAAAGCAGCAAGGCCTGCGACAGCAGCAGAGAAAGTTTAGACACTAAGTTAGGTATCTGGGGTCAAAAGGTTTCCTTCTTTGGAAAAAGAAGTCAGTGGGCCCAAGGCATGAGGGCAGGGGTAGAGATAAGAGAATCCTCTGGGATGCCCTGGATAGCACCGGCCCTACAGGTCTGTGCAACCCCCCTTTCCCCTCCTTCAGAGTGGGGTAGGACCGAGGATTCAGGTTTCCATTCCCAAGGCGAGAGCAGAAGAGGGTGTCTGGGGAGGGGGTCCTCTTCCCGGCACTTTGGATACAGTTTGGTTTGAGCTGGGTTACAGATGTGGGCTTGGTGGAAATTTTAAGAAAGGGCAGGCAGACAGTTAAGGGAAACATGTCCGGAGTCTCGCACTTCCACTCACCACCACCAACCTGTAGTGTGGCAAATAGAACCACCTTAGAAGTCTGGGGGTGAAGCAACCTGGTGCCATTCTGAAGGGGCTGGGCACCTTTTTGCTCTCCAAAGAGGCTCCACTTGCTTCTTCCTAACTCTATCCTCCCATCATGGGGCTCCTGGTGGGTCTCTCTTTCTGTCTTAATTTTTTTTTTCCCGTTCCTCCTAGAAGTCATGCACCCAAACCTCTCTGCCTTAGTTTCCCCTCCCACCTCACAGGGTTGAGAAAAAGAGGAAAGAACATGTATAACAAGAAAGCCATGGGCTAGGGCTGCCTGTGAGGACTGGTCTAGAGAATATTCAGGAGAAAGCCTCTTTTCTCCTCTTGGGCAGATAATTAAGGTAGTGACGGAGAAGGGAACGGACAGTCAACATACCTGGGCGCCACTGAAAATACTCTTTTGGGGCACAGTTACTTCCTGACCCCCTAACCTCTCTTCTCTAACTGAAGCAAGTTGGGGGGAAGGGAGGAAAGGGAGAGATAATCTGGTTTCAGAGAAAAACTTTCCCAATCCTACCCTGGCAAAATTTAGAAGATGGAGGAGGGGTGCATGATGGTACTGGGTCCAGGTTCTTCCCTCGTTGGATGAACCAAAATTACGGGAAGGGATGAGATCCCACCCTCCTCATACAGGGGCCCAGCCCAGCCCAATCCCATGATCCTAGCTCAAAGCTTGGGCAAGACTTGAACCAGTGACTCACAAGCCAGAGAAAAATAGCTGACATAGAGAGGGGAGAGGGGACACCCCATTTCCCCGAAAAGACTCTGCTCTAGCACAAGCCTAACTGTAATATACAAAGTGTGTGTGTATGGGGGTGGGGGGTGGAGATGGGGAAATGGTGGAGAGAAATAAACACAGTTGTTAAAGGAGCAGAGAATTGGGGGGTAGGGGCATAGCCATAACCCCCATCCAACCTCCAACTCTCCTTCCAGTCCAAACTGTGATCAAGCCAGAAGTCAGGGAGAAAGCAGCTTTCTTCCTCCCTCCCACCTCAGCATTCCAGGCCATTCTCCAGTCCCCTTCCCCAATGATGACATCTGACGTTTTTCATCTCAAAGCTCCCAGGAATTAAGAAGGAAAATTCAAAGTCACATAGCATCGCTGCCCCCCCCCCCAGCCCTATCCAGGCTACTGACAGAGGCCCTGAGAGGGGGAAGTGCCCACTTAGGAACCCAGGCGGGTAGCCCGCTGGATCCTGGACCCGGGCCTCCAAGCTTGGACTCCCCAGGCCCAGATTCCACACCCAAGCAGGGGGCCTTCCCTGTGGCCCTCCCTCTCCCCACCCACAGCCTTCCCGGGCCTGCCTGCCCTCTGCCCAGCGGGGCAACCCTGACCCAGCTCCCCCTTCCAGATTCAGAGGCCACTGCAAAAGACCCCCCCCCCCCCCCCCCCCCCCCCCGCCTTTGCAGCCTACATTGCAAATCCGGATTCCTTCACATTTCAGATGGGGGGGTGGAGGATGTAGGGGAGGCGGAGGCCCTCCCCAACCAGAGACAGGAGGAGAAGGCCTCTCGATCCTAGGATCAGAAAAAAAGGGGAGCCCTTTTCTCCCTTCCCAGGCCTCTGGTCTTTGTTTGGGCTGGGGGGTCCCGGAAGCATCATTTGCCCTGGGCCCCCATCCTCCAAATCGGACCCCCATCCCCGCCCCCAGTCGGGCCGCTGCTGTGTCAGCTGGACTGGGATAACAAAAGGCACCCCCTCCCGCGTCTCCCTTCCCCATCTGAGCGCAGGAGTGGGGGCTGGGGAGTGGGTGTCCCCAGGGGTCCAAGGGGGCCGCGGAATCACACTCACCGTCGATAGCGGCCGCGACGAGAGCTGAGAGCAGGGGCAGCAACAGCAGCAGCGGCGGGGTCAGCATGGTGTGGGCTGATGCAAGCAGCAGCCCCCTCCCCTCTGGTCCTGCTACTTCTTGCCGTCGCCCCCCCCAATTGGGGGGTCCCCCTTTTTCCTCCTTCTCCCCTCCTCCTCCTCTATTCTTATCCTATCCTTAAGCAAAGAGCATCAGGGGCGTGGGTGAAGAGGTAGAGTTCAGAGCCCCTTGGGGAGGGCCTGCTGACGGGGGTGCGCCCGCCCCCTCCTCCCAAACCCAAACCCTTCACCCCCTGCTTTTCTCTTCTCCCCTCTTTCCCCCTCCCCGAGCGAAGCTCACAACCCCATCTCCGAGCCGCCTCCGGCTGCAAAAATGCACAATTGGGAGGAGGCGGGGTAGGGGGTGGGGGGCGTGGACCGGGTGGGGGAGCGTTTGGAACGGGCCTGATGGAGCTCTGGGGGCTCCCCCGGTTTCCGCCTCCTCAGTGCACGGGCCTGGAGCTCGCACCACTGTTCCCCGGACTGAAGTGCCGCGACGGGGGGGTGAGGGGGGGAGAGGGAGGGGACCGGCAAAGGAGGGAGGGAGAGAAGGGGCGGGGAAAGAAAAGGGGGGGGAGAAAGAGCTACGCGGCAATCCTATGAGTGCGCATGCGCCGATTTGGCGCGCTGCCCTGGGGAGGGGGAGTCAGCAGCGACAAGATTTGGATCTCTGGTCAGCGGTCTGAGAGTGGAGGTCTCCGGACCCCCGCCAGCCAGTTGGGGGCCTGGAGCGCCCTCTCTCCAGACTGGGCCTTCCCTCCTCCCCCCGTGCTTCAGAGAGCTGAAGGGCCGAGGGGAGATTGGGCAGTGGGCGAGGGGAGCTGAGGGGCTTCTCTTTGAAACTCGGTGTCATGCCCTAGGAGTTCAGGCTCCGTCTAGGGATCCAAGCCCCGGGGTCCGGGCCGAGGCCTGATTTCCTCGGGGAACCCTGACTGTGCCTCTCCTGCCTGGAGTGGGGGGCAGGGGCCGCCAGTCCGCAAGGAAGATACGCGGAAAGGCTGAGGTTTGATTTGGAGACTTTGTAAAACAGAGACAGGGATTGGGGCCTTCCGAGGAGGGGGGCGGGGTGGGGGAGGGACTGCGAGGGCCCGCCCCCACCTCGCCCCAGGGCTCAGAGTAAACAGGGACACCCGCGGGGACACGCCGGAGCTTGTCCGCCCGCGTAGGACTTGGGGATGGAGCCCACCTTAGTACCCGCCCTGCCCTGCTCGCCTGGCACCGGGCGCGGGAGGGGCAAGCCCTAGTTTGGAGGGAGGTGAGTCACCAGCGGGTGGGGTTGAGGAAAGGCCACCCCTCTTCGCCCCAAGAGGTCTGGGCTCATTAATGTTTTGTTTGGTGTTTTGTTTTTTATACCTTCTGACTGACTTCCCACGAAGTCGGGTTTTAGATTCTGAGCAACAGGGATTTGGAATAAGATGAGGGACTCTGGACCCCTGCTTCCAGGCCTGGAGTTCTAAGGTGTCTGCTGAGTGCCGGACCTTTGTCCCGGCCCCCGAGCCCACACGGGAATGCTACTTTGAGTCCTGAAGGCGCCGGGCGGTTCCCAGAGCCCAGTGAATGTGCTTCTGGCCACTGCCCCCTTCTGGGCGGTGTTTTAAGGTTGTGCCTTGGGTGTCTGAAAGTCAGAGTTCAGGGACGCAGCAGGCACCGTCGTGGGCTGCCAGAAATTGACATTAGTCATGAGAGAGGGTTGCACCACCATTTTCACTTTTTAAATTCTAGTGCTGGAATGGGAAGGGCTCCAAGTGCTCACACCAGTCCCTCCCTGGCAGGAAGGGGAGCAGCATTGAGGACTTGTCCCACTGATGGCAATGAGAGTTGAGAAGAAGCCAGAAGGAACTGATCCTTTTTCTCAAACCAGAGCTTCCTCTGGGCTCACTTTGCTCAGGGCCAAGTCCACCTGCTTTTAGTCTCCTAGGCTAGAAACATCAGACATTTTGCCAGTTCCTTGTCAGGCCTTTCTCTCTTATATCCAATCCTGCAAGCCTGTGCTCCAGGCTTGTCACTTTTCCCTCTGAAATATAACTCAGGTCTCCTCCATCTCCACTGCCAGAGAGTTTCTCTGGACAGGGGTGGGGTCATATACTCGTCTTTTTAGCCAGCCCTCATGGGCTAATACAGTGATAGGCACACGACAAGGACTCACTGTTTTTTTTCTTTTGTTTTAATTAATTAATTTTTAAAAAATGTTTGTTTATTTTTGAGAGACAGCAAACAGGGGAGGGGCAGAGAGAGAGGGGGACACAGAATCTGAAGCAGGCTCCAGGCTCTGAGCTGTCAGCACAGAGCCCAGCACAGAGCCTGACATGGGGCTTCGCCCAACTACAAGATCACGACCTGAGCCGAAGTCCGCCGCTTAACTGACTGAGCCACCCAGATGTCCCTATTTTGGTTTTTTAAAAGTAGGCTTCACACCCAGCACAGAGCCTAACACAGGGTTTGAACTCATGACCCTGAGATCAAGACCTGAGCTGAGATCAAGTCAGATGCTTAATAGACTGAGTCACCCAGGCACCCCACTAACTGTTTTTAATGAATGCCTGTTAGGTTCCTTCCTTACCTAAGACCCTGCTCCTAATATTGTGGTCCAGGTGAAATCAGATTGAAGCCAACTTCAGGCAGCTCTGATAGGAATGAGCTATCTGGAGTGACCATATGTATAGCCCAAGAGAGCTGTAAGGGGCATATCATTCCTTCTTTCATAAGGAAATCTCCTTAAAACTGCATTCCCTGTTTCTTCTTGGCTGGCGAACCTCCGCTCAGTATCTATAGATAACCGAATCAAATCTGAACTCTTTACATTGGAAAACATGGCAATACTTAGTTCAAAAACTGAAAGAGTATAGAAAAGTACAGGAAGAATATAAGAAGTATAGGAAAGAGGGGGCGCCTGGGTGGCTCAGTCCGTTAAGCGTTGGACTTCAGCTGAGGTCATGATCTCGCAGTCCGTGGGTTTGAGTCCTGCATCAGGCTTTGTGCTGACAGCTCAGAGCCTGGTGCCTTTGGATTCTGTGACTCCCTCTCTCTCTGCCCCTCCCCTGCTCATGCTGTGTCTTTCTCTCAAAAATAAATAAACATTTAAAAGATTTAAAAAAAAAAAAAAAGAAAGCATAGGAAGGTGAAAGTAAACTTGCCAGGCGCCAACATCTTATTCTTTAGTCCTGCTCTCACCATCACCACTACCAAGAGTTCCTTGGGCCTCCTCCGGAAGGTTTAAAAGATTTTTTATTGACAAACAAATGTAAGTAGACATCTTTTAAGACCACGAATGAACTCATACACTATATACTGTTCTGCAACTTGCTGTTTTCAATGAACTTATTTTGATCCCTTTCCACATTAAACATACACGCCTAGCTCACTCTTTATATTGGCTCCTTGGAATCTCCTTGCTTGCATACTTCACAATCTACTGGTACTGTTGGGCTCTTGGGTTATTTCCAGTATGTGAACTGCTGAGGGTGTCTCTGTAAGATGAGCGAATGCATATTTCTACCTGAGCCTTTAATTACACCTTCTCTCAGCTCCTCCCTACCGTCCTGGGAAAAGCTCTTCTGTCCTCTTCCAAACTTGCACTCAAGATAGCCTCAATACCTAGAATGTAGCACTCACTTGTGGGAGTTCTGTGCCTACCACCAGACCATAAACTCCTTAAGGGCAAGGATCATGTCTTTTACTTCTTTGCACCCACCCAGTATGAGGAGCTCTTGCCTGGAGGAGGCTAACAGGAGTGTGAGGACTAGGGGCGCCTATTCAAGGAAAGGAGACAACCTAATCACTGTCAAATGAGATACGACTATAAACATCTTCTTTCCTGTATTTCTCCTATTGCACTCATTATCCAGTCGTTCTCTGCCTCCGCTTCTTTTCACCCCACTTTTATTCTTTTTTAAAAGTTTTTTTTAAGTAATCTCTACTCCCAGCATGGGGCTTGAACTTACAACCCGGACAGATCTAGAGTGCTATACCGACTGAGACAGCCAGGCGTCCCACCCCACTTTTATTCTTTAGAAGTTTCTTCCATCTTTAAGTCTTTGCATTGTATTTATAACCCAAATACGGGAAAGCAAGAAGGAATTCTCTGCAATTCATGACTGGGACACCTAGAGTGGTGGCAGTAGGCAAAAAAGTTGGTGTGGAAAGAAGATATCTCTCTTTTGCAGCTCCCAGCAAATTATTAAATATCTCCCTTTCCTGTCTGAGATGGGGCATTAAGGAGGCAGCTCTGAGACTGAATGTCAGGCCAGAGGCTGACGCCACCTAGTGGTCAGTTAAAGAAGGTTTAAGAAGTGTGAATAGGAAGGGTGTCTCTGAAGGGTCTGGTGGAGAGTAGGAAGAGAAGCAAGATTTACCAAGCCCACTCAGTGTATTTTACATGGATTAGCTCACTTATATCTCAGAACCACCTTGTGGCATCGGTGTTATTTCCAGTTTGTAGATATGGCAATAGAGGCTCAAGGAGATTAAGGAATCTGCCGCAAATCACAGTGCAGATTGGAACCCAGTTCTCATTCATTTAATCAACATTTGTTGGGTGCCTCATTTGTGCTGGACACATATCTAGGTGTGCACTAGGGACAAGAGATGGAACCACACAATTTCGGCCTTCGAGACGTGCACAATTTAGTGGGGTTGCTCAACCTGATGATTGACATGACAACACAGTGCCTAATGCCTATGATAAAGGTGAACACAGAGGAGACCAGAGCCAGATAACTACTCCAGATAAAGGGATCAAAGCAGATCTGGGTGTGTGATGCCAAACGACATGTTGAAAGAGAGGAAGAAGATGACAAGCAATGATGAGGGCTTAGGTTGGAGGACAGGTAAAGCCATAGAGACATGAAGAAGTTTTAAACACAAATGGCAAATATGGTATGGCTGAAGTTCAAGATACTTGTTGGAGAAGGTGATGGATGAAGTATCAGGGAGTCACAAAGGGTGATTTTGGCCACAGTAAGTACTTAGAACTTTTTCTCTAGAAGTAGTGGGGAACCAGGTGAGAAATTGATGAAGTCCTAATGTATCAGCCATAGAGCTGAGGAGGAAGAGGATTCCAGACTAAGAAGATAGGATCAAGTATATTGGTTTATCCTGTCAGCCTAGAAAATAGTGACATAAAGTGATGACTAGAAACTTTGGCTCACATTAGAATGTTCTCAAAGTTCTCAAATTTAGACTGTGCAATAGAATCACCTGAAGAGCTTTTAAAATTCCAATGCTAGAAGACTTATATCACTTGACTTCAAGACTTATAAGCTATAGTAATCAAGACAGTGTGGTACTGGCGTTAAGGGTTGACAAACAGATCCGTGAAACAGAATAAGAGGGGTCAGAAATAGATTCACACTTAAGGGTCCCTTGAGTTTTTACAAAGGTGTCAAAGCAATCCACTGGGGAAAGGAATAGCTTTTCAACAAATGGTGCAGGAAAAACTGAATATCTATAAGGAAGAAATAAGTGAACCTTGACCCCTCCTTCATACTATATGCAAGAATTAATTCAACATGGAACAAAAGACCAAGGCATAACAGCTAAAATGATAAATTTTAGGTGAAAACATAGAATATGACTTGACAGTAAAAAAATTCTTAAGTTATAGAAAGCAAAACCATAAAAGAAATATCAAGATTTAGGGGTGCCTGGGTGGCTCAGTGGGTTAAGCCTCTGACCTGGGCTCAGGTCATGATCTCACAGTTCATGAGTTCGAGCCCCGTATCCAGCTCTGTGCTAACAGCTCGGAGCCTGCAGCCTTCTTCAGATTCTGTGTGTCTCTCTCTCACTGCCCTCCCCTGCTCTCTCTCTCTCTCTTTCTCAAAAATAAATAAACGTTAAAAAAAATTAAAAAAAGAAATATCAAGATTTAAAACTTTTGTTTATCAGAAGACGCCATTAAGAAAACGAATAAGTAAGCCAAATAGGTAAGCAAAATACTATCTGACAAAGAACTGGTACTCAAGATAGGTAAAATAAAATGTCTATAACACAGTAATAAAAAGACAATTTTTTTAATTGACAAAAGATTTGAACAGATACTTCACAAAAGAACATGTATGAATGGACAATTAGCCCATGAAAAGTGTTCAGTATCTTTAGTCATCAAGAAAATGCAAATTAAAACCACAATGGAAATTTTCCACACTCATCAAAATGGTTAAACTTTTCAAAACTCACAATACCAAATGTTAGTGAGAAGTAGACCGACTGGAACTCACATACAGTATTGGGAATGTAAAATGTACTATCGGTTTGGAACAATATGTAACATTTCATATAAAAGTAAGCATATACCTATGACCCAGCAATTATACTCCTAGTTATTTATTCAAGAGAAATGAAAGCTTATGCAAACGGAGATTTGAAGAAGAGTGCATATAGCAGTTTTCTTCATAACAGCCAAAAACTGGCTACAGCCAGGTGTTTATCATTTAAAAAAAGAAGGATAGACTGTGGTCTATCTCTACAATGAGATACTACCTAGTAACGGACAAACTATGGATAGACGCAACACGGGGGAGTCTCGGAGCATTCACTGGTGAGTAAAAGAAACCAAACGTAAAAAAGCACATCCCATTTTACTCCATTTATATGAATTCCAGAAAATAAAATCACAACAGTGGCTCCCTGATAGGGGATGGGGTGAGGATAATGCTCTATATCTTGATAGGGGTTTGGATATCATACCGCGAAGGAGTGGTATGGCAGGGATTTGAACCCGGGTGCCCTAGCCGCAGAAGCCATGGTTTTAACCACCGTATTACATTGCTTTACTGCTGGGATGCTTCAGCCTTGGGTCTGGATGAGATTGCACAGGAAGAGTGGCCTGTGAAGACAGGACTGAGAAGGAGCACCTAGAGATGTAGGGGGAGGACTAGGAGAGAGGAAGCAGGAAAACCAACAAGGGGAGGGCTTAGTCAAGAATGGCTAACAGTGTTGAATACTGCTGAGAGGTCCAGCAAAGACAGGGCTGGGCCAGTGTCCAGGGCACATAGGTGGGCATGTATGACATGGGCCTGATCAGTTTCATTGGACGGGTGGGGGTAGCCACCCGCTGGCAGGGTACTGAGGAGGTGAGGAAGGGAAGACATGAATGTGAATAACTTTCCCAAGAAACTTGGTTACACAGGGGAAGAGAGAGAGAGAGAGGCAAGACAGTAATTAGAGGGCCGGTTAGAGGGCTTGGATTTCCTTGCAGAGGCTCAATCCTGACCACAGTTGGCTCCATCCAGAGATGCTTGCCCACCCACCAAGGTTGCCACTTTTCCTTCTGTGAGGTGAAGATCTGTTGCCCACAGTAAGCCTCTGACAGTCCCAGGGTTCCATTTGGAACCTTGAAATCAGCTGACCCCACCATTGCTCACATCCTGTCATCCTTGGCAGGCCTCAATGGGCGTCCACCCTTCTCCACTTAGCCCAGTGCTTCCTCTTCCTGACCACCCTTGCACAGCTCCCCATCCCCCTCCTTGCACAAAGCCTGAAGCCACCCTTGGCTCAGACCGTCCTTGCCTCTCTTTGCTTGTCTGAAACCTGCCTCTTCCCTGAGGACATTCTTCCTTTAATGAACTATCGCTTATTTTCCCAGGTGCACCAGATGGGTGGTATGGGAGCATGGGCAGTCAGATGCTCTGGGCTCTCCATTTCCAATAGTCAGATGACTCCACTGAGGTCTCAGTTAGGGATACATCTAGAAGCAAGTAACACAAGACCCAGTTAAAGTAAATTGAACAAGGAGGAGTTCTAGAGAAGATCCAGGACTGGTTACTTTGACAGTTTTCTACCTCTTCACACTGCTACTCTATCCTAAGTGCTGTCCATGGTCGCAACTGTTCCAGTCCTCACATGTGGACTTAGCATTGAAGAATAGAATCTTCCCCAAGAACCCCCCAAGGTCCTATTGGCCAGGGGAATGGAAATACTGAGATTGGCTAGACCAAAGAGATTCATCCCTTGAATGCATGGGAGGGGAACACCTGTACAAAACCCAGACTTGCCGGCAAGGGAGAAGGGCTTACTACTGAGGAGGTACCATCGGTGCTTGCCTTGAGAGTCCTATAAATCCCTCTGCCTTTTAAGGGCCAGCTATTTCACCCTCCATTGAGAAGATGAGTAGCATACTGCTTAAGGGCAACAGTGATCACACCACACTAACTGGGTCCAAATCCCAACTCTCTCACTTGCCAGGTCTTTGGCTTTGGGCAGGATACTTAACCTTTCCACATTGCAGTTTCCTCATCTGCAAAATGAGGGCTATCAACGCTATCCAGTAGAACTTTCTGTGATGATGGTAATGTCTCATGTCTGTGTTAATATAGTAGCCGTTAGCCATATGTGGCTATTGAGCATTTGAAATGTGGCTAGTGTATCTAAGGAATTGAATTTTTTTTTAATTTATTTATTTAAGTTTATTTATTTTTGAGAGAGAGTGTGTGCGCGCAAGGAGGGGAAGGGCAGAGAGAGGGGGACAGAGGATCAAAAGCAGCCTCTGCGCTGACAGCAGTGACCCAGGCTCCAAAGAACATGACCTGAGCTGAAGTCGGACGCTCAACAGACTGAGTTACCCAGGCGCCTTATTTATTTATTTTGAGAGAGAATCCGAAGCAGACCCCACACTGTCAGCGCAGAGCCCAATGCAGGGCTCGAACCCATGAACCATGAGTCAAACCATGGCCTGAGCCAAAACCAAGAGTCATACACTTTAACTGGCTGAGCCACCCAGGCACCCCAGGAATTGAATTTTTTAATCAAAATTAAATAGCCACATGTGGTTAGTGGTTACCATCTTGGGCACATAGTTCTATCTAGTAGTATTGTTGTAGGATAAAATGTACAGTGTTTAGAATTTTAGGTAAGAATTGAAGTGACACATAAGTTCTTGCTAAAGGTTAGTTCTTATTATTTTTGACGTCATCCACTGATGATGTCCTGGTCACTTGCCCACACTCCCTGAAGACTTTGGCATCTGACCTACTGTATTCCTGTCCACCTCAGGTTTTTTGCAAACCCAGTTGCAGGCAGTCCAGGCAGCACCCTGGCTTCTTGGTTCCTTGCCCTCCTCAACTCCAGTGACTCACCGTCATGTTGCTATAGCTACTCACTCCCAGAGCCACAACCTACACTGTGCCCTCCCAGGAGAGCTGGACTGAAATCTTATCCCCTTGTCTCCAACTACAACATTCCAGCCTTCTAACTCTTTTTTCCTCTGCTCCCGGTAAGGCTACTCTTTAGGTCTGTTGAGACTTCCAGTTCCTTGACTCTCTTCTTTTCTCACCCACCAGTTCCTCATGTCTTTACTTCTCTTCCTAACCAGCCTTGATTCTACAGTGCTTCACTTCTACTCCTCCACGAAATGGTCTCCTCCTCCATTATTCTTTTTTAATTTTTTAATGTTTATTTTTGAGAGAGAGAGAGAGAGACAAACGTGAGGGGGGAAGGGGCAGAGAGAGAAGGAGACATAGAATCTGAAGGAGGCTCCAGGCTCTGAGCTGTCAGCACAGAGCCCAATGCAGGGCTAGAACCCACAAACCGTGAGATCATGACCTGAGCCAAAGTCGGACGCTTAACCAACTGAGTCAACCAGGTGTCCCGTCTCCTCCTCCATTATTACCTTCTGAACTGTTCTCCTGGCTTCAGACTTACACTTCAAATCCATTCTCTACACTGCAGCGGGTGGTCTCTCTGCGAAATCTCATCATATTACTCACCTGCCCAAATCTTCTAATGCTTCCCACTGCCAACTACTACCCATTTCCAGAAGGTACCATGCTCCCACAGTATCTACACTTTTACACATGCTAGATCCTCTTCCTGGTTTAACTCTCCTTTTGTTCTTTGCTTGAATAACTCCTATTTTTCCTTCAAGATATAGTGCAGGCATCACCTCCTACAGGAAGCTCCCTGATTACTCCTATCCACTATCTAGTTTAGGTGCCCATGGCACCCTGTGATTCACGGAATCACAGCGTTGATTATCCTATAACATCATGCTGACTAATCTGACTCCCCCTGTCGGCTACAAGAACCTGAGAACAGACACCAACAATTTTTGCTGACTTAACTAAATACATATTCCGAGGATTGTTTTATATGCTTGCTATCAGTTCGATTTTACTTTTTTAAATGGGGGGTTTGAATATGTTTGTTTATATGCTCAGAGTAAAGAGTTGTAATAATTAGAGAATGAAGTTGGAGATTTGGAGGATCGAAGGGACAATGAATGGAACAGTACCTGAGGAGGCAGAGGGAGGGGTCCTAAGCACAGGTGGAGAAACATCTCAGGGAAGGGTAGGCACAGGGGTTCCTTCTCCTGAGTCTATGGAGAAGGTGCAGTTGCTGATGAATATATGTGCTTATAGAGAGAAGAGAACTGGGGGTTTCCAATTTATGGTCTCTGTTTCATCTAATCTAAGTGTCGAGTTGATATCAAGGTAGATGAAAAGTTGGGGAGAATGGCAAAGGCCGGGGAGACAGAGCTGGCTAAGGGTCCGCAGCAGCTTCCCGTACTTCTTCTGTGACTTTTTCCTTCTATCCCTCAATCCTCCACAAATCCCAGGACACTACCCAGTGTTCCCGAACATGGCAGCCACTCATCTGTGAAATGTACTGAGCTCCTGTCATCAATACATAACTAAGTTTAGTCCTTATATAAGAGTGTCTGTAAAACATTTAGCCCATACCAGGTACCTCTAAAAGACTCAGTAAATGGTAGTCCTTGTCTTCATTAGCAAGAATGCATGTTGTCTTTCCTAACTGCATAGGAGTGTGTAAGTATGATATGAATCCCCACCCTCTGGAAGCTTCTATTCTTGTCAGAGAAGAAGGAAATATGCATAAAATAACTAAAAAGCAATCCAAAGTGATACATGATACCAACATCCAAATGGTGCTTTGATTTGTGATCACAGTCTGCAATAAAAATTATCTCTTAAATCAAGACCTATAACTCAGATATTTGTATAAAACTGAAACAAAAGTTTCATCAAACAATACTTACCCTTACTTTGTGTGATGCATTCTGATATTTTCTGTTCTATTTTATCCTACTTTGTTTTTAAAAAGTGAAGGGAGCTTGGGTGGCTCAGTCGGTTAAGCATCCAACTTCAGCTCAGGTCATGATCTCACGGTATGGCTCATGAGTTCGAGCCCTGCGTTGGGCTCTCTGCTGTCAGGGCAAAGCTTGCTTCAGATCCTCAGTCTCTCTCTCTCTCTGCCCCTCCCTTGCTTTCTGTCTCTCTCAAAAATAAATAAACATTAAAAAAAAAGTGATGGTCAAGGCTTACTGTGATGGATTGAACTGTGTCTCTCAAAGATTCATATTTTCAGGGGCACCTGGGTGGCTCAGTCAGTAAAGCATGTGACTCTTGATCTTGGGGTTGTGAGTTCGAGCTCCAAGTAGGCATAGAGCTTACTTTAATTAATTACATTTGTAATTCATATTTTCATATTGAATTCATATGTCCCTCAAAAATTCATACTCATTTGAGGTTTGCCCAGTACCTCAGAATGTAACCTTATTTAGGGATAGGGACTTTACAGAGGTAATCAAGTTAAAATGAGGTCATTAAGGGTGTGCCCTAAGCCAACATGACTGGTGTCCTATGTAAAGTGGAAATTTGGAGACAGGCTCAAATATAGGGGAACATCATGTGAACCTGAAGATAGCCATCTACAAGCCAAGGAGAGATACCGGGAACAGACTTTTCCCTCCCAGCTCCCGGAAGGGACCAACCCTGCCAACATCTTGATCTGAGACTTCCAGCCTCCAGAACTGTAAGACGAGAAATTTGTTGTCTAAGCCAAGCCAGCCTGTGGGGCTTCATTATGGCAGCCCTAGCAAACTAACGCAGTCTTCGGATGATTTTGTGACTCACTATTGGCTTGCAAACTGCCCTTACAGACCACCAATTTCCTTTTTCCTATGCTCTCTCTCATGTGATCTTTATGACCACTTGGTGGGATGGCAGGGCTTGTGGGTGAGGCAAGCAAGGTACTCGGTCCCAGGGTCACGCAAGTGGGCGTGTCATTGCTGAATGTCCAGCGGACCCTACAATTGTACAGCCTGAAGATGAATGCCTCCTTAAATTTTGCTAAACTGTCATCTCCATTTGAGGGGTCGACACACAGTCACAATTCTTAAGTGGCGTCAGACCCAAGCCGGATAGACCTCTAACTCCTGGGTTCTTAAAAATCAGTTCATTAATTAATTAATTAATTAATTAATTCTGGCTTATTTCCATGACCCCACAGGGTCCCCACTGGTGCAGTCGGTTAGAGAGGTTGACAACAAAATATTGTTTCCCTACCAGTACTTGCCCCTCACCTTTTTACCCTGCAAAAGGACCCAAAGTTAGAGATTGCGTTCAATCCCCGCCTCCTCTTGCCAAAATTCAGGAGACCTTGGACCTTCTGAGACCCTCAGGAATTCAGCCACTGTCTGTGGATGTCAGCAGGCAGAGTGGGGACCTGGGAGCATGTGTCTTGAGCACCTACGTGCATACACTGCAGTCCCAGCATTGCTCGTCATACAAACCCATGGGCAGATCCCCTACCTGCCATCTCCCCCCATACCACCTCCTCATTCACTGCCTTCCAGACACGGTCAGCACATAAACACACATACCTCCGACAGCTCTGACTTTGTGGCAGTATTATTACCCCCAAACGTGGGGACCCCTATGTAGGATGGAAGCCCTTCCGCCTTCCTCACACCTGGCTTATTCTGGACCATAAAAATAGGGCCTAACATTTACTACGTGCCGGGCACTGTTTTAAGCCTTCGCGTATATTCTTGCATCTCATTCCCACAACCTTATGAGTTAAAACTATTATTTGCTCCATTTTACAGATGACAAAACTGAAACACAAAGTGTAACTTGCCCAGAGCTGTGCAGTTAGCAGTGTTGGCTGGATTTGAACCCAAGCAGCCTGTCTCCAGAGTCCCAGTTCTTTTGTTTTTATTTAAAAAAATTTTTTAATGTTTATTTTTGGGAGAGAGAGACAGAATGCAAATGGGGGAGGGACAGAGAGGGAGGGAGACACAGAATCTGAAACAGGCTCCAGGTTCTGCCTGATGCAGGGCTCGAATTCACACGAACTGTGAGATCATGACCTGAGCCAAAGTCAGACGCTTAACCGACTGAGCCACCCGGGCGCCCCTCCAGAGTCCCAGTTCTTAACTGCTCCGCTCTGCTGCCTGGCTGGGACCTCCATGCACACGTGCACTCTTGCACACACATGACCATCCACATGAGAAGGACAGGGAGGAGCGGGGCTCTGGGAATCAGTTCAAGCACCAGGGGGCAGCATAGGCCTAGCTTTGGCCCCTCAGCCCAGCCCTGTCTGGGGAGAGAGGGAGTTGAAACCTCCCATCTCCCACCATCCCCCAGAGACCACCCTTTCTATACACCTCGTCTCTCAGGTTTGGGATCACGGAGGCCTCTCTGGGTCCCTTGGCCTCCTTCAGCTTCTCCTCCAGCAAAAGCTGCAAAAGCCATCCACCAGTTGTGACGATGACTCAGAAGCTGAGCCAGCCTTGTGTGTGTGCGTGTCTCACTGACCTGCTTGTTGCTCTGAGGGTTAACGTGTCTGTGAGCCTGCCCGCACATGTGTAAGCATGTGTGTGTGTGTGTGTGTGTGTGTGTGAGCGCGCGCGCGGGCGCGCGCACGCGTGCGGTCTTATGGCCAGGGAAGTTGTACATGTATGTGTTTGTTTCTGGGTGTGTCTCAGTGTTTACCACAGAAACAGGAACTTTGCCAAGGCTGCACAGCAGATTCCTATTCAAACTTGTCCCTTGGGAATCTGCAGGCAGGGGCTCCAGCTTGTGTCGTTTCCTACGACGATCTGAAGAGTAGTACCCTGTGAGGAGGGGGCTGACATGGTTTTTGGTGCATGAGACTCCTCTGGAGTCTTCCAGAATTCTGAACCCTGGGGTCCCCTCCCCCACTCCCTCCCATCAGTAGTCACGCGACCTCTAAGGCGCGCCCCGCCAACAAGGGAGGAGGACCTAGGAGTTCCAGACAGCCTCTAGCACCCTGGCTGCTTTTCAGGGTCCTCCACTGGAGGGAGCGCAGAGCCCAGAGGGATTTGCTTTTCCTGTGGCCCAGGGGTGCCCAGGCGCTCCTGAGCCCAAACCGCGCGCCCCTGCACAAGTTTGGGTATGGGAGAGACAGTTTAGGGCCGCAGGTCGCTCCTTGGTTTTCTTATTAAGTGACTTTCTGGAGAAAAGTTGATCGCTTTTGAGGGGACAGAATAAGTGGGGATCAGGCTCCCCTCCAGGCTGGCTCTAGGGCTCCGAGCCCCAGTCCTGGCTCCCTCGACCCCGTGCTCCCCCACCCGGCACCGGAGGCACACACGCTCACCCCACTTTCTTCCTCTTCCTCCTCCAGCCCACTTTCTCTTCTCTGTGTCGTCAGAGCTCCAGGGAGGGACCTGGTTAGACGGAGAAGCCGGAAACAGCGGGCTGGGGCAGCCAGTGCTTACACTGAGGAGGAAGGACGGGAGAGGTTGTGTGTGTGTGTGTGTGTGTGTGTGTGTGTGTGTGTGTGTGCGTGCGCGCGCTCTTTTTGGTGGTGGTGGTGGTGGAGGCGGGGGGGTGCCAGCAGGGCCAGCCCTGAACTCGCTGGACAGAGCTACAGACCCATGGGGCCTGGCAGTGCCCGCTGAGAGAGGGAGAAGACAGCAGAGGGGTTGCCAAGGTGAGGGGATGCCTCCGAGGAGGGAGGGGGGGGCTCTGACTTGGAGTGTGTGGGGGGGTGGATTAGCGGGGGTCCTCTCGGGACCCTCCCCTGGGCGGGGTGTATGGTCCCTGACAAATTGTTTCGATTGGTTTTGGTAGCTGGTGGTCCCGGGTTTGGGCAGGTTTAAATTGTCACAGGAATCTGGTATGGGTAAGGCCCAGAACTCCCACCTCCCCGCGCGGGTCACTTTTTCCACACCCCCGCCCCCGCACCTCCAGGGGCAAGTAAAGGCACGGAAAGGAGGGCGAGGAGGTGCCCCTCGGCCCTGGGGGGAGGGGAGGTGGCTGCCCCTCCCTAGAAGGTTGATGCCAGAGGGAGGTGGGTCCTTGACAAGCCCCTATCCTGCCCCCCCCGTAAAGGTTGCTGTTCAAGGGTGTGGCTGGGGGTGAGCGAGCCCCAGATGTAGACCTCATGGTGCCCCAGAGGAGGGGGAATTTCCCCCTCAAAAGTGCTCCACGCTTGGCTGCTGTAGACGCCGAGATTTCCCGGTGGCGGCGCGGAGTTAACCCTCCTCGTGCTGAACTGGCTCCACCTCCCCGCCCCCACCGCCGCAAACACATATTGGGCAACTCAGAGAAGCTCTTTTGACTTTTGATCCTGTGGTCCCACGGTCAGAGGGCTCGAGAATGTAGGGATAGAGGTGATCGGGTTTAGGCCACGAAGCAGGCTGCTGAGGATCGTGGACGTCCGGGCTTGCCTTCCCGGTTGGGAAGTGTTGGGGAACACTGGCCCCGCCCCTCGCGCCGTGGCTCCTCCTCCCGACGAGTCTTCAGGGGGCTTAAAGCCTCAAGCGCCTGCAGTCCCGGCAGGCCCACCGGCGGGCCCACCTGCCTTTTTGTAGGTGGGGGTAGGGAAAAGTGTGGCCTCCCTAATGTCTGGGGATGGAGTACGGGAGGAGATTTGAGGTCAGGGCCTTGCCCGGCCGGTCACTCAAGGGTTTATGGAGGAAAGGGGAGGGGGCTGCCTTCTGCTTAAGGATTACCTCAGTCTCCAGTTGGGGAGGGATAGAGGGTTAAAGGTGTGAGCATCGTGAGAAACAGGAGAGGAAGAGAGAAGAGAGGAATGGAGCCCTCCCTTGAATTTGAAACACAGACCTAAAGGTGCCTCACTCCAGGGTGGGAGGTGGTAGAGAAAGGCCTGTTGGAAGACCCTGAGGGAGGGAGGATTCTGCCTTTGAGAGAAAAAAGCCAGAGGGGATAGAAGCTGGGGAGCACAGGGCATGGGGAACAAGAGGGTTTGGGAGTAAGAGTCTCCAGAGAAAGGGCCCCTCTGTTCTCTATCCCTTTAGGAGTGTCTCGGAAGAGAGGAGAGGCTAAAAGCCCACCAGGAGAGCTTGGGGATACTGGGTTGGAGGAGCCTTGGGGAGTTTCCATCCTCATCTTCTCTCATCCCTAGGAGAGGGGCATTATGGGAAACATGTGCTGAGAGACCCCTGGGAGAACACTGGTTAGACCTCCCCACCCTGCCGCCCACCCAGAAATGGGGAGGCACCTCTCCCCCCTGCTTCTCCCATCTCCTCCTTTCCTCTCTCCACCTTTTCTCCTCTGCCCCTGGCCTCTAGCCCAGCCTCTGGCTTCCTCTTCCCAACTTCTAGGCTCTTCACTCCAGGCTTACTAACCCCACTTTTTCTCCCATCTCTCCCACCTTCTTCCCAAGTTCCCTCTGTTTCCCCTTTCCTCCATCTCCACTTCTTTAACTCTCCTCCCACAGCCTCTCCTCCTTGGATGATGGGATCTGGACCTGAAAGGGACCCTCGCAACTGGATGTCCATGTTGGTTCCCCCTTGGATTCAAATCCTGATTTCTGCACTCACTTGCTCAGTGGTCTTGGCAAGTTAGAGAGCCTCCTTTAGACTCAGTTTCTTCATCTATGAAAAGGCATAATTACATATTTTAAAAATTACTGCAAAGCTCTAATGGGATTATGAGCTTTGTGTAATGTCTCATACATAGTAACTGTTTAATAAATGCTAGCTCTTATCGGTCTCCCATTCTCTTCTTCATCCAGCCTGGTAGTTTTCAAATGATCTCATGGAGGCCTGGGATTTCGAAACCTTGGGTTTCTGCAGGGACACCTTTGGGGTCAGGAGGTTGGGAGCGGGAAGTAGAAGCAGCAGCGTTCCAGGCCTATCACACTTGCTTTCAAGAGTGAAACTCCAATTTTATACCTTTTATATAATTGCGATTCCACAGATTAAAAACCGAAATTGTCTACTACTTTAAAAATTTTTGGAGAGTTCTGCACTTATCCAAGCCTCATATTTTATGAGATGAGAAGATCGAGGCTCACAGTGGGGAGGTTCCTTGCCTACAGAACCAGAGCAAGCTCAGAGCTGTGCCTTGAGTCCTCTGCCTTCTCTCAGAGAGCTTTCTCTATCCTCTGCACTTCCCCTGTCCTCTCTTCCTGTCCCTTCACCCCTTTGTCTACCACTGAAGGGATTACCTTGTTTCAGACATTGAGCACGGAGGTCCCTGGTTTGAGGTGGTCTGGCTGTGAGTGGTAGAGAGGATGGTCTCTGGGAGGGCTGCCTACAGGAGGTTGCTGGCTGCCCCTCTCAGAGCGGCCGTGTTCCTTTCTAGCAGGCACCCTCCAAACCCCAGATCATGTCTCTGTGGGGTCTGGTCTCCAAGATGCCTCCGGAAAAACTGCAGCGGCTCTACGTCGACTTTCCCCAACACCTGCGGCATCTCCTGGGTGACTGGCTAGAGAACCAGCCCTGGTGAGTCCTAGCTGCCCCATGCTGGTCCTCGCAGGTCCTCCCTACCCCACCCCCCCACCTTCCCTCTCATTAAATTTTCTCTGTCCCATTTTGGGACTTGGGACCCGATATTCCATGTATGGTGGCCTAGATTTGGCGGGGAGTCTATGCCACACCAACCGGATTACGCACGTTGACACATGGGGTCCTCCGTCCCCTGAGGGGGCTGAGCTATAGAGGAAGGCGGTCAGGGTTGGGGCAAGGACACTTCCCACAGCAACTGGAAAACTGGGGGACAAAGGGCACATGCATGAAGCTGTAGAGGGCCTGGATGGAGAATAGAACTGGGAAGGAGCCGCTGAGCTGTTTGCTGAGGGGGCGGAAGGTCAGTAGAGCTAAAAAGGCCCTGACCCGAGGCCTCCTCATCCTGATCTTCCCACAGGGAGTTCCTGGTCGGCTCAGACACCTTCTGCTGCAACATGGCTAGCGCCCTACTTTCGGCCACTGTCCAGCGTCTTCAGGCCTCAGCTGGAAAGCAGGGGGAGGGGAGCGCCATCTTGCAACACATCAGCACCCTGGAGGTGGGGGCGGGAGAGTAGGGGACAAGGCTGGGGTGGGGCTGGAGTGGAGCTGGGATGAGCACTGAACACTGGAAGAAATTGGACGCTGGAAGCAAATTGGTGTTCTTGTAGTTAGCTGTTAGCTAGTATGCAAATTAGGTTTTAAAAGCATGCAAATGCATGAAAACTTCTGGAGTCCACAGTTGTGCTGCCTTTTCACTGTGTGTACGGATAGAGGGGGGTGGCATGGATTGAAGGGGGAGAACAACATGGGTAAGAGCCAGGCTAACCCAGTCCGCCACTCTTCATTTCTATAGAGCATATATCAAAGGGACCCCCTGAAACTGGTGGCCACTTTTAAACAAATACTTCAAGGGGAGAAAAAAGCCGTTATGGAACAGGTATTGTTAATACCCCACCTCCCACCCTAACTCAGCTCCCTGGGACCTCAGCCTGAGCCATGAGAAACTAGAAGGAATTTGACCTTCAGGAAAAGCTCAATGTTTTAGGCCCAGGATGACCCATGGAGGTTCCTGGGGTCAGAGTGCACCCCCAAGCCAAGCTCTGGGAAGCTTTAAAATGAGGGACTGAGGGTAGTGAGGTCTGGGGAGGAGAGAGCAAGGGGTGAGAAGCTGATTCTACCAAGAGAGAGGTCGTATTCCCAGGAGATTCCAAAAGGTCAGGGAGAAAGGGAGCCAGACAAGAGAAGTAGCTTGTCTCCTTTTTGCAGAGCATGGCAGCAGGCACCCCTTTAGGGAGTGGGCGCCTAGTGTAGAGGGATGGACAGAGTATCTCACCTCTTGGTGTCTGTCCCTCCTGTGCAGTTCCGCCATCTGCCAATGCCCTTCCACTGGAAGCAGGAGGAGCTGAAGTTTAACACAGCCCTGCAAAGGCTGCAGCATCGGGTGGGGGAAACCCGCCTTCTGCGAGAAGCTCTGCAGCCCGGTGCCGAAGCTGGTCAAGGTGGGAGCTTGGGCCTGGCACCTTAAGAGTGTTCTGGGGAGTGTGTGGGAGTGATCCCCTCTTGGACCTCACCCTTGACTCAAGTCTGTCTGTACCCCTGATTTCTGTCCTCACCCTCAGTGTCTCTGCACAACCTGATAGATGCTCCTGCCAGTGGAACGGGGCAAAGTGAGGTAAGTGATGCACTGGGAGGTGGAGTTTGAACTCAAAGTGCCGTCCTTGAGGGATTGCAGCTCTGTGGAGGGATGGAGATTAGGCCTCAGAGAGTCACACATGGTGGTGGGGTCGGGGAAGGCCCGAGAGGCGAGAACAAGAGCTCTTCCCTCAGGGGCTGGGTGAGGAGACAGGGTGGCCCTGGCTCAGGCCTCCCCTGCCCGCAGGCCCTGGCCACGTTGCTGCAGGAGACTGTCGGGGAGCTGGAGGCCACCCAGGCCCTGGTGCTGAAGAGGATCCAGATTTGGAAACGGCAGCAGCAGCTGGCAGGGAATGGCGCACCCTTTGAGGAGAGCCTGGCACCACTACAGGAGAGGTTGGGGCAGGACTGATGGGATAGGAGGGCGGGCTGGGGGTGGGTGTCTGCTGTCCCTGCTGGAGGACCCACAGGTAGGAGAGAAAAACCAGGCGAGCAGGCCTTGGCATGGGCCAAGACTCAGAGAAGCCAGTTCCAGCAGAACTGTTCACACTGTTGTCAGGTGGCTTCCTATACAAGTATGCCCAGTGGAGGGGGTGCCGGCAGGAGCTCATCTGGCCCATACTTTTCTCTTCAAGCCCCTTACCCAGAGGAATGGGAAGCCTTTTCCTATTTGGTCCTCTGGGCGGAGGCACCTTTCAATTTGTGCAAAAGTACCATACATATTGGCAGCTGACCTGGGTACCAGAGTCCTGGGGAAGAAGCAGCTGGGTTTCCACAGGGGTCCAGGCACAGAGAAGGAACCTCCCACCCAGAGTCAAGGCAGGTCCCACAGCCCTTTCAGCCTTGGTGCCTTGTAGCAAAACCCACTGCCTATCCACTCCTCCACACACAATATCCTGCTTTCTTTCTGGGTTTAGGGGTAGGGGGGTTGGGTTGGAGCAGGCAGCCTGAATCCTGTGCCCCCTGACCAGTGTCCTGGCCCCAGGTGCGAGAGCCTGGTGGACATTTATTCCCAGCTGCAGCAGGAAGTGGGGGCAGCTGGTGGGGAGCTTGAGCCCAAGGCCCGGGCAGTGCTGATTAGCCGGCTGGATGAAGTCCTGCAAACCCTCGTCACCAGGTATGCCCCCGTAAACCCCCAGCCTGGCCTAGAGCAGACCCCCAAGGAAGGAAGAGGGTTGGAGGTGTGGGAAGGGTACCAGGAGGGACCCAGCCACTAACTGCTCTGTGTCTTCACTCCTCCCAGCTCTTTCCTGGTGGAGAAGCAGCCCCCCCAGGTTCTGAAGACTCAGACCAAGTTCCAGGCTGGGGTTCGATTCCTGCTGGGCCTACGGTTCCTGGGGGCCCCAGCCAAGCCTCCACTGGTCAGGGCCGACATGGTGACTGAGAAGCAAGCAAGGGAGCTGAGCATGCCCCAGGGCCCCGGGGCTGGAGCGTAAGCCAGGGCTGGAGAAGGCCTGTTGGGCGGTGGAGGCCAGAGGAGCCTAGGGGACTGGCACCACAAAGAGCCGGGTGGTGAGGAGGGAGGACCATGGGGTGTGTGGACCCTGACTGGTCAAAGGCAGAGGAAGGTGAGCAACCCACCAGGGCTGGAATGGGATGGGGAATCATGATTTGGCCAAGATGCGAACCCTCCTTAAGAACCCAAACAGGGAGACGGAGATTTGGGCCAGTAGTCCACGCCATTCACCCATGGACTGGTCCAGCCGGAAGATGCCCACTCACTCTCTGACCTCCCCCGACAGAGAAAGCACTGGGGAGATCATCAACAACACCGTGGCCTTGGAGAACAGCATTCCTGGGAACTGCTGCTCTGCCCTGTTCAAGAACCTGGTGAGGGCTTGGGGGGGGGGCGGGGAGGGAGGGCAGTGGTGGAGAGAGGGGCAGGGGGTCCTCAGACTAAGGGATTGTCCTCAGAAAGGATGTCAGGAATCCAGGAGAAACTGTCTCTGTCCTCACCCCTGCTCTCCTTCACCCCACCCTGCAGCTTCTGAAGAAAATCAAGCGCTGTGAGCGGAAGGGCACCGAGTCCGTCACCGAGGAGAAGTGTGCTGTGCTCTTCTCCACCAGCTTCACGCTTGGCCCCAACAAACTCCCCATCCAGCTCCAGGTGAACTGAACCTCAGGCTGCCCGAGCTGGCGCCCCAGGTCCCCTCCATACCACACACCCCCCTGGGGCCCTGGATCCTCACTCCTCATGATCGCTCCATACCTTGTGTGTCTGGGATTCATGGGCACTGGGCAAGGGTGAGTGGGAGGACCAAGAGCGCACATGCCAGGGAACCGCGGCGTGGTAGCAACTAGGATTTATTACACATTTTTTATACACTGGGGCACTATTTTAAGGCACACGCACACACAGTGTTCACAATAACATCATGAGGTAATAAGTACTATTATTAACCCCATTTTACAGATGAATCCATTGAGACACAGAGAGATTGAGTAATCTGCCCAGGTCACTCTGGGTAATCTGCCCAGGTCACACAGCTACTAAGTGCTGGAGCAGGCATTTGAAACCGGAAGTCTGCTTCCATAGCACTGACTTATAACCACTTCTCTACAGAAAGGCCCTGACTGAGCTTCAGAAAGCATTTGATAAATCACCAGGAACTTTTAACTGTCTTGTGTGAATCCAGTAGCTTCCCTGCCTGCTCAGAGACAGCTCCCTGAGGAAGCCCCTTGCTCCAGTAAGAAGATCCCCCTTCTCACCCCTACCAGGCTCTGTCTCTGCCCCTGGTGGTCATTGTTCACGGCAACCAAGACAACAATGCCAAAGCCACCATCTTGTGGGATAATGCCTTCTCCGAGATGGTAAGGAAAGACCCGGAATGGTGGTGGAGGGGAGGAACAGGGGCACAGTGGGCTCGAACATGGGGGGTGAGGGCTGGGGTCAGGTGTGTTCAAATGGAAGGGACCTTAACTCCCTCTCATGGATTTTTCTACCTCTTTCATACTCTCTCACCTCATGCTTTTGTACTCCTGACCTTTTTCCATGCCAGTCTTAACAACTATCATGTTGTAGTACCTAAACTACTCTTGGAAAAGCACCCTCTTTGTAAGCAAGCTCAGGGGGACAATGCCTGGGAAGGCAGCCTTGGGGAGGTGCGAAGGATGAAGGCGTCTGGGGACGAATGAGGATGATAGCCTGAAGTGCCCTGTCCTTCCCGCTTCACACCAGGACCGTGTGCCCTTTGTGGTGGCTGAGCGGGTGCCCTGGGAGAAGATGTGTGAAACTCTGAACCTCAAGTTCATGGCCGAAGTGGGGACCAATCGGGGGCTACTCCCAGAGCACTTCCTCTTCCTAGCCCAGAAGATCTTCAATGACAACAGCCTCAGCATGGAGGCCTTCCAACATCGTTCTGTGTCCTGGTCACAGTTCAACAAGGTCATTCCCCTGCTCTTCGGACCTCACCACCCCTAAGCTATTCATCCCTGACACACTCGGGACCTTCCCAGTCTCTGTCCAGGGACTGACCACTGGGGTCTTCGCAATGCTCCCTTATGTCCATCAGGGAGACCTCTGTCACAGCCCGAGCTGGAAAACCCTTCGGCCTGGGGGTGGGGGGGGGAGGCGGGAAGCCCAGAGGATGCGTTCTCTGGCATCCCTCCTGTTTTGGCCTGGGGGCCCTCTGTCCTCCCTCTTTACCAGTGACTTGCATGACTCATCCAGATTGTGTGTAAACACAGCTCTGATTCAAAATGACTTTGACCCATTGGGAAAATAGTTCCTATTGCAAAAACCAGGAGAAAATCCCACAGGGATATACTCAGTAATACCAGCTACCGTGTGTCAACACCTTACTATACGCTGGGCACTATGTTCAGCACTTTATGTATGTTAGCTCACTCACTCCTCCCCACATCCCTTTGAGGTAGGTACTATTATTATCCCCATTTTACAGACGAGGAACCTGATGCTCAGAGGGGTTAAGTAGTTTGTCCAACGCCTCACAGCAGGTGAGTGGCATGGCTGGGATGGAACCCCATATTTCTTGCTCTTAGCTACTATATTTTACCACCTCCAAAATGAGGCAGCTCAGGACTGGATCTGTCATAAGAATGGGGGAAAAGATCTGGGTGTCTTTGTTGATGACCAGCTGGGTAAACGCAGTTGTGTACGGCTCTCTTAGCAAAAAAGAAAGAAAAGTCTACATGACCAGAGGATGTGTTAGCAAAGGGAGCAGGACACTCACCTGGCAAAGCCACCTTCTCTGGACTCAACTTCCACCAGGCCTAATTAAGGACAGGTGGAGCACAGTGGTTATGACGGACCCTGGCCTGGACTTCCTGGCCTACATCCCAGCTCTGCCTCTCACCAGCTGTATAGACCTGGGCAAGTTATTTGACCTTTCTGGGCTTTCATTTCTTCATCTGAAAGATGGGATGCTTATAGGACATACCTCCATAGGCTTGTAAAGATCAGATCAGTTAATTTGTGGAGAGGGCTTGGAATACTGCCTGGCACACGGTAAATGTGAGGACTGGCTCTTGTCATTGATGAGATCTCAGGCCCAGTTTGGTCCTTCAGTCCTGCGACTCTGCTGTGTGGGCACTCAGGGCCCAGTGCCTGTCCTAACCAGGCTCTAGCTCTGGCCCTCCAGTGTTCACACTAGCTTCCCCCTATTCCTCAGGAGATCCTGCTGGGTCGTGGCTTCACCTTTTGGCAGTGGTTTGATGGTGTCCTGGACCTCACCAAACGCTGTCTCCGGAGCTACTGGTCAGATAGGTGAGTTCCTGCCCCAGTGACCTGAGCAGCTGTACCTCTACCTTCTTCTCCACAGCCAGTGCCCCTACCCCCATCCTCTCCTTCATCCTGGCTAGGCTGATCATTGGCTTCATCAGCAAACAGTACGTCACTAGCCTTCTTCTCAACGAGCCTGATGGAACATTCCTCCTTCGCTTCAGCGACTCAGAGATTGGGGGCATCACCATTGCCCATGTCATCCGGGGCCAGGATGGTGAGGTCACCCCAGCCAGTCCTCTGTCTCCGTGCCTATGCCCTGTGGGATTTCTTCTGGGAAGGAAATGTCTTGGCCTTCCTTGATGCCAACCTTGATCTCCAGGACGTTCTTCCTTAGATCCAACTTCTCTCCTCCCTTCTGCAGTCTGCCTTCTCACTGTGAGCTCTGTGGGAATGGAGACTGGTGGGTCTCTCTCCCTCAGGACCCCTACCCTCATTGTTCTCCCCCTTGCCTTGGTAGATTGAGAATGAGTCCTGTGGTGGGGCTGGGTAGGGGGAAGAGTATCTGGACAGAGAGGACTCAGAGTTTCATTCCTATTGTAGGTTCCCCACAGATAGAGAACATCCAGCCATTCTCTGCCAAAGACCTATCCATTCGTTCACTGGGGGACCGAATCCGGGACCTCGCTCAGCTCAAAAACCTCTACCCCAAGAAACCCAAGGATGAAGCTTTCCGGAGCCACTACAAGCGTGAGCTGAAGCTGGCAGTTCTGAATCTTCCTTTGCCCATCTTTTCCATACTCCCACTGCCCCTCTCCATGCCCACTGTATGTCATCCCTGACGTATCTCTCCATTTTCAAAGCCCCATTTCTCCTACTTGCCCATCAACTATGCCCACCTTTTCCACATCCCTTTCTCTCCGATCCTGTGGCCCTCCATGGTTCTCCTTTTCTTCCCCACAACAGCTGAACAGATGGGTAAGGATGGCAGGGGTTACGTCCCAGCTACCATCAAGATGACTGTGGAAAGGTAAGCGTGATTCTGTGGATGATAGCCGGGGCCTGGTACTACCTGCAGGAAGAAGTGGTGGCATCAACCCTTGGTTAGTCACACATACCTCCTTCCCTCCTCCAGGGACCAGCCACTTCCTACCCTGGAACCCCAAATGACTACCATGGTGCCCACTTATGATCTTGGAATGGTCCCTGATTCCTCCATGAATATGCAGCTCAGCCCAGATATGGTGTAAGGAGCTTGAGAGACAGGAATGGGAGTGGTCTGTGCAGACAGGCGTTCAGCATGGGCAGCTGGGAAAGCTGGCAGCGGGGGCTGAAGTAGGGAATTTTCCTTTCCATGAAATGGATTCCCTATCTTGAGGCAGGGGCTAGGGGTGTCCAGGAGAAGGGCTGGCATCAGAGGGGTCTACTTTCTTTCCCCAGGTCCCAGGTGTACCCACCACACTCTCACTCCATCCCCTCATACCAAGCCCTCTCCAGGGAAGACGTGTTGCCAGCCTTCCAGGAGTAAGTGGAAGAACCTCTTGGGGATGCGGCGAGTATACCCACCTGCAAGGGTGATGGGTATTTGCATTTGTTAGGAGAGGCTCCTCTGTGAGAAAGGGGCAGCAAAAATCTAACACTGTCTTTTCTGTCCACTCCATTGAGGTGTTAGCGGTTAAGATCCAGACTTAGCCAGGTTTGAATTCCAGCTCCACCATTTACTGACTTTGGGCAAGTTGCTTAGGTCTGGTGCCTCATCTGTAAAATGGGGGAATAATGATAATACTACTAAATAATAATACTACCTTCCTCATAGGATTATTTTGAAGGTCAATTGAGTTAGTAATGCCTGTAAAGCTCATAGCAAGGACTATGTTTAGTATTAATATTGCCTCTCCTGTCCTTGAAATCCACTGTCATTTATCCAGTGTCTTAATTTTTATTTATTCATCTGTTTTAGCCTTGAAGTGGCCTAGACATTTTTGCTCCCCAAGTAACACTCTTATGATAATAATTGCAGGTGCTTATTAACTCCTAGTTAAGGCAGGACATCTCTCCTCCTGGGACTTATAGGGTGGAGCCTGGGGGGCTTAGAACCCCCAGAGTCCAAAGAAACATTAGACATTAGCTAATTCAGCCCTCCTCTCCTCCCCCCACCCCAATCCCCAACACACACATTTTACAGATGAGACGACTGAGCTTACCCAAGACTATGCATTCGGGATATGAGGGGCTGGAGATGGTTTCCTCAATGATCTTGACTTTGCAACATTGTGTCCTTGCCTAGCCTTCCTTTCTCTGACTCTGCCCTCCTTCCTATTTCTAGACCTCACCTGCAGATGCCCCCCAACCTGAGCCAGATAAACCTGCCCTTTGACCAACCTCACCCACAGTAAGTGACAGCACTCCTCCTGATCCCACACTCCCCATTCACTTCCAGCCTTACCCCCACCCCCATCTTATATACTTTTCTGGTCTTGGCAGGGGCCTGCTCCCATGCCCGTCTCAGGAGCATGCCGTGTCCACTCCTGAGCCCCTGCTCTGCTCAGATGTGACCATGGCAGAAGACAGCTGCCTGAGCCAGCCAATAAGAGGGTTCCCTCAGGGTACCTGGTGAGTGGCAGCCTGGGGCTGTTGGCTGGGTGGAGGCTAGAGGAGCGGGTGCCATACCTACCCTACTTTTCTCCGCTTCCTCCTTGCAGGGTCGGTGAAGACATGTTCCCACCCTTGCTGCCTCCTACCGAACAGGACCTCACCAAGCTTCTCCTGGAGGGGCAAGGGGAATCAGGGGGAGGGTCCATGGGAACCCAGCCCCTCCTGCAGCCCTCTCACTATGGGCAGTCTGGGATCTCACTGTCCCACCTGGACCTACGGGCCAATCCTAGTTGGTGATCCCAGCTGGAAGGGGAACCCGGAGAGACAGCTCTTCTACCCCCATGGACCTGTTCTGGACACCTGCCCATGCTCCTGCCAAGCAGCAGATGGGAAGAGTGTCCTCCTATCCCCACCTACTCCCTGGTCAGGAGGAAAAGACTGCCAGGAAAATGCACAGTGGGTGGAGCCTATCCACTCCTTCCCTCCTACCACACACCCCTGTCCTCCCTCTTCCAGTGCTGGAAGAGAAATTCAGGTTCCAAAGTAAGATATGCCCCAACACGCCTGCATATGCAGAACATACACACACAGCTTCCCTGGAAGATGGGGCTGAGTAGGAAGGAGGCTGGGCAAGAGCACAGGTTAGGGCATGGAGGACTTCTCCGCTCACCTCGAGCCAGGGCCCAGGGCACCCATGTTAGAAATACGCAGACACCTGCACACCTTTGTACTAGAAGTTGGGGACTGAGGGATGGGCTTGGGTCGCAGCTCTGGGGGGATGGAGAAGCAATTCAGGAGACCCTACAGTGGGGAAGGTGGGGGAATCTGTACACCTGGGTTACAGATGTGGGTTATGCCCAGATTAAAAAACAAATTTCAAACAGCCCCAAATTCCTGTCAGTCAGATGGAGGCTTTTGGCTACGCGTAGGAGATCGTGCAGAAGTACGAGGGCTGCATTTCACGTAGAGCTGTGTGAAAGCGTGCGTACCTGAGACATGTTAATCCATGGATGTCACACACAGTTGTTGTGTCCACAAAGAACATGTATCTATCTGACCTTGCCTGTGTCACAAGCGTGGAAGTGTGAGACACTGCACAAAAGACACCAGCAAATGTGCTGGCTTCTCTGATGCATGCTAATCCGAACGTACTCAGCTTTAGTATGTCTGTGGCCCCAATAGGTCTATGTGGCTGTGACATCTGTATGTGGCTCTAGCTTTGGTGGCTCAACGTGGCCAATCCTGCGCAAGAGGCAGGGGGTGAGTCTGGGACCCAGGCCCAGGTGTGTGGTCCTCTGAGTGGATTAGGGGGCCCTACCTGCTGCTTCTTTTCTATTTCCCCATCCACTGCCAGCCTCCCTCCACTCCCCCCTTCCCATGTCACCCTTCTTCCCTCTTAGGGGCCATCGATCCTAAGCCATAAAATAAATTTTATTCCAAAATAACAAAATAAATAATCTACTGTACACGATCTGAAAAGAAAGACGCTCTAACTGCTCAGACAGGTGCTGCGGTCCAGCCCCCAGCTGAGGGAGACCCTGAGTCCAACCCAGGCCTCCTGAGGGGGCCGGTGAAGGGGACCCCACATCCACCCTCCCCCCCACCCCCCATGAGGGCAGGAGGGAAAAAGTTGCTGAGGACTTGGGGGAAAGATGGGGATAGGTGGGCAAACTGCAGCACTTGTTAAATTAAAGAAACAAACTAGAAGCACAAAAATGGGGGAGCAGAGGGGAGGAGGAGCAGGTCCAGTGTTCCCAGGCCCCCAGTTCTGGGGGGAAACATTGCCATTTTTAGCTGTTGGACCTTACCAGGGAATTCCCTCTTTCCCCCATGTCCAAACTGAATCCAACTGTTCATACCACTGGTTCAAGCTACAGAGAATGGGAGTGTGTTGTGTAAGGGAGGGGAGAACCCCAAATGCCCTGGAGGCAGAGTCCTTGCCCCCTTGCTCTAGGCAAGGGTGAAGGGGCACCACGCACCCTCCTTGTGTCCTCTTGCCAGGCCCCTGCTCGTTATTGCTTGAAGCCCCATAGTTCAATGCCCATGGAGCAGGTGGGGAGGCAGGAGAAGGGCAGCGGAAGGATCCAGGGTTGTGACTAGATGCCAGGGATGGAGAACATAGGAGTCCGTGTGAGCCAGAAGTCCGAGTCCCGGGTCTGAGGACACCAGCATGCCCCTCACTGCCGGCTGGCCTCAGCCTCCACTTTCACACTGTTCCTACGACCTTCCACCAGAGCAGGATGAGGTCCTGGGGCAGGGCATCGGTCCAGCAGCCCTTCCTCAAACTCTGCGGGGAGAAGAGGTAGGTTAGGAGGCTGTGAGGTGTACAATGCAGAGAGGTGGCGGGCGGGAGGCAGGAGAAGAGAAGACTGCAGAGGAGCTAGATCTGTTGAATTACTTGCCTCCTGCCCACCCCACGTTTACAGGTGTGTGTGGGGGGGTTTCACACCCAAGTGTGTGCGCCCCCCTCCCCTTTCTGGCCGTGTGTAGCTCTTTCTCTGTGTCTCTCTCCTTCTCCGTCTCTCCCGCCTCCGTTCTGCTGGAATTTCTGGTTCTGTCAGGAGCTGTGGGGGTGGCTTGGCTCTGACCTCTCCCCCTCCCCCCCCTTCCCAGGCTCCACCGCCCCCACTCCTCCCTGGCCCCCCTCCCAGGCCCCACCTACCCTACCATGCCCCTCAAGTTTCTTAGAAGCCAAATCAGGGGGAACACAGGAAGCCAGCCTCCCAGCTCCTCCCCCAAGAAGAACCCCCCTTCAAGTCCCCGCCCCCACTTCCCACCCACGCACAGTTTAAAAATACCAAGCCAGGGTTGGTGGCTTTGTCTGCTGCATCACTCTCAGCCCAGGCGCTCTGGCCCTCTGGCGGACTCCTCCCTTCCCCCAGCCACACACAAAGCATACCCCTTGGGCTCCTCTACTTCCAAGCTGGGCAACCCTGACTCCCAGCCTCCTCTATCCTCCCACCTAGGTGGCAGTTCTATCTCTGCTTTCTTTCTGGGTGACCCTGCTTCCTGTTCCCCTAGTCCCCCATTCTCTGTCCCCTTGTTCACCCCAGCTCCCTCTTGACAGATCTCCATTAGGGTCAGACCCTCCCCTGTGGGAACAGCCCTGCTGGATCCTCCCTTCTCAACCCAGGGCCTGGTTGGCTGGAGCCCAACCATCCTACTGCCTGCCTTCTCTGGCGACTACATCCCTCTTCCTCCCACCTGGCCCCAGGACACCAGGATTGCTGGGTGGGGCCTGGGTGGTAGGGGTGCTTGGGGACAGCACTGCTGCTGCCTCACCTGCGAGAGGCGGCTTCGCAGGCACACAGGGGCTGAGGCGGCCCACGCGGTCGTGGGAGACGAGGCGGGCTAGCCGCAGCCCCTCATCCATCAGTGTCTGCTGCAGGATGTGGCGGCTCCACAGCCCATGGGCTGGCAATGCCAGAGGCAGGTCAGCAGGGGGCGGCGTCAGCCTTGGGCATGACCCCACAGCTGTGGGCATGGGCACGGATCAGGTAAGGGACTACAGTCAACGGCACCCCCACCCTCAACCGCAGAGCAGACCCGTAGGCCCAGGCCCCTTTGCCCCCATCCAGCCAGGCCTCCCAACCCTATTCCAGGCAGTTGCCTCCTGGCTCCTTCCTCCCACCTACTCCACCCCCACAGTGAGGAGAAAAGTGTTCTGAGGCACACTCACCTTGCAAGTGTCCATCAAGACTCTCCCCAGACAGGCTGGCGCTGTCTTCCTCCAGGCTGGGGCGGTATGGGGGTGCATAGGACTCAGGGCCTGGGGGAGGCTGCTGGAGTTCAGAATGACTTTGCTCTCCAACCTGCGGATGCCCCAAATGGGGAAATGAGGACCTAGCAAGAGAGGGGATGGGGGAGACTGCACTAACCCCCTACATCCACCATGGAAAACCTACCTCCTGTTTTAACTTCTTCAGTGGAGGACCTCCCAATTCTTCAGGATGAAGCCTGCAAAGACCAGAGTAATAAGGGGAGTGAAGCTGGGGAGGGATGCACGATGCGGGGAACACAGAATCTGGTGAGAAGCAGGCGTTACTTTAAGACTCTAGAAAGACGCCAGCTGAGCAGGAATCTCCAACTCAGGTCCTACTGTTGTGGGGGATCAGAGAGGACCTGAGCCAGATAGGAGGAGGAACCAGACTGCAGACAAGTGGACTTGGCAAAAAGCAGGACACGCAGGTGAACAGGAAGCAGGCCTACATGCACCTGAACTGGAGGCTAGGCCATGACCCAGCTCCTTGGCAGGATTGTAATTTAGAAAGAAGCTGGAAGAAAGGAGTCTCACCTGGAGCCCTTCAAGGAGGACAGGTAGGTGCTCTCTCGGGCCACCTGGCGAGACAGGGAGAAGAGCTCCACCCTCCGCAGTAAGAGCGTGTTGTCCCTCATGCAGAACTGGGCAGCGGCTTCATTGATGGTCAGCTGTGGAGGGGGCCACCAGAGCGATCAGAAACCTCACTCCCCACTGCCTTGCCCAGATCTCCTCACACCCCACACCATCAGACAAATGAAACTCATCCATTTAGATGCCTGCTTAGGATTTGACACTATGCAGCGTTCTGAAGGAGGAAGACGGAGGTCAGCACCCACAGCTTCCTGGGAATGCCCAGAGCCGCCTCCACCCATGGGTAGCATAGAGCAGGACACCTGGGCTCCTGCCTATATCTCTGCTTCCCCCTCAGTTAGGGAGGAAAGCATTGCAGCAGCTGGGACTGGGGTGTATGGATCTTGGGGTCTTGGTCAAGGATCAATGAAACAGACCTGGGGAGTATGAAGATTCTATGAAGATTCTCCAAGGTCAATAGGTTGAGGCCTGGGAGCCAAGTACAATGCTAGGAGAATGGGGTCCTCACCTCATGCAGGCTGAGCTGCTTGCCCTCCCGCCGCTTGGAGTCAAAGCGGCCATAAATGATGCTGTATTTGCGGATCTCCTCCTCCTTCTGGCTGTCATTATCGTCCATCTCAAAAATGTGCCCCACGCTCCGTGCCAGCTTCTTGTTCAGCTTCAGCAGGGACGTTACCTCCCCAGCATCCCCCCTGGGGAAGCTCCGGAAGATCCTCTCCACGCTCTCCACCACCATGCGTACCATCTCTGGTTCCAGTCGATCCGGACCACCCCCGGCTCCAGCTGCTGCCAGCCCCCCAGCCCCAGTCCCCTCAGGGACTCCTCCCCCTGCAGGTGGGGAGAAGGGGGGTGAGCCTGCCTCCTCTTCTCCTCCCGCCCCAACGTCGGACTCTGGAGTGCTCCGTCCTGGCCAGATCCGGGGGTCCCCTGCCCCAGGTCCCCCAGGCAGTGGTGACAGCTTCTCTCCAAGTTCGAGGGGGCTCTTGGGGCTAAAACTGCGGGTACTGCCTGCCTTTTCCCCTGGGCTGCTGTGCCCATTGCTCATGCTCCCTTTCCGGGTGCCTGCAGTCTCCGAGATCTTGAAAAGTGGAATACTGGAGACAGGCACGGCAGGCACCGGCTGGCTGAAGAGCCCTGGATTGGTGGCCCATTCTCTCAGTGCCTTCTGCAGGCGCCGGACATGGAGGGGCTTGGTGGCCATGCCCACAAGTGCCATGATCTCCAGGAACTCCTCCTCACCGGCCTCACACAGTTGCTGCACGTCGTCCCCTCCCTGCTGGATGAAGGTCTCATAGTAGGAAAGGAGATTGGCGCGCTGCAGGACCCGGTACAGCTGCAGCTCCCCCAGTGTCCGAGGCAGTGCCATGGCTCGGGCACCGGGCCTGCGAAGGAGGAGCGCAGTAGAGAGAAAGGCAGGCAGTCAGTACAAGTCCCCCTGCTGGGTACCAGCCCACACTCGCAATTGTCCTCTCTTCCCTGCCTGCTTCTCTTCCCCTCCTCTGAAGGCTCCCTCTGCCCAATACCCAAGCCTGCGCACAGACTATGAGAATCAGGCATTACCCGGAGGCATAAATATGCCAGTGCCATCCGAGACTGGCCACAGGACCAAAAGCCAGCCCAGTCTCTGCTGAAGTCAAAGGCTTTTAACTACCATTCTCAGCCTTTACTTTCCTGGAGTGGGGCAAGGAGACCTTGAGCCCTGAGGCCTGCCAGCACACCCCTAGGATGGCTGGACCTCCTCGCCCAGAACAGTCTTCACCCTCCACCCTAAACACCCAGCTGTCTCAGCATTACTCAAGGTGACTTTCCACACTGAGGTGAATGCAGGACCCCCTCTCCTGCCCACAGTGGACACTCGGGACCACTGCTGGCCAGTTTCACTCCCTTGTGGCATCCTACCCAGGCGGCTGAGAGGGAGGGGTGTGGCCCTTTCCCACTCGGCAAGCCAGGTGGACCCTGTTCTGCTCAGCTCCCCTGAGCTGTTCCCGACGACCTCCCCTCTCCTCCCGACTGCCCAGTGCCCCTCAGTTGGCCCCTCTCCCGGCAGTGACCTTCCCCACCTGCTGAGTAGGTAGGCCAGTCCCTTCAGCTCAGGCAGAAGGAGGGAGGAGTGCCTCAATTGTTCTGCTCTGGGGCCCGTTCCGCCCCCACACACTCCCACGGTGGCAGCGTCAGTGGGCGAAAACCGCCCCGGGGGCTCCCGCCTACCCTCCTCTCCCTCATTTTCCACCCACACCTCTAAGTGGAGCGGAGGCGCGGCCCAAGGCCTCTTGAGGGAGGGGCTGCACACCGAAACTCCCCTCCGCGTGCTGTAAATAAAGCTACAGAAAGGAGAGGGACGCCTAAGCCTTGCCCTGCTTCCCCACAGCCCTGCTGATGCGCTTCCTTGGCGCGGAGGCGCCGGCTTCTCCCGGACCCTGGGGCCCGCGTACTCCTTACAACGTTAGACTGAACCAGCGCAGCGGCCCTCCCCCAGCCCTGTTACCAGAAAGAGCCCCAGGGCTTCCCCTGGCGCTTGGGGGCTCCCACATTCTTTGCGGGGGGCTCACATGCCGGGTCATGCCGGCAGAGTAAACGGGGGATAGAGAATTAGGTACTACTCTTTCATATCCAGTTTCATCCGCTCCCTACCTGCTCCCAGGGCCCCCTAATTCGAAGACGCACCCCCTTTTCCATCAGTCTCCACCCCCCACCCCCGTCCCGCTTCCCCTCGTTCTCTCCCCGACCTCCGCCCTCCGGACCCCTTTCCCGAGTCCAGCTCCACCCATCTCCACTCCCCGCCGCTTCCCTCTGCCCACTAACTTGGGTCTGGGCTGCGGGGTCCGGCGGGCGCAGTCCCCTCCGCCCGGCGGCTGCTCGGCTGTGGGGGAGGGCGCTCTGTGCATGGACGGCCAGAGGCCACAGGGGCTGCCCTTCTCGGTGCCCAGCGCTCGGCGCCTGGCGGGCGCTGCCGTGTCCGCCGCTGTCCGGGCTCCGTCCCTCCCTCCACGTCTCCTCTCTCCGAGCCTCCGCGCCTCTGTCTGTGCCTCTGCCCCCCCCTCCCCGGCTGCGCTTGCCGCCTCTCCGTGCCGCCGCCCCCGCAGGACGCACGGGGAGCGAGGCCCGGCGCAGCGCTGGCTGCCGGGCGGGCGGAGGGCGTGGGCAGCGCCGGGGGCGGGGGCCGGGGGCGGGGGGCGGGCGCCCGGGCCTCCGGGCCGGCGGTGGAGAAGCCGCGGCTGAGCGACGGCGAGAGGCGGAGACTGGGGGGAGGGGGCGTGGAGCAGGAGGCGGGGGCGGGGACTCGGGAGCGGCGGCGCCGAGCTGGGGACTGAGGTGACCGAGGCCGAGCTGTGGAGGGCGGGCTTGGGGACCCAGCGGGCGGGGCGAGGTCGCTCCGTGCCGCCCACGCCGGATGCACAGCCGGCCCTCTCCGCGCCCACGTACCCACGTGAGCGCCCAGCCGGCGACATTCCTACCCCCCCCCACCCGCTCCTACCCCACCGAGCGGAGAGCCGAGTTTCACTACCACGCACGGGTACACAAAAACACGGAGAAGCGCACGAACGTGCACACGCGCCTCAACAACTACGCGGACGCCCCGCTGCCCACACTCCGGCCTCGCGGTGCTGTACGTGTGACTGCTTGGAGCGAGCCGGGAAAAGTTGGCGGAGTCTCGGGGTGCGCGGCTCCTCTGGGGCGTGCATTCTACTGCCCTAGAGTGTGCACTCAGGGCAGGTCTGTGAGCGTGGGGCTCTGCAGGAACTCCTTGGATATCCCAGCGCTCTTACCCTGCTGCAAAAGGAGCAATTTGAAAGGCCATTCTCGGAAACCCAAGCCTCCATCCCTGCCTCTAGTCTCTGCCGAAGTTTGTGGTACAGGAATGGGCGGGTTATGCTAGAAACTACCAAGATCATCAGTCGCGTCGGGTTGTCAGAGCATAGGTCAGGCAGGGATGGGAGGGGTACCCATCCTTCCTCCACTTGTCGCTCTCTATTTGCGGAGGATAGGGATCTGCCCCGGTATTCTGTGTGGCAAAGCTGGAATAGGAAGAATATCCCTTCTGCGGACGTGTTTTAGGGGACTACGTCCGAGAGAGTCTAATGGAAGATAGGCAGAAGGCCGGGAGCGTCCAACGTGGCTCCCTGCGGAGGAGTTGGAGGGAGGAGCTCCTTCAAGGAGCCTAGCCCCCCTCCACAACCCAGCCCCCCTCGTTTGTTTCTCCTAGCCCCATCTGGTTCCCATTACACTCCCGCCCACGACTGGGAAGGCTGAAGCGGGGGGGGGGGGGAGTTTGGGGGTGGGCAGGGGCTCTGAGGGCCCAGTCCAGCAGCTCCAGGCCCTGACAAAATGAAGGCTGGGTGGAAGGGGAAGGGAGCGGACCGGAGGGGGGGGGAGGTTCTCCCGAAGTCCGAAACCTCAGCCCCGCCCCGCCATTCCGCACTTCTGAGTGGCTCAGGGCCTGGCAGGGCGGGGGCGGCGTGGGCGGGGGCTGGTTCTACATTCCGGCTCGGCGAGGGGACCTTTCCATCTTCGGTGGGGACGGGAGAGGGGGAGTGCAACACTGGGTGGATTTCGGTAGCTAAGATTTTCCTCTCCTTCCCTTGAAGCCTGGAACACAGTGAGGGGGTTAATAGGAACGAGCAGAATCCCCCTCCTCCCAATCCCCAGTCCTGCAACTGGAGGGCGCGGCTAGACGGGCTCCCTCGGGGGACTCTCCCCGACCCCCTCTGAAGTGTGTGGGCGCCCCCTCCCCCACTCTCCTCCGGTTATTTCGGAGCCTGGGCTGCCAGCCGCTGGCCCCGGGTTTCCACGTGCCTCCTCCCTCCCCCTGCCCACGCTCCCCGTGACGCACATCCTCCGCCCACGCAGCCTCTGTTCCAGGCGCCCCCCTTACTCCCACCCGGGCCCCTTCGAGGCGGCGCTGAGCCCCGGGTCCGGCGACGCAGGCCCCGGGAAGAGGGCGGGGTGGGGAGTGAAGCCAGCGAGGGGTAACCAACTGGGCGCCGGGCGATTGGGTCCCAGCGCGAAAGAGGACGAGGGAGGAGCCGATTCTGTGGCCTCCACTCTTCGGTCCTGGGGCGGGTAGTCGGTCGGAGAGGGAGGAAGGGAGACCAATCCAGAGACCTTGGCTTGCCCATTCCCCTTAGGAGAGTCGGAAGGGGTCTCTGGGTGTGGACTTCTAGGGGAGAGTGAAACTCCCGAGTTTTTGTATCTTTGTTTTTCAGGGTTGTCATGAGGTTCAAATGAGAGGATGTATATGAAAACTCTTGTAAAGTGCCAAGCAAATTTAAGACGTTATTGCCAGTTTGTGTCTATGTATCCTGAGATAATGTATTTATATGTTTCTTTACATCGACTTGTGTATCCGTGTCTCTGTCTCTATCTAGGTTTGTATGTGAGCCCCTATGTGTGGATTTAAAAATACATACATTTAAAAAATCATTGACTTGTGAAGCCCCGCCAGAGGCCCAGAGCGCCCCCGCAGCCGGAGCTGCTGAGATGTCTGTTCTTCGCTTCCCTCCCACTCCTGCCTCCCCCAACTCTCCTCCTACTCCCTTCCGTTGAGAACTAGGAATTTCCAGCCTTTTGAAAATGGAGAGAGACAGAGACAAAGAGACTGAGACTATGCGAAGCTCTAGAAAACAAAGATTAAAAGACAGGTGTGTGTGTGTGGGGGGGGGTGATTTAAAAAAAGGGGGTAGCACAAATACAAAAATCTTAATTTCTTCTCTTTTTCTCTGTGAGCCCCTTTCTCGGGACCACTTCCCTTTTGACTCACCTGCTTCCCCTTTCCCCCACCTGAGTGTTCTCAGGGGCCCAAAGGGCGCAGCAGCGGATCCCATTTGATCAAGGATTAACCTATTGTCTACACTGGTCTCTTCCAGGAAGGGAAACAGTATCCGAGTCCCAATTTGCAAGGACAGGGGAAACGATTGTGAAGAAAGTGGGTGGAGGAGGAGTGAGGCAATTGCTAACCAGAAGGATTGTGATTCCTGGGCACGTGTAGATTTTCATCTAGCAGACTGCACTGTTCACATTCGCCTCAGCTCCTTTTCCACCAGGCCAAATCCAGCTCACTCGGTGAGGACTGGCTCAAATGTCACCTTCCCGCCCCCCCCCTCCCGGCAAAATTAATTCCTTGCATCCCTCTGTGGCCTCGTGGCTCTTTGTACACATTTTAATTATAGTTTCTTGTCTCAGCCTGGGCCCAGGACTTCCAGGTTAGGTCTGGTATCTGGTGGGCCCTCTTGAAATGAATGCGTTGATGATGCTATTTCCCAGTCTGGACAACCTTGAAAGGGGCGATTAACATATTTTACTTCCAAAGGGCCTAAACCTGGGCAAGACTGTTAAGTAGAGAGGTCTCCTTTCTTTAAGTTTCCAGTGAGTCTCCCAAGTCTGACTCTTTAGCCTTCTAAAATGTCCACTGTTGTGGCTGGCTTAAAATTCTGGCTGGCTTAGTCAGTAGAGCATTCAATTCTTGACGGGGGCGGGACGGGGCGGGACGGGGCGGGCATGAGTTCGAGGCCCACAGTGGGCATAGAGTTTACTTAAATCTAAAAAGAAAAATAAAATGTCTAGTGTTCTGGCAAATTAATTCACACCCAGTTGTCCAGATGTGAAAGGCAGAAGGCTGAAATCCTTGCTAGTAACAGAAAAGTATGAATATAATGATTTTTCTTTCCTCATGTTACATTTAATTACAGTCTAAAGAGTGTTGTCCTTCAGTTTCATCATTTTAGAAGAGATGCTTCACCCTGCGAAGAAAAATAATCCTAACCTCTGCCTTTAAGAAAGTAGGGATAGTGCAATAATAGGGGTACAAATAATGACAAATAAGGGGCAAGTGGTATCTTCTGCCTAGGGTTGTAGGAAACTGGTTTAGACAGGCACCCAAAGGATGTGATGATGTAGCCTAGGATTGTGATGAATGAATAGATTTTCAGAAGAAAGGGAGAGTAGAATGTAAACTTAGGTGGAAGTATGAAACATAATGATATGTTTCGGAAACTATAAATTGTTTGTTATTGCTGGATAGGCTGTGGTGGTGGTTAAAAACCAGACCAGGGGAAACAAAACAAAACAAAACACCAGACCAGGGAGGTGTACAAGGCTATTTTATGAAGTATATTATAGACTACTGCTTCTCAAACTATAGAAAAAGGCCAATTCAAAAAATTTCAATCAAGGGGCACCTGGGTGGCTCAGTCAGTTAAGCATCCAACTTCGGCTCAGGTTACCATCTCACAGTTCATGGATTCAAACCCTGCAGTGGGCTTTGTGCTGACAGCTCAGAGCCTGGAGCCTGTTTCGGATTCTGTGTCTCCCTCTCTCTCTGCCCCTCCCCTGCTGGCACTCTGTCTCTTTCTCTCTCTCTCTCTCTCTCAAAAATAAATGAACATTAAAAATTTTTAAATATAATTAAAAAATTTCAATCTAGGGGCACCTGGCTGGCTCAGTCAGTAGAGCATGTGATTCCCGATCTTGGGGTCTGTAAGTTCAAGCCCTACGTTGGGTATAGAGATTACTTAAAAAATAAAATGTTAAAAAAATTCCCATCTATTATCCCGTACTTTTATAAAATACTCTACATGTGAATTATTAGAAAAGGGAAATAAAATCTGTATTTTTATTAGATTCAATAAATATAAAAATTTTCTGTCGAGGGGTGCCTGGGTGGCTCAGTCAGTTAAGTGATTGACTTCAGCTCAGGTCATGATCTCACGGTCTGTGAGTTCGAGCCCTGCATCGGGCTCTGTGCTGACGGCTCAGAGCCTGGAGCCTGCTTCCGATTCTGTATCTCCCTCCCTCTCTGCCCTTCCCCTGCTCTGTCTCTATGTCTCTCAAAAATAAATAAATGTTAAAAAAAAAAAAAAAAAGGATCTGTGGCTGAAAGGCACATGGGTCCTTTACAGCAAATTGTTTAAAAAAAATTTTTTTTTCTGTCGAATTGCTAAAGAAGTTTCTAAATGCTTACATTTAACTTCTGAAATGCTTTCATTGCAGATTGGTAACAAACTTTAAATAACATTGTTGTAGTTACTTTACATCTGTATTTTAGATCATACTAAGGACCCTGGGCTTCATCACCTGAGATACTATGAAATCATAAAGACTTTGCAACATGAGAGAGACACAGGCAGATCTGTATTTAAGAGTAGTATGGATGAAGGGTTTTACAGCCGCAAAAACAGCCGGGCGAACAGCTTGGAAGAACCTAAAGAGGTCCACGTGAGAGGTGGCAAGGTGCTAGACTATGACTGGCATGGGACAGAAAGGACACATTCACAAGAAAGGAGGTGAAATAAGTAGGACTTGACGATTGGCTACGGGATTGAGGGGGAAGAGAATTTTAGGGTAACTCCTGGGCTTCTAGCTTGAGTGACTGAGAAGATGGAATGGAGTGTCTTCATGAAATATTTATTGTCTGCAATCCTTTTCCTAAACTTAAGAAATTATGAAAACCAAAACTCTTTCATAACTCATTTGATACCCAAACATAATCTGACCTGAATTTATTTTGGGGTGGACCTCTTAAACTTACATGAGGTTATTTATAGTTTCATTTAGCCCCCTTTCTTTTATCTCAATATGAATATTTATGTCTCATTGCAGAAAATTAATTTGTTTGATTACAGGGTGCTGTCCCAGGTCCTATTGGGATTGTTGCCTTGTATGTTCTATATGCACCATATTACTTTTCTAAAATCCAAAAATATTCAGAAGCACATTTACTATCCAGATTGTCCACCCCATTTACTCAACAGTCTTGGCCTGAGTTATTTTGGCTATTTGCATAAATCAGATCCACCTGCAGATAATGCATATTCATTGCATTGTGTGCTATAGACTCTGAAGATTTTTCTTTTTAAGAAATCTCAACACCTAAGGTGGGGCTCAAATTTACAACCCCAAGATCAAGAGTCGCATGCTCTACCAACTGAGCCAGGCTGGCACCGCCTGATGATGATGCTCAAAGTGTTTTGAGCAGTGTTCTCGTGATTAAAATAAGGATGAGAGCTTCTTCAGTGACTACCTTGAAGTGACACAACTTATTTGGATGGTAAGGTGTAATGTGTTTATGGACAATAAAGTCTCATTATTGATTACCTACTTTGCACGTGTTTTTGTTTTCGTTTTTTTTTTTTTTAATTTCTTTTTTTTTTAAGTTTATTTCTTTATTTTGAGAGGAGGAAAGGGGCTGAGAGAGAGGGAGAGAGAGAATCCCAAACAGGTTCCACACTGTCAGTGTAGGGCCTGACGAGAGGCTCAGTTTCACAAACCGTGAGATCATGACTTGAGCCAAAATCAAGAGTCAAGCGCCTAACTGACTGAGCCACCCAGGCGCCCCACCCTTTGCACATGTTAAAAGTCAGTGGTCAGTGATCTCCT